>CM062649.1:9444674-9851245 GCA_031772095.1 Zeugodacus tau | reverse complement strand
CTTTATGCAATATATATGACGAATATGTGGGTCAAATTGTATATTATATAGAATTAAATAAATAAATTGCGAGAGTATAAAATGTTCGGTTACACCCGAACCTTCCTTACTTGTTTAATATTAGATAAGCAAAATAGAATAACAATCAAAGCTATAAATGCTTGCTGCTTAAAAGATATAATAATTTTGGTGTTTACATTCGTAGGGTATACATAATTTTGTTTGACACTGTATATATATATTATACAATTATTTTGTCTATTTGTTTGAGGAGTACTGCATTTCTCTTGGAAAAGTTAGCAAAGGTGAATGCTTCCGAAAGTTAGAATAACATTTACCAGTTATTTGCATTCGAGATGAGTTTCTTTATTAGTTTTGAAAGGAGTTTCGTACAAACAACTTATATATATGTTTTTCAACATTAACATTTTCAATGTAAAACAGTAGTAGGTAACTGCCACAAGTCGTTCTTACTGCCCCTTTAAAGTTAGCCATGCTAATAATTATGTAGAACTTAAAGCGAAACAAGTAAGGAATGGCTTAGTTCGGTTGTGACCGAACATTTTATACTCCCGCAATTTATTTATTTAATTCTATATAATACACAATTTGACCCTCATAGTCGTCATATATATGGTATAAAGTCCATTGAAAGTAGGAAACCCTAATATTAGGTTAGAAGCACCGAGGTCCTCACATACGATATATAGGGGCCTTGAAAACCTTTGGTCCGATTTTTGCGATTTTTAGAAAGGGGCTCCTAACCTATCTACCCTCTGTTGCGATATCTTCACTAGTGCTTACTTTATATTTTGTAAAGTAAACTAATCAAATCGACTTCAAAGTTCTGGTATATACATATATCACAACATATCATTGGGATGCAAGGAAAATATTACAAACCCAATTTCATTGATATTGGTCGAGTAGTTCCGGAGATATGGTTTTTGACCTATAAGTGGGCGGAGCCACACCCACTTAATATTTTGTATACCAATTTCGGTGGAACCCTTTTGAACCTTCTTTATAATGAAATTTTAGGTCTCTGGTGTTTCCCCTTACTGAAGCATTTTTAATAGTTTTCAACATAACCTTTGCATGGGAGGAGGTCGTGGTTATGATCCAATTTCCTCTATTTTAGGTATATGGTAGTACCTAAAAGAAACGATGCTAGAAAGTTTGGTTGATATAGCTCAAGTAGTTAACGAGATTTGTACAGAAAACTTAGTAGGGGGCGGGGTCACGACCACTTCTCCAAAAAATTACATCCAAATATGCCCCTTCATAGTGCGATCCTTCATACCAAATTCATACCAAAAATAGCTTTATTTATGCCAAACTAGTTACTGGCCACTTTATGTATTTTCGGTTTTTGTAGGCGATGGTCCGATTTTGCCCATCTTCGAAAGCAACCTTCCTATGGTGCCAAGAAACAAGTATGCCAAGTTTCATCAAGATATCTTTATTTTGACTCAAGTTACAGCTTGCACAGATTGACGACGGACGGACGGACAGACAGACATCCGGATTTAAACTCCATTCACTTTAGTATATATAACCCTATTTTTAACTCGGACTTTGGGTATTACAAACAACCGTTATGTGAACAAAACTATAATACTCTCTTAGCAACTTTGTTCCGAGAGTATAAAAACACTACCAAGGATCAAAAATAAAAATCAAATCCAAATGGACCTGCCATGTCTTACAGAAACGTGTGTGGAAGTTTGGAAGTAAGAGGTAGTGGGAGGAAGGAAATAAATGAAACCCCTTATTAGAGTATCGGATATTATAGAGTCGATCGATTTCTAGAGTCGCCCTCAGCAGATACTTAAAAATACTGAGAAACAAACAAACCATGCAGCAATATCGAGTTTTTATACTCTCCTCATGACCTGTTGCCTGGAGATCTCATAGTTTTGTTCACATAACGGTTGTTTGTGTCACCAGGAAAATAAAAAAGAGTTAGATGTAGGGTTATATATATATAAATGATCAGGATGACGAGTGGGTTGAAATCCGGATGTCCTGTCCGTCATCGTCTGTCCGTGCAAACTGTAACCAGGTAAAAATTGAGATATCTTAATGAAAACTTGGAACTGCATGTTCCTTGGGACCGTGAGGAAGTTGCTTTCGAAAAATAGGCAAAATCGGTCCACTGCCTCGCCCACAAAATGGCGCAAACCAAAAACTGCATAAAGTGTCATAACTTCAAGCCATAAATAAGAGTTATAATAGCAAAATTTGGAATAGAGGATCGCTTTGCTAGGAAGAGGCATATTTGGATGTAATTTTTTTGGGAAAGTGGGCGTGGCCCCGCCCCAAATCGGTTGCCCATTGTACGCAACTCAGCCAAACCAAGTAAAGCTATATAAACCAAACTTTCTGCGATCAGTTCTCTTACGTACCCCACCACACACCATGAAAATAGTTGAAATCCAGAATAATAACCACATACCTCCACATACAAAGGTTAGTTTGAACAGAAATTACTAAAAGTGGGTTAACTTTCCACTAACGAAAAACACCAGAAACACTAAATTTCCCTTGGAATGGCAGATGGAAGCTGCACTCAGATTTTTTACAAAATGGAAAATGGGCGTGGCATCGCCCACTTATGGGTCAAAAACCATATCTCAGGAACTACTCGACCGATTTCAATGAAACTTGGTTTGTAATAGTTTCTTTACCTCCCAATAATATGTTGTGAAAATTGGTTGTGAAGATGATCTGAATCGTTTACTTTACAATATATAAAGTAAGCACTAGTGAAGATATCGGTGCAATACTTTGCACAAATACTGTATTTATAGTGTGGCAGCCCATTTCTATAAATCATGAAATCGGACCATAGGTTTTCGAGGCCCCATTTATTTCGAACATGAGGACCAATCGGTTAGCCTTCTAACCTAATATTAGGGTTTCCAACTTTCAATGGACTTTATACAATATATATGGTACGAATATGTAGGTCCAAATTATATATTATTAATTAAAGTTAAATAAATAAATTGCGAGAAGTATAAAATGTTCCAGTTACGCTCGAACTTTCAGCCTTCCTTAACATGTTTTTTTAAACTTGCAACACTTAGTAGTTTATGCTTTAATTTATGCTTAAATAAGATTTTCAAAAAGGTCATTTTCTAACAGACCAAAAACATAAAGCTACTCACTGTAGACCCTCATTCAGCTTTTCATATCTAATATCATTCCTTGTTTCCTTAATCAAAAGCCACTTAAACACTTCCTTCAAACTGTCAAACATTATAACGCTTTTTAAACAGCAAATTGCGCCTTTTGTCGGTTACACTTTCAGTTCAGTGAATACAAATTTGCTATTAGCTACACGCTGGTGTATATAAGTATGCTACTTTGCCAAGTTTTGCGTATACAGTTTGTTCTATTTATCCTCAGTAAATGTTGCTGTGCTCAATTGCATCGCGGAGCGAAAATAGTGGAAATTTTGATAAAACATTGTTTTGGGAATTTTTTCACGCCTACATGGTGCATTAAAGCACTAGTAACCTCATTACAAATAAGTTAGCATCAGCATTAAGTGGACCCAAAGCAATGATAGACAGGTTATGCTTTCAAAAACAATGAAATGAAACCTAATGTCAAGTTTTCATTGTGTCAAATTTAATGACAAACAAGTAAGGAAAGGCTAAGTTCGGGTGCAACCGAACATTTTATACTCTCGCAATTTATTGAAGAAATTTAACCAATACATATATGCGGAAAAAAAGCTCACCGTATTTTTGAAAAACCTATAATTAGGTATATGGGAGCTAGGAGAAGATATTTTTGAAAAACCTAAGAGAATTGAATTACATTAAATTTCTGAGAGGTTTAGCCATATTTTCGGTTAAAATTTATCCTTAGGCGCTGAGTTCAACATGTTCGTTATCTGGGCCTTGAAAAGTTATGGTCCGTTTTCGACAATTTTTTCACAAGTAAAGCCAGAGATGATATGCACTAATTGTGTAAAGTTTTATTCCGTTATCTTCAGCATTGGTTTCATATGTTCCATTATAAAGTGGAAGAGATAGGAAGGAATTTAAATTTGAGTTATATGGGAAGTTGTCGTGGTTATGAACCGATTTCATCCATTTTTCACATGTGTCATCAGGGTGTCAAGAATTTCATTGAAATCGGTCGAGTAGTTCCTGAGATATGATTTTTGACCCATAAGTGGGCGACGCCACGCCCATTTTCAATTTTGTAAATTTTTTGCCATTTTTTATGTGAAATTTAGTGTTTCTGACGTTTTTCCTTAGAGAGTTAACCCACTTTTAGTAATTTTCAACCCAACCTTTGTATGGAAGGTGAGCGTGGTTATGATCCGATTTCTTTCATTTTTATACTGTATTAGGAAGTGGCTAAAAAAACGACTGCAGAAAGTTTGGTTTATATAGTTCTATTCGTTTCCGAGATATGTACAAAAAACTTAGTAGGGGGCGGGGCCACGCCCACTTCCCAAAAAAAATTACATCCAAATATGTCGCTTCATATGCGGTGCGATCCCTTATACCCAAATTTTATTTCCATAGCTGTTATTTATGGCTTGGTGTAGCACTTTATGTAGTTTTCGGTTTTCTGGCTGCATTTTGTAGGCGTGGCAGTGGACCGATTTTGCTCATTTGCAAAAGCAACCTACCTATGGTGCCAAAAAATAAGTCATGCCAAGTTTCATCAAGACTATACTTAATTTTATACTCAGAAGAATTTACGAAAGCTTAACCTACCTATGGTGCTGCAAGAAATAAGTGTGCCGGTTTCATCAAAGATATCTATTGCTACAATTTTACATCAAGTTACAGGCTTGCACACCAGACGGACGGACGGACGGACGGACGGACAGACGAACATTCAAGATGAACTCCACTCTTCACCCTGATCACTTTGGTATATATAACCCTATATCTAACTCGTTTAGTTTTGGGTGTTACAAACAACCGTTATGTGAACAAAACTATAATACTCTCTTTAGCAACATTTGTTGCGAGAGTATAAAAAATATCAATTTTCAAATATACAAATCTGTTGATTTTCTCACATCATTTTGATTAAGTATTAATATTTATTCGATTCGAAAAAAAATAAATCAAAATCTTCATTTGTCAAATTGTTAATGTCAGTAAATTTGACATTGATCCATAGCTTTTTAATCAAAATAAGTTCATCTTCTTGGGTGTAGTGCATATAAAACATTAAAATGTTCGTTTATTTCTTACTTTCAATGGCATAGTACCGCCATTACACATTTACAAAAAGCTGTTCAAGTTCAGCAACAAAATAATCAGTGATTAATTGAGCAACTGCTAAAGATAGCACTTAGCTAATAGCAATGTTACTGACTAATTAGTCACTAAGTTAAAAGTTATGAAACAATTATTTGCGCATAATTAATATTCAAGTTTGATATAAAATGATAAAAAAAGAAAATATTTGTTAGCTTGAAATCTACATTTGTTAAAATTTTATGAAATTAAACTAAATTCTTATAAAAAGAATATATTTTCATTTTCAAATAAACCAGTTCATTTTATGAATCAGGTTGTTATCGTAAATTTATTACACCGTTAATTAATATTTTCACAAATGCCCCAAAATTCACTGATTAACGCCTCTCTCACCTTGCTGCATTCAAATGCAAATGAAAACTAATGAAAACTTTGTCACTACGAAAACGAAAAACATTTTGATATTACCACCATAGAGGCGTTGACACACGCTGTCCGCTTGAGTGGGAAATTTATATAAATTTCAATGTAAAACTTTCGCAAGCGGTAGGCGTGGATATGCAACAGTTGAAATTTGTTATTATTGCTTTAATGTTTGTTATTAGGCAACTGTCGCAGCTGAGTGGGTCGAGAGTAAACAGTTGGAATATGGGTTTTGAAACCGTTGGTGGAAAGATTCAAATAACATTTTTTTTGCATTTTCTTTTTTGATATAATCAAAACATATATTGGAAACGTACGTTCGACAAGTGTTGAGGTGTAGAGTGCGCTGAAACCATCCCAATGATGCATTCGATATTTAAGAAAAATTTTAAAGTTGTTGAGCACTTTCAAAATTCAAATTTCATTTCATATCCGCTTCCTTTCCTATTTTATTCCTTAATTGTACATAATTAATATTAATTTTTCTTCTTATAAGAGTCGTTCTTCAATTTTAATTATGCCGCACGTGCGGTAATTATGTGATAAAGAAAAAAATGTTAATAATTAAACGCGTGCCACAATCAGGCGTGTTTACAGTTACTGCTCCGTCAAAACACACCCACTGTGATAAACCGTCAACAAGTTGACTCCAAAGAGAATTCTAGCTATACACTTTTGTATGTCCTTAATCTTTGCAAAGGCTCGTAAATAGCTAAAAGCCAGCGGCAAGATCAGCGGAAAGAATGTTGGCGACATGAGATGATAAACAGCAGCTTAACAATCAAACAAGTGTGCTAATGAAATCATCATAAGCGCAATAACAATTTCAGTGTAGGAAGTGAGTGCAAGTTACAATGTCAACAACAGCTGCACATCCGCTTACACAAAAGACTTCCGACTGCTCTTGCTCTAAGAAGAAGAAGTAGGTAGACTATTTGTAATTGTTGCTCTCAAAATAATTTTTCTCTTCTACATGTTTATCTTGTCAGTTTTCTTTTTTGTTATTTGTTTTTTGCTTGCTTGATTGCCTCACACCCACCGCCTCCTATCATAGCATCCCATTTTTTCACCCATTTACAAATATTTATACTGATTACTCCTTTACATGCAAGGAAGATGCTTATGCTTATGTTCTTGACATTCCATGGGTGCTCGCCTATTTGTTATCTCTTAATATGTTCTCATTAGTTAAGACAAATACAATATAACTCAATTAACCATACTAATTAAAAAGCATTTGCTGTTTATTGCATAATAATATTGCCAGAAGGATTACTTAAGCACAAAGTCGAATACTCAGGCGTCTCAGAATGCTTTAAATTAAGTATTTATTATTTTATTATTTGCATTATAGCCTTTTCACACAGAAGTTACTTGATCAATTAACCGGTCTTTGCTTGATTAAAGCGCTGATTTAGATCGATTTACCATACAAAATAAAAATTTAATTTTTATAGATTCATTTTTATTTGAATTTTAATCGACTTGAAAATGAAATGCAACGCTGCGCGTTGTTGTTCATGCTACACGACGATAGTAATAAAATAGCAGTCACCTGATGAAACTCACCAACTTCTTATGAAAAGCAAATACAGTGGTGCTCCAGTATAACGAACGCCAATGTAACGAATGTTTAATATAACGAACGCTGTTTTTCAATACATTGATGACTCTATATAACGAAAGCTGGAAATTGGATGAACTCCGATATCACAGAATGTATGAAAAGCGTTTGCTCTATTTGGTTTTGGTGGTATTACAACAAAAAATACCGAAGGCAGTTAAACTTACCCGTCAGTTCACTGTTATTATTGAGCTATTTTTTAAAATTCTATTTATTTTTTATGGTTCAGGTTTGTATACTACAACAAATTTTCACTTCAATACTCCTTAATAATACTTTTAATTATAGGTTGAAGAATTCTCTGCTGAAAGTCAAAGTCTGCAAAGCGAGCAAAATATTAGCTCCTGGATAACGCTCCTAGTCATCCACCAGAAGAAGATTTGGTTGACTCCAGATGGAAAAATTTGAACAGTGTTTATGCCACCGAATGTAACGGCAATCTAATTCAACCGATGGACCAGAACGCGGATTCGCCTCACCAAATTATTTCTACCGAAATTCTTTACTGAGCAGTGTAGTGCAAAAGAAAATTTAAATACGGCGTTAAGGACCTCGCCCTTTTCAATGCAGATTCAACTTGTTGCTGCAGCTTGGTAAAGGCATTTTCAAGGGTTGTTCTTCAGAAGTGTTGGAAAAACATTTTAATTAATAAAACCACACCTGACGATGAAGAATGATTGAGGACAATATACCTCGAGCAGATTTGCGATTCCGAGAAGACTTTTCTGTTATGGAGAGCACACTTTCTCTTATCCATACAATGTTTCCCCAGGTACGGTTTAACTTATGCATTTGTAGAAATAATTTAAATTAATATTCAAATACAATTTTAGGCAAACTTCGTTTATCTAGTTTAGAACCGTCTCATGTTGGGGTATTTGACCACCAAAACGGAGATTAATTGAAAAATGAATATTGAGATATCCGATTAATGTTTTATACTTGATTATTGAAGACAAAATTCTCCATCATTAGGCAAAGGAATCGATAACATATGTTGCTTAATTCAATTTTTGTGTTGCCTCAAAGTTCGTAATTTTTTTGATTTTTTCTCGTTTTTGCAAAAAGTGAATTTTTTGTATTTTCATGTGCAAGTTTTTGTATTTTTGCCATTCAAAAGCCAAATATTATTATGGATCCTTCAACTTCTGGTAATTTCGAACAAAAAAAGCAGTTGCAAGTCGACATTTACCCTGTATAACTATTTTTAATCATTAATTGGAAAAGGTCTCAATTTAAGCCATTATTGAAAAGTATGTAGAGTTTTAAAATGGTACCGGACAACTTCGTGTTCTGAAATTTATATATTTTTAAAGCTTAGGAATTATACTAATATAATAAACAAAAACATCTTGCGCGTTTTTGCGCCAAGTTGATTTTTGTGGTACAAATTTTGTAAAAAAAACGCATGTCGTCAAAGTGAGGAGAAGAACTGTTGCTGTAGTTTTTGTTTTGTTTTCGCTTTCGTTATCATCATCATATATTGTTGTTATTGTTATTTATGTTTGTAATATAGCAAATTTAACTTTAATTACTAAGTGGGGGTTTGATGGAAGCTCTGGGCATAGCTCATATAAACAAGCTTTTCATGGCCCAGGCGCTAGTTACTTTTCTGTTTTCATAACGTCTATTGTTCAACTGAGATTAGTATATAATGCTAAAATCATTTGGCAAGACCCTAGGCCGTCATCTACCCCATTCTGCAGGCCATTAAAAATTGAATTCACCAAAGAGACAGCGAGTATATTGGTAAGAGAAAAATAACGAGTTGACAAGGAAGCAAACGATCTGGTAAAGTCAGTTGTGCCAGTAGGAGAAAGGTTCGTAAAAGTAAGCCATAAACTAATCTTAGTAATGATCGACGGAAAAGTTTGCAATGCAATCACAGAAACAACATCATCCCAAAGGTGTTATATTTGTAATTCCACCTCTAAAGAGTTTAACTCTATTGAAAAAATGATAGCGAATCCTGTTAAGACAGAAACTTTGGAATTTGGTTTGTCTATATTACATGGATGGATTCGATTTTTTGAGTGTATTATACACTTGTCTTACAAATTACCTATAAAAAAGTGGAAAGCTACTGCCAGAAATTATGTTAAAATGTATCCATGGTATAAAATGCCTACCACTTTGCACAAATATTTTATTCATGGCCCCGAAATTGTATTGCATGCACTTCTACCAATCGGACATCTTTCAGAGGAAGCCCAAGAAGCTAGAAACAAGGACTTTAAATGCTTTTCACGTAAATGTAGCCGTGATAAATCAAATGAAGACATTTTAAACAGGTTTCTACTGAGCTCCGATCCGATCATTAGCAGCAAAATTAAATTACCAAAAAATAATTTCAAGCCCTACCAAAATCGGTAATAGAATTGCTTATTCCGCCAACTATTTCAGTAAGTGCTGTTCGAACTAATGATAGTGATGATGAAACTGGAGATGCATATATTGAGGAACTAGAGGCTTGCAACTCTAAACTAAATGAAATGCTAGTTTTTTTATGTATTTGTGCTTATTCAATAATAAAAAAATATAATATTTTAAAATTACGACTTCCCTGAATTAATCTCCGTTTTGGGGGTCCTATACCCCACTGTGCGTCTGTATAAATACTTATTTCTTTTTCCTTGTCTACCTCGTCCTTGTCCCACATCTCTCTAGGGGGGAAGGCGATATTGAGGGACGTATTTAGATTTAATTCTAATGGATTTCGGAAATCCGTTGTAGTCGGTAGAAACAGGAATTTGCTAAGGATTTTAGAATGCCCCTGGTTATAAGTGCCTAGTAAGGAAGATTCCATCAGTCTAATTGCAGACTTTACTGCCATCTGTTTACAAACTAAGTCTATAGGCAGTAAGTGAAGAATAACCTCTAGTGCCTTTGACTTGCGGCGTTACAGTTCGCAAAGAGCTCCGCTTATACATATACTTGCCACGCTCTTTGTAAACTTTCCATCACAGCTTTATTGCGTATTTCTTTTTCCATTATTGGCCACCAAACCAGTATGCCATACGTCATGATCCCAGCCTTACCACTGCTGCTTATAGAGCCAATGAGTTATACGAGAGCGGTAGTCCCCATTTAGGTCCCACCATACTTTTACAGGTGTATGTAGAGCTGCCTAGCAGCTTTCTTTTACCCTAGCGTCAAAGGTTCGGTTTCCATGATAGCTTCCTGTCCAATGTATTAGTCCCAGATAGCTTTAGCTTTTTCTGCCACCGATAATCTAATACCATTTTATAGCTGGTGGTGTAAAATTTGGAAATTCTGTGCTTTCCTTGTGAATAATACTAGCTCCGTTTTGTTAGCATTTAAGTTTATTCACACACAATTCTGCCCATCGGTTTATATCGTTTAATGATACTACTGCTTATAAGATTAGCGAGAGTACTTGCAGAAATTTCCCTCTAATCCGAAACAACTACATGCATCAGCGTATGGCCCACAACATGTACTCCTCTCTTCTCCAGATCTAACAACATTGTATTCATTGTTAGAATCCAGAGAAGTGGGGATAACACGCCTCCTTGCGGTGTGCTTCTTTGAACAGATCTACGCAACTCTACGCATGTTCAGAGATGACTAGATCTTTAAGCGCGTTTACTATGGCTCTAGGCTGAATATTATTGAAAGCACCTTCTATGTCCAGAAAGGCTAGAAGGGCGTATTCCTTTCTCCCCAGAAATTTTTCAATTTCTACAACCACTGAATTGAGTGCTCTCTGTGGATTTTCCTTTAGAATACGCATTAACATGCTGAAACTGACAGTTTTTTCAGGAGCTATTTTATTTCCTGTATACCTCTATTTCTATCAGTCTTTCAAAGCGTTTTTAGGAGAAGAGGAGAGCACTGATTGAGTCTATAGTCTTTCGGTTTTGATATGCACGAGCTCTTGCCTGCTTTTGGTATATAAATTACTTTCACCATTCTCCATATCGATGGAATATAGTTAAATTGTAGTGTTCCTTTGAACATTGTTACTAACCAGTCCGTAATGTACTTCATGCATTGCTGTAGTTGCGCTGGGAATATCCCATCTGGTCATGGGGCTTTGAAGGGCTTGAAACGATCAATTGCCCATCTTGCCTTTACTTTTTCCGATATTATATGTCTTCGGGAATATATTTTAAACCTTCCTCTATGTATGTACCTTATTGCATACTCCATCTGCATAATTATCTGAGACTACCCGGGAAGTGTGTGTCCATTAGTAGCTCCAGGGATTCCTCACTGGATGTTGTCCAGCCCGTGATCCTGGCTTTTGGAGATATCCAACGTTATGACAGTCAGACTTTGCTAGTATTTTTTGTTGGAGGCGAGATGCATCTGCTGTATTCTCTACTATCGTTGCAAAAAGATTTCCAAGAAGTTCTTTTAGCTTTTTCTTATACTTTTTTATAAAGACTTTAGAAAGGTTATAGTATCTATCCCAGTCCTCCTCTACTCGAGATAGTTTTGCTATATTAAATTGCCTTCTGAAATCTTTCTGTAATTTTTTAAGATCAGGTGACCACCAAGGAGGCCTTATGCTTCCCCTACTGCATGTTAATGGACAGGCCACCTCTAGTGCTTGTCGACAAGCTTTTGTGAATTGGTTAACGAGGTTATTTAAATCCTCCTTGTTTTTCGGTTGAGACGTTGGAGTCATAGGAATACGCTTTTTTAGCTCCTGCAAGTGCAGTGGTCAGTTCGTTTTCCTATGATTCCTAAATTTATTAGCCCTGACTACTGTTTCATTCAGTGTCCATTCAATGTAACGGTGATCCGAAAAGTAGTGCTCTTCCTAGAACCACTCCCAATTTGAGGACACCTGTATTTATAAGATTTCTTCTACAACATATTAGGTGTTTACTCCATCTAATAACTTCACATATGGCTCTATTTCTAGTAATAAATGTTGGTACGCTACCTCTATTGCAGAGCAAAAACTAGTGCCTAGAAGAAAATTGAAGAGCAACTCACCTCTATAATTGATGTCCGTGCTGCCCCAAAGGGTATGGTGTGCATTTGAGTCGCATCCAAGTATAATCATCAGAAAATATGTGCTTTAAATGAAGAAGTTATTTTTTCGTTGCAGTTAATAATAATATCTCGCAAGCCAATAAAGCTATATAAACCAAACTTTCTGCAGTCGTTTCTTTTAGCCACTTCTTAGTAGAGTAAAAAAAAATCGGATAATAACCACGCCCACCTCCAGTAGAAAGGTTAGTTTGAAAATAGCAGAAAGGAGCTGCAATCAGATCTTTTTACAAAATGGGAAATGGGCGTGGCATCGCCCACTTATGGGTCAAAAACCATATATCAGTAACTACTCGACAGATTTCAACGAAATTCGGTATATAATATTTTCTTAACACGTGAGGAAAATGGACGAAATCGGTTCACAACCACGACAACTTCCCATATAACTCAATTTTGAATTCCATCTGATTCCTTCACTTTATAATATATATATAAGAAACCAATGAAGATAGCGAAATAAAACTATACACAAATATTGTATTTGAGCTGTGGCATCACTTGTGAAAAAATTATCGAATTCAGGCTATAACTTTTCAATGCCCCGGATATCGAATATGCAGAACTCAGTGCCTTATGGTTATTTTTCACCGAAAATAACGGTAAATCTCTCAGATATCTCAATTTAATTCAGAGGAAATCGTTTTCTTCTAATAGTTGTCTCTGTACCAAAAATGGTTAAAATCGGGTCATAACTGTCCCTATCTCTCATTTAGCTAATTATAGGATTGTGCGCATATACTCACAGATTAATGTATGTTGGTGATGAAGATGAGTGAAATCGGTTCAGGAATTACCTCAGCCTATATACTATATATGATGATTTTCGTTTTTCTATTGGACTTTATGCCGAATATATGGATCAAATTGTGTGTTATCTTAATAAAAATATAGCAATAAATTGCGAGAGTATAAAATGTTCGGTTGCACCCGAACTTATCCTTTCCTTACTTGTTTTTTTTTTAATTTTCATAGGAGTGAGCCTCTCTAATTTTTATTACAAAAACTGTGCTTGTTGTAACCTCTGCATGTGTGAGTAGCAGATTTGTTGTAGAATCTCCATTAAATGCAAATTTCGACTTTAGCAGTTGAGGCGAAAATAAAATCAAATAAAATTTTCCAACCTACAACCCTTTGCTGCAAGAATTTCTGACAACGTTGCTCCTCTCAAAATGTGCGGTTTGGGGGCCTTGAAAGACATGATTATTATGTTAACTGAACAAAAGGCAGTCAGCAGCCCAACCGCTGGCAACACCTACAAGCTTACATTTGTAAATGTACTCGTATATTCAAATTCCCAAAGAACAATAGCAAACCGCTGACAAGGAGTTGACGTCGCTTCAAAGTGATGCCTGTATTGGTGTTAAAGCGGAAAGTTGGCTGTTGTTGCTGCAAGTAATGTTTGCATTGATACTATTGTCTCATTGTTTCACAAAGGTAGCCTACGGTACCACACACCTGCTCGGGCAAAGCACACCTTTGATGGAACAATGGATTTCAAAGCGGCGCCAGCAGGTGGAGCTAAAGGCATTTTTCGTTGCTGGCAGCGGTAAATCTTTCGAAAATTGTTTGAAAAAATGTTACGTGTGTAAAAATGTTGAAATATGTCTGTTTATATATACATATGTAAATTATATAGCTTTATAGTTTATGCACCTGCTTTATAAAAGGGTTGTTAATTGATTTTAAATATTTGTATTGGGATGAATATAAGCAGACATCCGTTTAAAGAGTGATAAACAAACTGATTTTTTTTTTGCAAAAGCTTCGTCACTTTCAATTAAATGTAATTACATTCAACAGGTTATCATTTTGTTAACCAAATTTCCGAATGCCTACCGTTCGGTTTTGGATTTTATCTCCGATAAGGATTATTTTTTTTTTTAATTGAAGGGTCGGGATTTTATAAAAAGTCAGAATATTTTATCGAGAGAGTCTCTTTAACAGAAGTTCAATAATTTTACTAAAAATATATTTCTTTCAAAAAACGATGAGTAACTGTAAATCATCAGCTGTAGTATGAGCACAAGCAATGACGAAGAAGGTAGAAAGAGTTTATTCCTTTCTCAATAGAAGTATACTCCTCAAAATCAAGTTCACGCTCTCAATGCGTACAATAATAAGTCTGGCCTTACAATGTTGTTTAACAAGTGCATTACTGCCTTTTAGCCTCTCTGCTTGCCAGTTTGTTGAACTTCACTAATTTGTGTAAGCGGCAAATTGTTGCTGCTAATTAATTTGGATTTCTTATTGATGGTCATTGAGTTGTGCACTTATTAAGCATTTATATGCGCACGCAACAATTATTACTAGTAATTGGAAAAGTTTTTTAATGTGACCGTGACTTTTTGCTCTTAGACTTTTGCTTTTTCATTCTTTCGGTTCATTGTATCTTTGGTAACACTTTAGTTGAAGAAAAATGCACAATTTACGCGAAATGTAATTTGCTGATGGACAAAGCTAACCATATGAATACATTTATTTAAATATACCATTTTATATAGTAAGGTCATGGAATTTTGAAATATAAACAAAAGAGATAAATATGGTATAAAGTCCAATTGAAAGTTAGCAATACTAGGTATATAGTAGCTAGGTGAAGTTATGACATGATTTCATCCATTTTTGGCTTGGAGACATATTATTAGAAGAAACATATTCCCTCTGAATTTCTTCAAAATAACTGAGAGACTTACCTATATTTTCGGTAAAAAGTTTGGTGGAAGCACTGATGTCCTCATATTCTATATATATAGGTCTTGAAAACTTATGGACCAATTTCGACGATTTTTAGGAGGGCGATGCCACTCTTTAAATTCAGTATTTTTGCAAAGTTCTGGTCTACAACTTTGCTTCCGCCCTTTTCCAATAGATGTCTCTAGGGTCAAGCACTGGTCGATTAAATAGATTAAATAGTTTTATACCGATCTTGGGCATTTGTCTCAACATTAACCCAACAAAATTTTGTAGAGATCTGTTTGCATCCCAAACTTATTCTCGACTGAAAATGTCACTTTTTGAGCCGAATTCTCGACATTTGCGGGAAATTTTGCCATTCTTTTTTAATTTCAAGAAAAGTGCGGCTGAGGCTCATCGAATGCTTTCGGATACGTACGGTGAAGCTGTCCTAAGTGAAAAAAGCCTTAAATTTACAAAAAAACGGCGGAAGCAAAGTTGTAGACCTAATACAATATCTTCACTAGCGCTTACTTTATATATTTTAAAGAACACGATTCAGATCGACTTCAAAGTTCTTGTATATATGAAATAGGCGTGGTATTGAACCGATTTGGACTATTTTCACAACATATCATTGGGAAGAAGCTAGGAAGATATTATGAACCGAGTTTCATTGAAATTGTTCGAGTAGTTTCGGAGATATGAGCCCATAAGTGGGCGGAACCACGCCCATTTAAAATTTTTTATACCATTTGCAGCTCTTCTATACTGTCCCTATAATGAATTTTAAGGTTTCTGGTGCTTTTCCTTACTGAATTAAAGCATTTTTGTACGGGAAGTGGGCGTGGTTATAATCCGATTTCCTCCATTTTCGGACTGTATAAGGTAGTACCTAAAAGCAACGAGTCTAGAAAGTTTCCTTGATATAGCTATAGTAGGTTGCGAGATATGTAAAAACTTAAAAGGTGTGGGGCCACGCCCACTTCAAAAAAATTACATCCATATATGCCCCTTCAAAGTGTGATCCTTCATACCACATTTTACTTCAATAGCTTAATTTATGGCTGAGTTATAGCTTTTTATATGTTTCCGCTTATTGCCATTTTGCCGTGGCAGTGGTCCGATTACTCTCATCTTCGAACTTAACCTACTTATGGTGCCAAGAAATACGTGTTCCAAGTTTCATCAAGATATCTAAATTTTTACTCAAGTCACATATCGCACGGACGGACGGACAGACAGACATCCGGATTTAAACTCCACTCATCACCCTGATCACATTGGTACATATAACCCTATATCTAACTCGTTTAGTTTTAGGGCTTACAACCAACCGTTATGTGAACAAAACTATAATACTCTCTTTGTCACTTTGTTGCGAGAGTATATAAAGAACAAGTAAGGAAGGGCTAAGTTCGGGTGTAACCCAACATTTTATACTCTCGCAATTTATTGATGTAATTTTATAAAGATAACACATAACATATATTCGGTATTAATTCAATAGAATAACGAAAATCATCATGAATAGTATATGGGGACTGAGGTAATTCCTAAACCGATTTCACTCGTTTTCACCACCAAGATACAATGAATCGAAGACTATACGCTCACTTAATTTAATATTACTTATAATTAGGTGTATGGGATCTGGGGGAAGTTATGACCCGATTTTTACCATTTCAGGTACAGAGAGAAACTGTTATAAGAAAAAAATTCAGAGGGAATGAATTACATTAAAATATCTGATGGTTCGATTTTGACAATTTTTTCACAAGTGATGCAACAGATCATATACAGTGTTTGTGTAAAGTTTTATTTCGCTATCTTCATTGGTTCCTAATGTATATATTATAAAGTGAAGGAATAAGATGAAATTCAAAAATGAGTTATATGTGAAGTTGTTGTGTTGTGTTGTGAACCAATTTCGTCAATTTTTCACACTTGTCATCAGGGTGTCAAGAAAATATTATATACCGAATTTCATTGAAATCTATGTCGTAGTAACGTTCCTGAGATGTCATGGTTTTGTGACACCATGTAAGTGGGCGACATACGCCCATTTTCCATTTTGTACAAAAATCCTCGAAGTGCAGACTTCCTTCTGCCATTTCTTATGTAAAATTTAGGTGTTTCTGAGCGTTTTTCGTTGAGTGAGTTAACCGCACTTTTAGTAATTTTGCACAACCTAATCTTTGTATGCAGGAGAATTGGAGGGCGTGAATTTTATTATCCAGAATTTCTTTCATTTTTGTGGACTGTATAAGGAAATATGGCTAAAATAAACGACTGTGCAGAAAGTTTGGTTTATATAGCTTTATTGGTTTGCAAGTTATATACAAAAAACCTATTTGGGGGTGAGGTCACGCCCACTTTGCTAAAAAAATACATCCAAATGTGCCTCCCTAATAGGATCCTATGTTCCAAATTTCATTTTCATAACTTTATATATGGCTTAGTTATGACACTGTATAAGTTTTCGGTTTCCCCATTTACCTTGGGCGTGGCAGTGATGACCGAATTTTGCCCATTTAAACAACCTTCACTCAGGGGCGCCAAGGAACATATGTTCCAAGTTTCATTAAGATATCTTAATTTTTACTCAAGTTATCGCTTGCACGGAGAGACGGACGGACAGACATCCGGATTTCAAATCCACTCCTGATAATTTATGTATATATAACCCCATATCTAACTCTTATATTTCTTGGTGACACAAACAACCGTTAGGTGAACAAAACTATTATACTCTGTGCAACAGGTTGCGAGAGTATAAAAAGTAATATAACATGACATATATGTATATACTATAATATTATATGGATGATGGGGTCATATGTAGAAGTTCACGTAAGTGAGGAAAGTTTTTGATTGTCATTCACTTGGGAGTGGCCAGAAACGATTCTTCTCGACATGATTCAAGCAGCTCACAATTTCCGGTTTTAGACCAAGTATCCTCTGGGTAGCTAGCAGACAGCCACGAAATACTCTACTCGACTTGCACTCCTGCTCTCTGAGAGCACTCATCAGCGTCTCGGTATAAGGGAACTGTGGAACGGAATCTCAAACTCACTGCGTACCGCTGCAGCCGCAACAATTGGATTTCGGCAACGACAAAAAACAAGCTGGTACGATGAGGAATGCCGTCTCGCAGCGGAGAAAAAACAGACTGCCTACCTCGCAACGTTGCAAACAACCACAACACGTGCGGGATGGGATGAATACCGAGAGCTGAAGAGAGGAAGCCGAGACGCATCTGCCAAGACACAAAAAGAAAGATGCCGAAATGCGTGAGTACGAAGAGCTTTAGAAGCTGGCAGACAGAGGTAATGCTCGAAAATTTTACGAAAAATGGAAAACGACTTAACAGAGAAGGTTTTCAAAACGGAGCACATCCTCATCAGCGTAGAGATAAGATGGTATTCTGCGTAACCGATGTCCAGGGCATACTGGTATTATGGAAGAGAACACTTCTCCGACCTGCTGAATGACGCGGTGAAAGTACAACTACCAGGAGATGGCGAACCCGATTCCCCAAACGATGACGTTGGAATAGATATTCCATTACCCGACCATGAAGAAAGTTTCGAGATATAGCAATTACCCGCCTATGAAGAACAATAAAGCGGCGGCAGGGGCCGATAGATTGCCGGCTGAGCTATTCAAATACGGCGGCGAAGAACTGATAAGATCTGCATGCATCAGCTTCTTTGCCAAAAATATGGTCGGAAGAAAGCATGTCTGACGATTGGAATCTATTAAGGTTGTGCTCTGCCCAATCACCATAAGAAGGAGACCCCACAATCTGCGCCAACTACCGTGGTACTAAAGTCTGCTCAACAATATCGCATATAAGGTTTTGTCAGGCGTATTGTGGCAGAAGAGACTAAAGCCCACCGTCTAACGATACTGATTGGACTATGCCTTATCAGTGTGGCTTTAGAACCTGGAAAAATCCGCCATGGACCAAATATTCACCATGCGCCGTCTTGGAGAGGCCCGTGAAAATGAATCGACACACACCACCTTTTTGTCGATTTTTAAGCTGCTTTCGACGGCACGAAAGAAGCTGCCTTTATACCGCGATGTCTGAATTTGGTATCCCGCAAAACTAATACGGCTGTGTGGTTGCGGCGTTTGAGCAACACCAAAAGCTCCCGTCATGATTGGGAAGGACCTCTCCGAGCCGTTCGATACCAAACGAAGGTTTCAGACAAGGTGACTCCTGCTATCGATGCGACTTCTTTAACTTGATGTTGGAAAAAAATAATACTGAGCTGTAGAGAGCTAAATAGAGGAAAGGTACAATCTTCTACAAGTATGTACAGGCTCTGGCGTACGCCGATGATATTGATATCAACGGAAGCAACAACCGCGCCGTTTGTTCTTGCGCTTTTTCCCGCATGGATAAGGAGGCTGAAGCGAATGGGTCTGGAGGTGAATGAGGACAACACTTGAAATATCTCCTGTCATCAAACAAACAGTCAGCCCGCACTCTCGCGTCTTGGCTCCCATGTCACTGTTGAGCCAGTCATAACTTCGAAGTCTCGTAGATAATTTCTGTATACGCACTGGGAACCAGCATCAACAACACGAACCAGTAATGTCAGCCTCTTGAAAATCCAACGCAGAATCCTCTTGCCAACAGGTGCTACTTTGGACTGAGTGAGGCAATGTTGAACAGTAAAGTCCTCTCTCGACGAATACCAAAAATCCAAAACTCTACAAGTCGCTTGCATCATTTCGCCCGTCCTGCTTGTATGGTGCAGAAGCTTGGACGAAATGTCAACTTTATCAGATGAAGGACGACACTAGGAGTTTTCGAGAGAGAAAAATTTTGCTGCAAAATTTGCCATGGATACTTCAGAACATTGGTGTTGGAGGGGACCAGGTGGAGAGCTGACCTGGTTACCACTTGGAATCTCTCAACTGGCGCCGAACTGTGAAGAAGAGAAGAATGTCACGCTCTCATCGATTCGGCCTATAACCTGCACTAAACTTGGATTGAAACGCTTGGCTTAATATACATACATACATACATAATATTATAAAATTGTAGAATTTTGTATTATTTTCATCCTCAGCTCCAAGCCAAATTTCTAAAGAAGATCACACCTAATATCTTAACCAATTCGATTTAAAAGAATTGTTAAATATCAAATTATTTTTTATATATTATATGTTTCGCCATGCAATTATGATCGACATATTCAATTTAGAAGTACAATTGCTTTAAACTACTATATACAAACCAAAACTATATTTTGAGTATATGTGAATTTATATAATATGTACATACATACATATATATATTTGCTTTCGTATTCAAAACTTGTATCGTTTCACCCGCCTACAAGTACAGCTAGTGCCAAGGTGAAGGTATGCAAATCTGCGAAATGCAAATATCAAATGATGTACATAATTGGATTTTGTATTAATATCATATGCTTATACAGTTTAAGTATGAGTATGTAATTATTATTATTGTAACTATTGTTATTATCTCAGTTAATTTCATTAACTGCAACTACCTTGGAGATTTAAGGAATAGTTTATGAAGCTGTAATGGCTGATTATGCTTTTGCCATAAATTAGCAGATATATATTTACTGTAAATATATGAAATCTGCTATTATATGACAAGGAATATAAAAAATATACATATACGATACTTCAAATAAAGAATAAAATAATTTAATAATATGTAGGTAGTTCGGAATGTGCTCTTAAAATAAACTCATTTTTAATTAAATGAACGAATCTATATTGGTTGTAATAGTTTCAAAGTACATGACTGATGTCAAGAGCTCTGAATTGTAATTTAATTCGGGTACTATGAGGAACAGCACAGTATCTTCAATGAGTGTTTTTACATACTCAGTATCCTTTCAACTTGGACTTGCATTGCCACCCGATATCAAAATCTAAATTGCCAAAGTTAGCTATTAATTCGTACAAGTGTTTATCCATTACCGATTAGTATTAAATAATGAGAGGAGGAAGTTGAGTTGCCGATCAACTCATTAGTTTGATTTGCTATGTGCCCTCACGATTTCACAAGAAAAATCGTTAAAATTAAATATATTTAAAACAAGTAAGGGAAGGCTAAGTTCGGGTGCAACCGAACATTTTATACTCTCGCAATTTATTGAAGAAATTTTATTAAGATAACACACAAATTTACCTATAAATTCGACACAAAGTTTAATAGAATAACAGAAAAATCCGTCCTATATAGTGTATGAGGAGCTGAAATTCCTGAACCGATTTCATTCAATTTCACCAGCAAGGGACACTATATCCAATACTATACGCTCACTTAATTTTGCTAAGATATGCCTGCTCACATGGCTTAACCATGATACATGTAATAAAGCCCATACGAATTTTGAAAAGCCTGTATGGTATGGTAGGTGATGGTAGTAGGTATATGGAGAGCTAGAGAGAGAGAGAGAGAGAGAGAGAGGGGAGAAAGAAAGAAAGAAGAGAAAGAAAAAAAAAAACAGGATGCTTATTTTTTGAAAAAGCCCTATAAAATTATGTATATGGGAGCTTGAGAGATGTT
The DNA here is from genome assembly GCA_031772095.1 of Zeugodacus tau. Lineage (NCBI taxonomy): Eukaryota > Metazoa > Arthropoda > Insecta > Diptera > Tephritidae > Zeugodacus > Zeugodacus tau. The sequence continues at coordinate 9,829,686 of CM062649.1, read as the reverse complement.
GTATGACCCGTTTTCAATAATTTTTGGAACAGAGACACACCTATTGGAAGAAACTTTCAATTTCCTCTGAATTACACTTAGAATTAGCTGAGAGATTTACCCATATTTCAGTTCGGTTAAAATTTAACCTTAGGCGCTGAGTTCAACGTATGTTCGATATCTCGGGCCTTGAAAAGTTATAGTCCGTTTTCGACAATTTTTTCTACAAGTGATGCCACCAGATCATATACTGTATTTGTGTAAAGTTTTATTTCGCTATCATCATTGGTTCACTTATGTATATATGTATAACTTGTGGAAGGATTCAGATGGAAATTCAAAATTGAGTTATAAAGAAAGTGAAGTCGTGGTTGTGAATTAATTTTCATCCATTTTCCACATATGTCAGATCAGGGTGTCAATAAAATATTATATACCGGGTACATTTCATTGAAATCATGTCGAGTAGTTCACTGAGATACTGGTTTTTGACCCATAAGTCGATGGCTGATGCCACGCCCATACTTTCCATTTTGTAAAAAGATCTGAGTGCAGCTTCCTTCTGCTATCATTTCTGTGAAAATTTGTGTTTTCTGACGTTTCTCGTTAGTGAGTTAACTTGCCTTTTAGTCATTTTTCAAACCTAACCTTGTACCTTGTATGGGAGGTGGGCGTGTGATTATTATCCGATTTCTTTAATTTTTTGGACTGTATAAGGGAAACAGCTAAAAGAAACGGCTGCAAGAAAGTTTGGTTTATACAGCTTTATTGGTTTGCAAGAATATACAAAAAACATATTTGGGGGCGGGGTCACGCCGCTTTTCCAAAAAATTACATTCAAGATGTGCCCCTCTCTAATGCGATCCTATGTTCCAAATTTTGTTTTCATAACTTTATTTGTAGGCTTAGGTTGTGGCCTCTTTATGTGTTTTTGGTTATCGCCTTCATTTGCGCATTGGGCGTGGCAGTTGGTCCGATTCACGCCCATCTTCGACAACCTTAACCTTCTTATGGTGCCAAGGAACACATGTTCCAAGTTTCATTAAGTATATCTTCCAATTTTTACTCAAGATTCCAAGGCTTGCACGGAACCGGACAGACGGACAGGAAGCGGACGAGACAGACAGAACATTCAGTTTTAACTCGTCTCGTCACCCTGATCATTTTGATATATATAACCCTATATCTAACTCGTTTAGTTTTAGGGCTTACAAACAACCGTTATGTGGACAAAACTATAATACTCTCTTTAGCAACTTTTGTTGCGAGAGTATAAAAATAAGGAATCCAAGAATTTTTTTGATCAGGATTACAGGAAGAACAGTCATATGAAATTTCTTAAACTCCACATATTAAAAACTGTAATTAAACTGAAAACATACATATTTTTATATCAAAATATTAGGTTGGCAAATATACATATATATTCCGCCTTTTTGTCTTTTGAATTTCGCGACTATGTATAATGCGCTACAGAGCTCGTATCTGGCAATACTATACATCTTTGAAAGGTCTTGACATAACTGCTACCTAAACTGACAACGCTATCTTCATGATTGAGTTTGGATATGCATTCAACGAAGGTATATGAGCGTTGTAAAAATGGAGTTCACTTACGCCGAAATTCTCGCTATTTTAAAGTTTTCCTTCCTGCTGAAACGGAACGAACTCGACCCATTTTTGAAGCGGATGGTGACAGGTGACGAAAAATGGATCACATATGATGAACATACATATGATAGGATGAACGGTCGTGGTCGAAGGTCGGTGAATCGTCCCAAACAGTGGCCAAGCCGGGATTGACGGCCAGGAAGGTTTTGCTGTGTGTTTGGTGCGATTGGAAGGGAATCATCCACTATGAGCTGCTCCCACATGGCCAGACGCTTAATTCTCCATCTACTGCTGTCAACTGGACCGCTTGAAGCATACAATCGACCAGAAGCGTCCAGAATTGACCGACAGGAAGGGTGTAGTATTCAACCAGGGAGCTCGGATGGGAGGACTTATCGCATCCACCATATAGACCGGACATAGCGCCAAGTGATTACCACCTGTTCCTGCCCATAGCGAATGCCGTTGGTGGTGTAAAGTCAAACTCAAAAGAGACTTGTGAAAAGTGGCTGTCCGAGTTATTCGCAAATATTTGAACTAAATCCGATCACTGTAACACTTTTTATAAAGCATTGAATAAAGAGCAAAAAAGCGGAAGGGAGATATTTAGATATTTGCCAACCTAATATAATAAATAGGTCTCACCCATATGCATACAAACATTGTTTTTATATTGATTGTGTGTGTCTTGTTGTATATATCAATAAAGTAGACATTTTTGGTTTAAAGTCGATTTGTTGACCATACATTACCTTCCTCATAGACACTACACAATAGCACCTTTCAATTGTACATTGTGTGCATTGAAGCTTTGTTACTACGCACGTGCCTTGTAATCCTTAAGCCATAATAGAAGCAGTTGAATACCGAAGTATACAGCAGGAATGGGGACGGCGATTTGCTTTATATCAAGTTTATCCCAATGACTTTTAGGCTTCTACACAGCCATTGACAATGAAAATGGGTATGACAGATGAGAAAATTGTTATAGCAAAATGTAAGTGAAGCGGAAAGTTAAGTGAACCTTTAAAGGCTCAAATTTTTTTATTTACTTTAAGTCTAGTTCACAGCAGCTTTTCGCTGACTAACCTGCATCTATGCTAAGGTAGTTCAACATTTTGTTCGTTGATCCTGTAATGTGCGTATATTAATTAGTGTTTCACTTATAAACGCAATTTTCATCTCCAATTAACGCAAAGCAAATAAAGGCGACAGTTTTCACTTTCATCATGCTGGCGTGTCACGTTATACACACGCCCGCTTATATATGTATCTGTCTGTATGTACACACATAAAAGTCGTTGAAAAAAAAAATAAATATTGACATTTGTACGTGTTATTCTTTTGAATTGCTTAGCTCTAGAAGCGGACGCACTTCCATATGCACACACACCTAACACCTATGCATGTGGTATCTATTATTCTGGCGTGCTTTACTTAGGCGCACACCTGCAAATTGCGGTTGACATTAACATATAATAGACAATAATTTAGTCGGTAAAATTATAATTGGGCGCTACTTTAAGTGACTTAGTGGAAAGTAGAAAATGTATACTATTTAAATATCTCACAATGTATGCATTTCTACTATTGTTGCTGTATACATACATACATATCGTTGGCTTAATATAGAAAAGGCGTATCTACATTTTTTTCGAAATCGCGTTTTTAATGTATTCTGGTAGACCACTGTCAAATACTCCTCCCCTTAAAAAATTAGTGGGCTATGATCGTAAATAACGGATTTATAGTCATATAAAAAAAGCCCTAACTCATATTATTGTCGAAAAGATAGCAAAAAGTTTAACTTCGAATCGGATTTTTCCTCATATACCACATATACTCATTATACCACAATTGAATTTGTTACCTGTTTTGAATAAAAATTGCAATAGAAATGTTTTTTGCATCTTAAGTTTTAAAGGTTTTATTCAGTTTTTTCCTTCTCCTGAAAAGTAACGAAAAGTGTAGATACGCCTTTTCTATATTAAGCCATCGATATGTATTCATAGAGACCGGAAAATTTTCAACTTGGTAAAATGAAATTTCATGTAATAATTGAGTAAAATGGGCATATAATGTTGATAAATATAAACAAATAAAATAGTATATCAATATCTGTGGGTAAGCCTTTAATGATTGATATTCCTTAAACCTTTTGTCATTATAAAATAATTCCAATTTATCTTTGAGTTGAAAAATTAACTAATTTTAAATCATTATAGCTTTCTGATAAGGATAACGGAATCATCCAGAGGAACGAAAATATTTTTATACTCTCGCAACAACAAAGATATAGAGTCATATATACCAAAGTGATCAGGGTGACGAGTAGATTTGAAATCCGGATGTCTGTCCGTCTGTCCGTCTGTGCAAGCTGTAACTTGAGTAAAAATTAAGATATCTTGACGAAACTTGGAACAAATATTCCTGGACACCATAAGAAAAAAGAGGAATCGAGGTTCGAAAATGAGCAGAATCGGACCATTTGCCACGCCCACAAAATGGCGAAAACCGAAAACACATAAAAAAGTGCCATAACTAAGCCATAAATAAAGTTATTAAAGTAAAATTTGGAATAGAGGATCCAGCACTAGGAAGGGAGGACATATTTGGATGTAATTTTTTGGGAAAGTGGGCGTTGGCCCCGCCCTCAAAGTCAGTTATTTGTATATAACTCGCAAACCAATAAAGCTATATAAACCAAACTTTCTGCAGTCAGTTCTCTTACGTACCCCACCACACACCATGAAAATAGGACTGAAATCGAATAATAACCACGCCCACCTCCCATACAAAGGTTAGGTTGGAAACTTACTAAAAGTGAGTTAACTCAGTAACGAAAAACTGCCAGAAACACTAAGAATTTCACATAAGAAATGGCAGATAGAAGCTTTTGCACTCAGATTTTTACAAAATGGAAAAGGCTGGGCGTGGCATCGCCCACTTATGGAGTCAAAAGCCATACCTCAGGAACCCCACTCGACGGATTTCAAGTGAAACTTTGGTATGCTGTAATAGTTTTCTTACATCCCAATGATATGTTGTGAAAATAGGCCAAATCAGCTTCACTGAAACACGCCTACTTCCTATATACCAGAACTTTGAACACGATCTTGAATCGTTAACTTTACAATATGTATAAAAATTGGCTAGCAGTAGTGAAGATATCGATGCAGAACTTTGCACAAAGTACTACACCTTTATAGTGTGGAAGACCCCATTCTAAAAATCGCCGGAAATCGCACCATGAGGTTTTCAAGGCCCCATGTATCGAACATGAGGACCTCGGTGCTTCTAACCTAATATTAGGGTTTCCAACTTTCAATGGACTTTATACAATATATATGATGAATATGTGGGTCAAATTGTGTATTATATAATATAATAATAATAAATAAAGTTAAATAAATAAATTGCGAGAGTATAAAATGTTCGGTTACACCCGAACTTAGCCTTTCCTTACTTGTTAATTAGTATATTTGAGCGATTCGCATTAATTTCTATTTAACAATAAACAATTAATGATATTAGGATATCTCACAGGTTGGCCGATATTTAATAGTTTTCCCACAGCCGTATTGATACATTGAAATTATAATTGAGATATCCGTTTTTGCCCTTCGCACTGCTGGCTACTCTATAAACGATCAGCTAGTATTCTTCGATTAAAAATTAATATAGGAAAATTAGATATTTATTTTGTATAGTAAATGGATTTAAATAAGCGCTTACAACGTGCGAAGATCGGTTAATTGATCAATTAACTTCTGTGCGAAATGGTTATAGCAAAAAGTTTTATTCCGCTATCTTCATTGGTTCCTTATGTATACATGATCAAGTGAAGGATTCAGATGGAATTAAAAATTGAGTTATATGGGAAGTAGGCGTGGTTGTGAACCGATTTCGCCCTTTTTGACCGTGTCATCAGGGTGTCAAGAAAGTGTTATATATCAAATTTCATTAAAATCTGTCGAGTAGTTTCTGAGATATGGTTTTTGACCCATAAGTGGGCAATGCCACACCCATTTTCTTCTTCTTGACTGGCGTAGACACCGCTTACGCGGTTATAGCCGAGTCCAAAACAGCGCGCCACGCATCCCTCCTTCTGGCAGTTTGGCGCCAATTGGTTATTCCAAGCAGAAGCCGGGTCCCTCTCCCTACCTGGTCTGGCTTCCATCAGAGTGGAGGTCTCCCTCTTCCTCTGCTTCCGCCAGCGGGTACTGCATCAGAGAATACTTTCAGAGCTGGAGCACTTTTCATCCATTCCGGACAACATGACCTAGCCAAAAACGTAGCCGCTGTTTTTATTCGCATGGACTATGTCTATGTCTGATCGAATAACATATACAGCTCATCGTTCCATCGTCTGCGGTATTCGCCGTTGCCAATTCTTAAGGGACCATAAATCTTCCGCAAAACCGCTTTCTCTCGAAAACTCCTACCGGTGCCGTCTCATCGGATCAGTTGACATCGTTCACGCTTCTGCACCGTAAAGTAGGACGGGAATGATGAGAGACTTGTAGAGGTTTGGTTTTTGTTCGGCGAGGAGGACTTACTACTTTTCAATTGCCTACTTAGTCGCATAGCTTTTAGCACCTGTTGGCAAGAGTGATTCTGCGTTGGATTTCCAGGCTGAGCATTGTTATTGGTGTTAATGCTGGTTCCCAGGTAGACGAAATTATCTACAACTTCAAAGTTATGACTGTCAACAGTGACGTGGGAGCCAAGACGCGAATGCAGCTGATTTCTGTTTGTTTTGACGACAGGAGATATTTCGTCTTGTCCTCGTTCACCACCAGAAGCCCACATACGCTTCGCTTCCTTATCCAGTCCTGGGTGGAAAAGCAGAACTAACGGCGCGGGTGTTGTTTCCGATGATATCCGATATCATCGGCGTACGCCAGTCGTTCTGTACACTCTTATAGAAGATTGTACCTTCTCGATTTCCAGCTCTGCAGCTCGTATTATTTTCTCCAGCATCGAGAGTTAAAGAAAATCACACGAGAGTGAGATCACACTTGTCTGAAACACTCGTCTGCGTATCGAACGGCTCCGGAGAGGTCGCTTCCCACGATCCTGACGAGAGCTTTGGTTGTTGCTCAACGTCAGCTTACACGACCTGCCGTATTAGTTTTGCGGGGATACCAAATTCCAGACATCGCGGCATAAAGGCAGCTCGCTTTTCGTGCTGTCCGAAAGCAGCTTTAAAGAATCGACAAAGAGATGGTGTGTGTCGATCCCCTATTTTCACGGGTACTTCTCAAAATTTGGCGCATGGTGAATATCTGGTCTGTTGTTGATTTTCCAGGTCTAAAGCCACACTGATAAGGAATCCAATCAGTTTGTTGAAGCGGTATGGGCTTTGAGTGCTTTCACACAATACTCTCGACCAGAGACCTTGCCTTACGCGATGTTAGAGGAAACATCCACGGTAATTGGCGCAAATTCGTGGGGTCCTCCCTTTTTGTGTATTGGGCAGACCGTACACTGTGGAATTCCAATCGTCAGGCATGCTGCTTTCTTCCCGACCATATTCTGCAAAGAAGCTGATGCAAGCACCTTATCAGCTCTTCGCCGCCGTATGTATTTAATAGCTCGGCCGGTAATCCATCCGGCACCCGCCGCCTTATGTGTTCTCTTCAAGCGGGTAATGGTGCTATTCGAATTTCTTCACGGTCGGGCAATGGAACATCCTGCTCCATCGTCGTGTCGATTGGGGAATCGGGTTCGCCACTCCTCCTGGTGTTTGTTACTTTCACTGCCATTCAGCAGGCCTGGAGAAGTGTTCCCTCACACAAACTCAAGTATACTCTGGTCATCAAATAACTAGATCACCTCTGGGGTCCTACAGGAGTGCGCTCCGGGTCTTTGAAACCTATGCAGTGATAGTCGCCGGATGCTTTTCATGCCGTAAAATTTTCGAGCATTACCCCTGTCGGCCATGGCTTGTCAAGCTTTCTTCATACTTTCCACGCATTTCGGCCTCTTTCTTTTTGTGTCTACGCAAATACGTCTCTGCTTCCCTCTTCAGCTCTCGGTATCTTTCCCATCCCGCCCAGTTAATTGCGGTCGATCGCAACATTGCGAGGTGAGGCAGTCTGTTTTCTCTCCACTGCGGAGACGGCTTTAATCACTCGTCGCGCAGCTGTATTTTTACGGCTTTTCCGAAAACCAATGGTTTCAGTTGCAGCTGTACGTAAGGAGTTTGATATGCCGTCCCACAGTTCCCTTATGCCGAGATGCTGATGAAGGTGCTCTCCAGAGAGCGAGGAGTGCAAAGTCGAACCTGCTCCTTGTGTTTGTTGACGTGTGTGCTTTTCTACACAGAGGCAGGTGCGTATCTTGGCCGTGCTACAAGATAGTGGTCAGCGAGTCGATGTTGGGACCACGAAGCGTACGCACATCAAAGACACTGGAGACATGTCGTCCATCTATCACAACATGAGTCGATCTGGTTGCGAGTGATTCGATCCGGAGGACATGCCAAGTAGCTTGATGGATTTTCTTATGCTGGAATCTGGTACTACAGACGACCATATTTCAGGCCCCGGCGAAGTCGATCAGCCTCAGACCGTTTTGCAGTGATGCTGTTTCGTCATGGAGGCTGAATTTTCCGACTGTTGTGCCAAAAGACACCTTCTTTACCCACCCTAAGCGTTGAAATCGCCAAGCACGATTTTACATCGTGGCGGGGGCAACGCTCATAGGTGCGTTCTAGGCTGCTCATAGAAGGTATCTTTGATCACTTCGTCACTTCTCTTCCGTCGGGGCGTGGGCGCAAATCAGCGATATGTTGAAGAACCTCGCTTTTGATGCGGATTGTGGCTGAACGTTCATCCACCGGAGTGAATGCCAGGACTCGAGCGACCGACGAGTCTCTCTCCCACCACGAGATCCCACACCGAATTTGCATCGCTCCTTTATATGGCCGCTGTAGTAGATGCCACAAGGACCCACCTTCTTCACGTCCTTGTCCCGTCCATCGCCATTTCTTGGATTGCGGTGTTCATCGGTCAGCCTTTACTCTTACGAGGACATCAACCAGCTGGGCGAGGCACCTTCCCAATTGAGGGTCCGGACATTCCAGGTGCATGCCCTTATCGTAGTCGCTTTAGCAACGTTTGCAGTGGTCGTCATCAAAATCGGGGTCTCTCATCCGAGAGCTGTTTCGTCGTTTTCCATTTGGGGGAATGTTTTTATGTGGTGGGTCCCAAACCCTACACACAACCGCATAAGCTGGGTTTCGCCTTCTGACTTTTAGCTCGCCTCCAAACTGGATGTCTGTTGGCTACCTGCAGAGGATACTTGGTCTAAGACCGGAAGTCGTGAGCTGCTTGAGCCACATGTAAAAGAATCGTTCCTGGCCACTCCCAAGTGAATGACAATCAGAAACTTTCCTCACTTGCGTGAACTTCTACATATGACTCCATTTACATTTTGTAAAAAAATCTGAGTGCAGCTTCCTTCTACTTTTATTTTTGTGAAATTTAGTGTTTCTGACGTTTTTCGTTAGCGAGTTAACCCACTTTTAGTAATTTTCAACCTAACATTTGTATGGGAGGTGGGCGTGGTTATTATCCGATTTCAACTATTTTCATGATGTGTGTGTGAACGTAAGAGAACCGAATGCAGAAAGTTTGGTTTATATAGCTTTATTGGTTTGCGAGTTATATATAAATAACCGATTTGTGGGCGGGGCCACGGCCACTTCCCCGAAAAAACTACACCCGATTTCGCCCATTTTCGAAAGCAACCCTCTCACTGCCCCAAGGAACATGTGTTCCAAGTTTTATTAAGATATCTTAATTTTTACTCAAGTTACAGCTTGCACAGACGGACAGATTTCAAATCTACTCGTCACCCTGATAACTTTGGTATATATGACTCTATATCTAACTCGTCTAGTTTTAGGTGGTACAAACAACCGTTATGTGAACAAAACTATTATATTCTCGTAGCAACTTTGTTGCGAGAGTATAAAAATCTGTTCAATTGAGTGATCAACAGTTGGTTATCGCATCTCTGCATATTAGTTTAAATTATGTTAAGTAAATATTGAACACATGTTTGTCTATAACTCTAAAATTGATCGTTTAGTCTTGTTAACTTGTATATCAGTTTCCTTTTCAGCTTTTTATAGGCATATGTTTGCTTTATAATATGCTTAGAATTCAAAATACCTGAAGTTCGTTAACAGAAGAGTTTATATACAGAAACACTGCCGGATAGGCAAGTCTATACTTGACATCTGCTGATTGCAATAGCACATGATAATAGAAAGAAATACTCTTCCGTCTCTAATCGCCGCCGTATACTCGAGAGTTCATTTGGAGGCAATAAACGACTTGTTGAGCATATTTCTGTATTTTCTATTTGCTTGTTTATTTAACATTGTGAAATGTGCATGACAATGAACGGCTGAATATCACTAAAACGCAAAAAAAAAACAAGTAAGGAAAGGTTAAGTTCGGGTGCAACCGAACATTTTATACTCTCGCAATTTATTGAAGAAATTTAATTAAGATATCATACAAATTAACCCATAAATTCGGCATAAAGTTTAATAGAATAACGAAAATCGTCATATATAGTATATGAGGGCTGAGGTAATTCCTGAACTGATTTCATTCATTTTCATCAGCAAGGTACACTATATCCAAGACTATATATATATATATATTTGGCGTAGGAACCGCTTTAAACGATTATAGCCGAATCCACCAGAGCGCGCCTCTTATTCCTCCTTTTTGCTTGTTGGCGCCAACTGGAAACACCAAGTGAAGCCAGGTCACTATGCACTTGGTCTTTCCACCGGAGTGGAGGTCGTCCTCTTCCGCGGCTTCCTCCAGCGGGTACTGCATCGAATACTTTCAGAGCTGGAGTGTCTTCTTCCATCCGTACAACATGACCTAGCCAGCGTAGCCGTTGTCTTTTTATTCGCTGAACTATGTCCAATGTCGTCAGCTATAAATCAGTACGCTGACTCATCTGAATTTCCATCGGCTGCGGTATTCAGCCGTTGCCAAATGTTTAGCCCAAAGGACCATAAATCTTGCGCAAAACGCTTCTCTCTCGAAAACCCCTTAAGAGTCGTCTGCTTCGGATGTTGTCATCGTCCACGCTTTAACAGCGCCATACATCAGGACGGGAATAATGAGCGACTTATAGAGTTTGATTTTGGTTCGTCGAGAGAGGACTTTTCACTTTTCAATTGCCTACTCGGTCCAAAGTAGCACCTGTTATTGTGCAAGAGTAGATTCTGCTTGGATTTCGAGGCTGACATTGTTGGTGTTGTTAATGCTGGTTCCCAGATAAACGAAATTATCTACAACTTCAAAGTTGTGACTGTCAACAGTGACGTAGGAGCCAAGATTCGAGTATGCTGACAGTTTGTTTGATAACACGGAGATATTTCGTCTTGTCCTCATTCACCACCAGACCCAGTGATGCTTATTTATCCAGTCTGGAAAACGAAGAACAAACGGCGCGGTTGTTGCTTCCGATGATATCAATATCATCGCGCATACGCTCAGGAGCTGTACACTCTTGTAGAAGATTGCTTACCCTCTCTATTTAGCTCAGCTTCAGCTCGTATTATTTTTTCCAGCCAATAGATTGAAGAAGTCGCACGATAGTGAAGTCACCTGCCTGGAAGCCTCGTTTGGTATCGAACGGCTCCGGAGAGGTCCTTCCCGATCCTGACGGAGCTTTTGGTGTTGCTCGGCGTCAACTTACACAGCCGTATTTGTTTTGCGGGGATACCAAATTCGAAACATCAGCGGCGTAAAGGCAGCTTCTTTTTCTTGATGCTGTCGAAACGGCAGCTTTAAAAATCGACAAAGAAGGTGAATTCGGCTGTGTGTCGATTCTATTTTGCACGGGTCTTCTCCAAGGCCCCCATTTGGCGCATGGTGAATATCTGGTCCATGGCGGAGTTTTCCAGGTCTAAAAGCCACACCTGATAAGGTCCAATCAGTTCGTTGACGGTGGGCTTTAGATCTTTCACACAATACGCTCGACAAAACCTTATAGCTGCACGATATTGAGGAGACTTATACCACGGTGAGTTGGCGCAGATTGTTAGGGGTCTCCCTTGCTTATGGATTGGGCAGAGCACACTGAGATTCAATCGTCAGGCATCGCTTTCTTCCGACTTCATATTTTGCAAAGAAGCTGATGATAATGTACCTTACTCAGTTCTTCGCCGCCGTGACTGGGCAATAGCTCAGCCGGTAATCTATCGGCCCCATAAACTGCCGCTTTGTTGTTCTTCGAAGGCGGGTAATTGCTATTCGGCTATTTACGCTTCATGGTCGGGTAATGGAATATCTATTCCATCGTCATCGTGAATTGAAGGGAATCTGGTTTATGCCATCTCCTGGTGTTGTACTTTCACTGCCATTGAGCAGGTCGGAGAAGTGTTCCCTCCATAATCCCAGTATACTCTGGACATCCGTTACCAGATTACCTCCTTTACCTTTTTCATAAAATTTTCGAGCATTACCCATGTCGGCCAGCTTTTCAAGCTTTTCATACTCACGCATTTCAGCCTCTTTCTTTTTACGTCTGCAAATGCGTCTCGCTTCCCTCTTCAGATTCTCGATATCTATCCCACCCCGAACGTGTTGTGGATCGATCGCAACGTTGCGCAAGGTAGGCAGTCTGTTTCCTACTCCACTGCGGAACGACAATTCTCATCGTACCAACTGCGTTTTTGGCGTTGCCGGAGACCAATTATTTCGGCTGCAGCGGTATTACGTAATGAGTTTGAGATGCCGTTCCCACGGCTCCCTTATATCGAGATGCTGATGAGTGCTCTCCAGAGAGAGCAGGAGTGCAAGTCGAGTGAAGAAAATCGTTCGGCTGTCGGTTGTGATTGCAGCTTTTCGACGTCGAACCTTCCTTGTGTTACAGTTGACGGAAGCATTCTTTGCTGCACAGAGGCGAGTGCGTATCTTTGCTGCTAGTAGATAATGGTCCGAGTCAATGTTTGGTCCTCGGAGCGTACGCACGTCTAAAACACTGGAGACATGTCTTCCGTCCATCACAACGTGCTCGATTTGATTGCGCGTGTTTCGATCAGGGGACAGCCACGTTGCTTGATGAATTTTTTTATGCTGGAATCTGGTACTACAGACAAGATCCAAGACTATACGCTCATTTAATTTAGCTAAGATAGCTCATATATTAACCAATACATATATGCGGAATAAAGCTCACCGTATTTTTGAAAAACCTACAATGAGGTATATGGAGATGTTATGCCCCGATTTTAATAATTTTTGGAACAGATCTGAGTACAGCTCCCTTCTGCTATTTCTTCTGCAAAACTTAGCAACTTTTGTTGCGAGTGTATAAAAATATTTAAAGAAACTACGATTGTATTTTAACCAAAACAATGGGTTTAATGAATGAATAGCAATGTGCTTGCAGCTTGTTGGCTATCAACAGAACTTTCAAGTATACAAAAAAACAATCAACACATGAATCATATGCACATCTTCAAAAATAAAACTGGCATAACATAAACAATTAAATGAAAATATAAAAAAACAAGTAAGGAAAGGCCAAGTTCGGGTGCAACCGAACATTTTATACTCTCGCAATTTTTTGAAGAAACTTACCAACATACAAATTTACCCATAAATTCGGCATAAAGTTTAAGAGAATAACGAAAATCGTAATATATACAATATGAGGGCTGAGGCAATTCTTTCATTTTCACCAGCAGGGTACACTATATCCATCTGGGGCCTTGAAAAGTTATAGTCCGTTTTCGATAATTTTTTCACAAGTGAAGTCAGAGATGATATGTACTATTAGTGCAAAGTTTTATTCCGCTATCTTCATTGGTTCCTTATGTTTACATTATAAAGTGAGGGAATAAGATGGAATTCAAAATTGAGTTATAAGGAATGTAGTCTTGGTTGTGAACCGATTTCGCCCATTTTTTATCCGTGTTATCAAGGTGTAAAGAAAATATTAAATACCGAATTTCATTGAAATCTGTCGAGTATTTCCTGAGATATGGTTTTTAACCCATAAGTGGGCAGCATCCTTCTGCAATTTCTCATGTAAAATTTATTATTTCTGACGTTTTTCTTTAGTGAGATAACTCACTTTTAGTAATTTTCAACTTAACCTTTGTATGGGAGGTGGGCGTGGTTATTATCCGATTTCAACTATTTTCATGATGTTTGGTGGGGTACGAAAGAGAAACGACTGCAGAAAGTTTGGTTTATATAGCTTTATTGTTTTACGAGATATATATAAATAACCGATTTGGGGGCGGGGCCACGCCCATTTCCCAAAAAAAATTGCATCCAAATATGCCCCTTCCTAGTGCGATCCTTTGTTCCAAATTTTACTTTTATAACTTTATTTATGGCTTAGTTAGGACAGTTTATATCTTTTCAGTGGTCCGATTTTGCCCATTTTCGAAAGCAACCCTCTCACGGTTCCAAGAAACATGTATTCCAAGTTTCATCAAGATATCTCAATTTTTACTCAAGTTATCCGTTGCACGTACGGACGGACGGACAGACAGTCATTCAGATTTTGGCTCGTCTCGTCACCCTGATCATTTTGATATATATAACCCTATATCTAACTCGTTTAGTTTTATGACTTACAAACAACCGTTATGTGAACAAAACTATAATACTCTCTTAGCAACTTTTGTTGCGAGAGAATAAAAAAAAAACAGAACAAAATAAATAAATTTTCGAACTAAAAAATTGGTTTTATTTGTTGAATGTTGAAGATTTATTTCACGCACTCTTCACTTGATTCTTTTTTTTAGTGTTGCCACCTCTATTAGCATAATATTAGTTCTGTGAAATATATAAAATTAAAGGGGTACATTAAATAATAGCAACATTTTAACAGGAATTACAACAAAACCACGACAATAACAAACCGCAAGCAGTCATGCCTACCCATCTTCATTTTCGAACAACAAACTGTAATTCCATGGTAACCAGTATGAAATATAATTGAACGACTGCTTGTGGTTTCGCACATGCCAACAGATAAACACACATGCACACACTGGCACACGAACTCACCGGGTTGACATGGCGTATACGCGATTTCTTTTCTTAACTTAATTTAATACCGCAAAATAATTATATAATAAACTAGCTGTTACCCTGTGCGCTTCGCTACACCTAAATCGATTAAAACTCTTAAGGGTTTTTACTTTGTGTTTTATTTATTGTTGTAAAACTGTTACTTATTTATAAAACACTAACTGACCCGGCAAACTTTCAGTTCTATGCCCAAAAATAGATTTTTTTTCATTTTCAGAAAATTACACCGGTATTGGTTTAATAGAAGATGAACGATTTTTTCCAAAATTTTACTCGGAAGTGGTACCCAGAACCTGCCTGATAAACATTTTACATTCGAGGGTACATGTAATGCTTTTTGAATTTAATTTAGCTTGAAAAATGCTGCACTTTTCCAATAATGCTGACACACGTCAGCGTCCAGGATTTGTTTGACAATTTAATAAAATTAAGTTTGTACTATTCTCATTCAATTTTATTAGTTTTAATCGAGTCTCGAAAATATATAATTTTTAAGTACATATTTATTACACGATATTTTGGTTTTCTGTTCCGCGGCGTAAATAAACAGTGAGAAAGGTTTTCCAACACGGGCACACGCCACATAGAGCTTGGCCATGTGAAAAGCAAGACATTTCTAAATTTATGCCGCATACTTCCAGCGACACCTTGTGACTTGTTTATTGTCATCGCAAATACAAGTTTCACTGGGAACTGCAAACGTCTGAATTGGAATGGCAAATCTGTTGAAGTTAATGGAGATTCGGGGAAGTAAGCATTCCTCTCCCTTGAACGGGTCTTTCAAAATGCTTGCCACTATTAAATTGTCCATTAGCTTGGTCACAATCAGTCGAGTACCATTGCACAGTTTGGGAGCATGAAAGATTCCGTAGCATAATAACTACAGACCCAACTTTGAGACGCAAATTATGAGGCGGCATTCAGAGCGGCATCAAAGAGTTTAAGAACTCCACTGGGTAATTTACAACACTCGTCTTCATTTTCAACGCGATCGATTGGATTATATGACCGCCAGATCTCCCGGAATTTGATTTTGAATCGTCCAATTCAAGTCGTTGACATCCATATTTTTTGCTACTAAAAATTGCGCCGCGTGCTTAACCAATTGTAGCAATTACCATAATTTTGGCTTAATATTTGGATATACACTACCCCTGATTAGTTCATATTTAATATAGATGTGAATTGGATTTCATATTTATTAGTTGGAATCGATATTAATCCACTGCAAGAGATCTATCGGAACTTGTCCATTTCCGATTCGCAGCAGCTCTTTTGAAAACACCTCCGCAGTTCTATCGTTTTGCAGCAAAAACTCGCATATTCATAGTTCAATGAAATGGTTTTAACAAACCTCCACAAATGCGATGACTTCCAGACATGCTTTTTTAGCTCATCCGCTATGCTGTTGATTTTGCACTCACGGGAAGTGTTTGTCTAAAGTCGCCCGAGCAACAATATCATCACTCCTCCAAAGCAACGATTATTGTTGCGCAAATCTCTCAGTGTTCGGTCGAGTGCTTCTAATGATCGTTTGTGGGCCATTTATTGCATTCATCAGATATGATTAACTTACATTTTTTAAAACTTGTGCCATTGCTTTGAAATATTGCAAACTTGGGACTTTCGTGTATTTGCCAGAAGTTTAATGGAAGCTTTAATAGCACGGCTGAATGTGGTTCTTCCACTTTCTAACAGTGTTGCAGCAATCCCGGTAGATGCAAGAGCTAATGCAATACCACCTTGACCACGTATTAACGCTGCTGAAGTTAATCAAAGACAATAGGAACGTTTTGCCAGTAACCCGCCAGGCGTACCTCGAGGAAAAAATATGCCACCGTTTCCACTATCTGCAGCATTTATTAGCTGATTGTTTGCCTGCTTTTGCTGTTCCTTCAACAGTGGAACATTTAAGTTTTGTACTTGTTGTTGCAAGTGAGTTATATCGTAAAGCACGCTCGCGTTCAATTCGCGACCACACTAAATCCCTATGTTCTGACGACTTGGTTTCCGGCATATGAACTTCAATCAGCGGTTTTCCACTCATAAGTAAACATAAATCTTCAATAAGGACTAATAATACTTCATTGTAGATGTCAGCGTTCATTTGTAAATCGACATTTCTCGTCACTAATCGCAAACGATGCAAAATATCTTCGGCCGTATCATCTTTGTAAAAAAAAATAGCACATGTAACACAACCAAAGTGCGATATAACCGCTACTGTCACCGATAAATAAACAAAAATAGCAAGAAACAAGCAAAATGCTCCATTGCTAATTGGAAAATGAAGATAAATATATGTTGGATTAACAACCAAAATAATTAAAGATTGTATGGGTGGTTTCCACGCCCCTTTTTCGATAACGCCAAGATTTTATGGGTGAGAATGGTTATATTTATTTCTCTACTTAGCTCTATCACCAATTTTCATGTATTCCTGTAAAACACTGCTGAAGATATTCACTGCTTGAAAAATTCGGTTTACGTATGTGGGAGG
The DNA here is from genome assembly GCA_031772095.1 of Zeugodacus tau. Taxonomy (NCBI): domain Eukaryota; kingdom Metazoa; phylum Arthropoda; class Insecta; order Diptera; family Tephritidae; genus Zeugodacus; species Zeugodacus tau. Next base: position 9,812,502 of record CM062649.1, on the reverse strand, counting down.
TGCCACGCCCCTTTTCCAATTACCCCTTCTCTTTATGAGTAAGAAGGCTTTTGATACCATGTAAGGTCTATACCAATTTTCAGGTCCTACCTTGATTCCTTTACACAGATATTCTGGCTTAAAAAATTTAGTTTGTATGGGAGGTACCACGCCCCCTTATTCGAATAACCCCCGGTTTTATAGGTGAGAGTGGATGTTGTTATCCTGCAGCTCTGTATTGCCAATTTTCATGTTCCTCACCTTAAGCTTTTTGAAGATATTCGACTTGAAAAATTCATTTTGTATGGGAGGTGCCACTCTGTAATATTTTGTTTTGATTTTAAGACATTTAGACCTGCGCGTGGTAATAACAAACAAATACCACCTAAAAAAGGAAGTATTTCATTTGGTTCAGCTTCGTTTTCGAGTTTTAGCGTTACAACTATACACCATTTCATTTTTATATATATAGATATAATAAAATAAAAAAAATAAAAAATAATAATATAAAAAAAATTATTATACCGCAAATTAGTATTATTCTTGGCTGATATGAACTAATTATAGCTACTTGTGGTAAACATTGTCAACTTCTTAAGAAAACCCACAAGCAAAGCTGTGAAAATTAAATTAATTTTCGCACATTTACACCGATATATACACACATACATATGTATGTATTTGTATAATGAGGGAGTAACTGTCGAATGCTTTATGCTATAACAGTGGTATTTCCGTTCGTGCAACGAATAAATGGGCGAAATCGGACGGCCACAAAATGGCGAAAACTAAATAAACTAAACATATGGTCTTAAAAGTAAAATTTATTTGCACTATTAAGGGGCGTATTCAGTTGGAAGCAATACCAGTTCTTCATATCTCATAAAATAATAAAATATTTAAACCAAACTTTTCTGTAGTCATTTCTCTTGGTTGGATAGCCTTCAGGCGCACGTCCTATACAAATGTTATGTTGAAAATTATTAAAAGTGTGTTAACTCATTAATGAAAAACATCAGAAGCACTTACTATTACAGAAGAAATAACAGAAAGAAGCTGCTGGAAAATGGGCCTGGTGTCGCCCACTTTTGGATCAAAAACCATATCTCTGGAACTACTTCACCAATTTCATTGAAATACGATACATAGTTATCTTAATACCGTTATAACACATATGAAATATGCGCGAAATCAAAATATATACATTAGGACCCAATGAATATGGCGGAACTAAACTTTACACAAATACTGTGTAGTGTGGCATAAAACTTGTGTTCCTAAATTTCCTAAAATTCCTACTGGTTAGGTGCAGATTTGAATAAGTGCTATAAACTCCTGCCTATATGTTTGTGTAGGTGTATGTGTTTAATAATAAAAATGTGTGCTTTACAACATAAATCAGCTTTCTTTTGTAACGGTACATACTTCTATTGTAATACACTGCGCTGAATTATGTTATTTTATAATGACAATTTTTTCGCTTTCTCATTTCATATAAATGTATTTATGTATGGTATAATATGATGAAAGGAATTAGTTACGTTTGGTTAACACTGGTACAACGCCTAAGGCTGACAGACAAGCTGAAGAAAAGCATGCCCCGAATGTGTAACATATGTATATGCACGCATATATATATTTATAATTTGCTTCCTTTGCATTCATGGCATTATCTTTGACTACAAGCAGGTATTTATTATATACGTATGTAAAGTACGTGGATGTGTTTGTGTCTGCGAGCGTAAAGTAGTCGCATTATACTGTTAATGTAAATTACATTAAAATTTTATATTTATTATGATGCCAGATTACTTTTTTTAATAATGTGCGCAGACATAATACAATTATATAGCGGGGACAGGTGTAATCTGTTTAGAATCAGATTACTGTTATATGAAGTAAATTGTTTATGAGAATATGCATTAAATGCATATAAATTTAATTCACAAACAGCTGCACGAATAAATGAAAATAAAGGTGTTTTTATGACTTTTTTTAGTTTGAAGTATTTTATATCCTCCTCAGTCCCAAGGGGGGAAAAAAGTTAGAAGTCGACAAAAATATTTTTTTAAGCTTGCCACGTTAACATTAAAACAAAAATTTTGTTCAAGGACATATGCGATGAAAGGATTCGAATATAAGACAGGTGCAGCTGGCTGGACATTTGTAACCAAGTGGAATGAATCTCGTTTTTGTAAAAGCATATAAAGGATTAATGTTTTATTTCATTTTAATTTTAAATTCATAAATAACAGTAAATCTTTGATGAATACTTTGCTAAAATAAGGAAAAGAACTAGATAATATTTGAATAATGAGCAATTAAGAGTGAAGAATGAATCTCGTTTTTGTAAAAGCATATAAAGGATTAATGTTTTATTTCATATTAATTTTAAATTCATAAATAACAGTAAATCTTTGATGAATACTTTGCTAAAATAAGGAAAAGAACTAGATAATATTTGAATAATGAGCAATTCAGAGTGAAACTCCATGAAACAATGTCTATCATTGTATGTCGCAGGAAATGCACTTAAAGCGTGTTTTTTGATTGCATCCTTCTTTACGACAACGCATAAACTTATTTTTATCAGAAACTGCGCAAATAGGTAAATGTTTATTCTTCGTTGTACGCACATCTTTCGCCGGCAGAGGTTTTATGGTTCTTTTTGCCCTTTTTTGCGGTGGTTCATCTTCACTCTCTGATGACGATTCTGCGCTCTTCTCCAGTATAGCATCAGCAATTAAACATTCGGCGATATAGAATTTAAAAATCGAGTAAATCCATGATATTTTTTTGTGTTCACCGCATGCATATTTGGTTCTTTTTATATATTATATATATTTTATATATTTGTCTTTTTAGGAGTTGCACGCGGCAACATCGATAAAATGCCAAAACACCTTCAAAGGCCATTTTTTGGTGCGAATTGCAATCCTGTAGCTTTGTTGTAGCTTGAAATTGCATGTGGACAATCAACGTTAATGTACTTTCTGTTTACTTTATCCCATCGTCGAGCGGTTTGTAGGTAACGATCCAGTTGACGTGGAAGCTATAAGCACAGAGCGGCTATCCATCCACTTGACAAACACACAATTTGTCATCTTCCCTAGCGAACTCTTTTCGTGACTACCTCTCTTTCCTTTTTTTTAATAAAGTTGTGTCGTTTGATAACTTTGATCGAAGTTCCTTAGGTATCCTGTTGAGTTGAATAGTACCAGTCGCAAATATTCCTTTATCCAACAAATGCTCGAGAATATTTATAGAGGTGAAATATCGGTCAATGAATACTTCACTACCTTCACTGAGATCTGTAAAGCAAGTTTTTGTACAGCGAACAGTACCACCAATTCCTCAAATTGTGTTTATTCGGCTTTCCATCGGGCCACGTGTTTGCTCCTTGGTATATAAAAAAGTCCAGTATTAAACCATCAGGCGATGCTAGAACAAAGTTTTTCAATCCTACTGGATTTGGTTTGCCTTTAACGTATTGCTTAAGGCTTGTTTTTCCTGAAAACGGAATCATTTGCTCATCGATGCTGCATTTTTTTTGGCTTGGGAATCAATCTACACCTTTTCAATAAAACGTCTAGTACTGGTCGAACTCTCCAAAGTTTATCTTTTTTTTCCTCTTCGGTAACTGACATGTTGTCAACAAAATGCATGTGATTTCGCAACTTAAAAAGTCTGGCTCTGGGAATTTGTGTGATGGCTGGGACTTTTAGTTGAGGTCGATAATACATACGTATCCTTGGAAGTTTCATGCACCCCGCAACAATATGAGCGCCTACTAGCTTTTTATACTCAGAAGGAGTGGAGTTTAAATTGCGGTTATTTTGAATTGCATACATATTACTTTTTTCTGAAACTAAGCTCCAGAAGTTATCGTCGAAGTACTCTGAAAAATAATTGAAAGGTGTCCACACCTCTCTATTATCAGCATCCCATTCAATTACGTCGGAACATTCAGAAGAATTTGAAAAGCTTTTTGAAAACCATTTAAGTCTTCGGACTTGAGTTTGTGGCAGAACTTCGGGTGGGGAAGATTCCTCTTCCTCCAATAAATCCGCAATTATTTCTTCCTCAAAATCTATGCCATTTCGCTCTTCCTCGTCATCCTCATCGTCCGACATATCCTCAATATCGCTTTCCAAGAGCATATCAAAAATCTGTTGTTCCGACAATTGACCTGCCATTTTTTTGTTAATATGTTACAAATGTGCAGCGGGCTGGTCATGAAATATATGGGCAAAAAATATGGGTAATCGAACAAAGTTAGTGACAAAATCTATACCTTACCTTGTTTATTGTAATTGTTAGATTCAAATTAATCACACTTTCGAATTTTTTGGTTGCACAGCTTTCAAAGTTTTTATTAATAATCATTAGCACTTTATAAAATCTGTGTTTCGCTCAGCTGACTACACTCATTGCGCTCTTTTTAACAGTATTGCCAGCATAGAGAACAAATTTTGGGTTTTTACTTCAAATAATACGTCTAGCTGGCTGCACAAATGGTCATAAACTCAAAAAGTATTTTTAAAGTATTTCTACGGATACTTGAAGAATGTCCAGTAGACTGCACGTGAGGACCGAAGAGGATATGGACTGACATACGTATATACAGCCATAGGTACGCAAATAGCACAAATAATGCGACAACTATAAAAAATACTTTTTTTTTTGCGAAAACCCGAACTTTTCTTTAACTATTAGTGCTTACTTTTTTACTCAATATATTATATCCAGTTATAATAACCTTTCAATAAGTAACGTTATCTTTCAGCGTATGTTATAATCCCCTTAAAATTATAAACATCGACAGGTCCTGTTTGAATAAAAACATAAAAAAACACAATAACCGCGAAAAACAAAAATTTCTGAAGCCATTTCTGAAAAGTCGAGGTCGAGCCTTTTAAGTCTGGAAAACAAAAAAAAAAAAAAAATTGGGCCAATTTTTCGAATAAATGAGAGAATCGATTGGTTTTAATATTTAGACATGTTAAGAAACGAAATGGAATCATTGTTTTTAGTTGATTACCACTCCGATGGACTTCTGTGCATGATAACGACCTTAAGCACACAATAAAGGACACAAAGTATGGTTTGTGACAAAATAAATAATTATTTTGGATTGATCAGTGCTATGTTTATGCCAATAAAAGTGAAGAATTCCCATTTCCCTTTTAATTTAATTTTTTTTTGTGTAAATATATTTTTAATATTTCAACATTCGCATTCTGTTTAACAAATCGCGAGAAACTTTTTCAACTCGCTAACAGCTGGTGTTATTATTCGCGTTGGTAGTATGCTTGTGGTATAAAACCGCTTAAATGTGGGTGCACCCTTGCGTATACGCAACATTTAATCTGACAATTTCAATAATAAGCAAGTGCCAACATTTCAAAAAGTTTCTAGCTGCCGTATTTCAATGTTGCACACACATATGTATACACTGGCAACTCACTAGAGATATTTTAGCGCCCAACCAGCAAGACTTACATAAAGTCTGTAAGTGAGTTTACTTAGAATTATGCTTGTATGAGCATGGTAATGAAATACACTTCAGGATTTAGGATATTAATATGTATATATGGAATGGTATTAGCGTGAACTGTATGCTTACAAAGTTTTGCATATAGAAACATATGTATACTTATGCAGCTGCCATATTATGTTACCCAGAATAAGCATATGTAGCAGCGCTTGAAGTTTTTACTGTGCGCTATTTACCTGCAAGCTGTTCGTGCTTCACAGCTAAAGTTTCGCCAACTGCATACCGTTAATTTTGTTTATCTCAAGTTAATGAGGCGACGGTTGTTTGTAAGAAGTGGTTTTGTTAGCAAGTCAATTTGAACCTCTGCTTTTAGGAAACGCCCTAGATGTTTGCACAGATTTCAGTATTTCTTGTAAAATTGTTCAAGTTGAATGGATTATAATTAATAAATGTAAAATGTGTACAGTAAATCACTTTTTCATGAAATAGAGCTGATAGTTCAAAACTTTTTTAGTCGATAATTTTAAGCAATGAGCTCGTCCATGCAAATACTACTCAGCAACAAAATATAAAACTGCATAATAAGAATCCTCAAAATTAAAACAAAGTGTTATTTGCTCCTTTCAAATGCAATCTCAGCCGCTATTCCACCTAAACTGTGTAAATATTTTGCCAAAAACTTTTGTAATTTTTCCAGCAATCGACCGCAGACCTTCGTATTAATTTACCGCATTGCATATTCTCCAACAGTTTTTTCTTTAAATCGTGGGCAGACTAATATTTTTTTTTTGCCTATAGATTAAAATTTATTACGGTGCGTCAGCTGACAGCAAAAATATTTACCTGCCTTATATAAAATGCAAATTATGTTTTGCAAGAAAAAAATTTAGAACCATTACATTGCGCGTAGATAAATAGCAGATGTTTTGGTCGGTAAAGAAATGTGCGCAGCAACCGCAGAAAACAATATTTCATAAATTTATTCACATTTGTCTAGGGTGCATAACTCTATTATATTTTGGGCACAGTTTGTTTTCAAGTGGTTTACTCAGTTTACTGTTATGCAATTGATACTGGCAGCACTTGCTAATGTTTTGTTTGCGGTAAATGATTGTCACATAAATGTTTACATTTGATAAAACAATTATGAACTGGTTAAAATAAATGAAAAGTTAAACAAGTAAGGAAGGGCTAAGTTCGAGTGTAACCGAAAATTTTATACTCTCGCATTTTATTTATGTAATTTTGCTTCCGCCGCTTTTTTGTAAATTTAAGGCTTTTTTCACTTAGGACAGCCTCACCGTACGTATCCGAAAGCATTCGATGAGCCTCAGCCGCACTTTTCTTGTAATTAAAAAAGAAAAGCAAAATTTCCCGCAAATGTCGAGAATTCGGCTCATAAACTGACATTTTCAGTTGAGAATAAGTTTGGGATGCAAACAGATCTCTACAAATTTTTGTTGGGTTAATGTTGACACAAATGTCCAAGATCGATATAAAACGATTTAATCGATTTAATCGACCAGTGCCTAGAGACATCTAATGGAAAACGGCGGAAGCAAAGTTGTTTAATTTGAACCATATATTGAACCATCAATTTGAACCATATATTCGGCCTAAAGTCCAATCGAATAACGTAAATCATCATATATGGTATATGAGGCCTGAGGTAATTTCTTTACCGATTTCACTCATTTATATGCGTATAAACCCCAGCGCATTTTTGAAAAACCTTTAATTAGGTATATGGGAGCTAGTGGAAGTTATGACCCAATTTTAACAATTTTTGGTACAGAGAAACACTGTTAGAAGAAATAGATTCCATCAAAATTACATTAAAGTATCTGAGATATTCACCGATATTTTCGGTAAAAAATTACCCTTAAACACTGAATTCTTCATGTTCGATATTCGGGGCCTTGTAAAGTTATTGTCCGATTTCGATAATTTTTCCACAACTGATGCCACAGATGATATACAGTATTTGTGTAAGGTTTTACTCCGCTATCTTCATTGGTTCCTTACATTTATATTATATAGTAAATGAATCAGATTAAATTGAAAATTGAGTTATATGAGAAGTAGTCGTGGTTGTGTACCGATTTCGCCCATCCATTTCCATCCGTGTCAGCAGGGTCTTAAAAAAATAGTATGTATCGAATTTCATTGCAATCGGTCAAGTAGTTTCTGAGATATGGTTTTTGAGCATTAGTGGACGATGCCACGTGGCATTGTATCCTGATACATCCTAACTCTTTCACTTTTTTAGTTCTGGAACTCTCTCCCACTCGAACTCTGGATAACACAAGTAGGCGTGGTTGTGAACTGCGCAACTGCGAGTGTATAAAAACGTCTACCAGGAGCCATAAAACTTAAAGTTGTGCTAAGAAAGAGCGAATCAATATCATCAATATTTATCTACTTATATTTAAATCGCTGAAAAACTATAAATCTGGAGGCTTAAAAATTTGGAAATAGTTCACTGAATTAAGCCCGAAATTATCTACAACTGTACACTAAGAAAAATCTGCTCTGTGTTAAAGCCAACGAAAAACCACTAACGCATCATTGGTAACTTACTGCAACACGCTTAGTTACTTGCAAAACCAATAAAGAAGAAGACGACAATGGCTAATATTGAAACATAACGTTAACTTACATGGAAATACATTTTAGTTAAGCATTTCCATAGATGTAGTACTTATTATATATCAATAAAGAGATACAATTTTAGCCCTTTTTAATCTTCACAAAATTATTTCTGCGAATTTTGTAATTAAATCTAAATCAAAACCTTAATAGTTTCCTACTTAACAACTTTTGTAGAAGCTACCTCACAACTACTAAACTTCAAAGTTCATTTCATTGATTTAAAGATATTTATATCTACGTAGGATATTTATAATTATAAACAGATCAAGCGTACATCAATAGTATAAATACATAAATATGATTAAATTATCGCACATCAATTACGCTCACTTAAGATAAATTTAATATGCCACGTGGCAGACTTATACGCTTGCAAACATAGCACACAGCTTTGGATGTACACACAAACACACCCACACAGATATTAAAAGAATTTGCTACTTTGTACATCAGTTTAAATATTCTAATTTAATCAATTGTAAGCATAAATTCCTCAAGTTGATGTTGATGAAATAATAGTTGCAATTTCACACTGAGTAATTTGGTAATTATTTGGGCAAATGGCTTAAATAAATGAGCACATACACAACAACAGCAACATCGAAAATGCGAGTGGTATTTGAAAATAGAGATGAAAGTGGAGAATGCTCACAATTTACTTGCCACAAATTTATTTAAGTTTAAAATGCTGAAAAACATATGCAAATTTTATGCGGAATTTTTGTTTGCTTATTTAATACTTGCCGTTATTTTTAGGATTACGTATGAGTATGCTGATGAACACAATGGTTCGTTGAGTTGTTGGTAAGAGTAGTTTAGAAAAGACCAAACCGGAATACCAGAAATATAAGAGACCTTTATAAAGCTATTTCAAGCTTTTCATATTCTTGTGGAGCTATTGAAGCATGAGCTTAACAAAATATTTATACAGCAAAGCTTTTCCTCGAATATTTACTCGGCAATATTTTTTGTAGATATCTTTTCTATAAGAGTTATATCAATCTAAGTGGTTTTGAGCTCTCTTCAAAATTATAGAATTATTTTTTATTTAAAAGAAGTCTTTATTGTACATCTTTGAATAATTCTTGCAATTTTAGAACTGCACCTAGTTTCATCAGTTATTCCAAAACTAGAGATGACATTTAGAATCCTAGTACTATACTGGTATTTGATGATTCACAAATTCATTATCTGACTGCTTACAATTATGTTGGAGCGAAGCACATAGTATTAATATTTTATAAGTAGTGGATAGTAAGCGAGTAATAAATACATTATACGCAGTTAAAGGAATTAATATAATAAAAAATATACTTCAAAATACTGTATTCATACATTTGCGTCACAAATTTTTTTATTGACCAGGTTCAAAAACAATCTTTTTTCTAACCATTTGGTGTTTGAGTGGTTTAATTTAAAAGCTAAACAAAATATTTTTCCAAATAACATCAAAACTGAAAAGTAAACTCCGAATGCGTTTCAAAGTGGTGAATATATAACTAACCTAAATTAATTCTCTATCATATAATTGACCACTGGGTAACTGTTTATACTCGCATACTCATATGCATGTACACAAATTGCTAATGAAGTTAATTGCGTTAAACAAACAAAGAAAATGTTAAACATTAAACTTTTGTGTACTAACAAGAACATATTATTCTGCATAATTTGACACATCAATTTAAGAACATAACAAACAATTAAATTTACAATAAATAACCATGCCAAAAGATCTCTAAAAAGAGGGTGAAATTTATTTAGGAAAACTTGAATACAAGTAAAGAAAGCTGAACGGAAGTATAGTATACTTTTACATCTGTTGATTATATATATATATATATATATATATATATATATATATATATATATATATTTTATTATATTATACTCTTGTAAGTTCTGTACTGGATAAGGAAGTGAAGCGTATGGGTCTGGTGGTGATCGAGGACAAGACGAAATATCTCCTGTCATTAAACAAACAGTCAGCGCATTGGCGTCTTGGCTCCCACGTGTCACTGTTGACAGTCATAACTTTGAAGTAGTAAATAGTTTCGTCTACTTGCGAACCAGCGTTAACAACACCAACAACGTCAGCCTTGAAATACAATGCACAATCACCCTTGCCAACAGGTGTTACTTTGGACTGAGTAGGCAATTTAAAAGTAAAGTCCTCTATCGACAAACAAAAACTAAACTCTACAAGTCGCTTACAGTGGCGCACGCAGGAAAAAAATTTGGGGGGGGTTTTAGGTAAAAAGACAATGTTTCATTATTTTATTCACAAATTGAAATCTAATCTTCTTTTATTTTGGGCCATAACATTTAAAATCTCTTCCTCCGTCACGTCTATATCTCTATGGATATTCAAGAGAGCCATTTCGTTCAGGCGTGCTTCTCCAGTTTTATTTCTTAAATATGTTTTAAGCCTGCGAAGTGAGGAAAACGAGCTTTCACTTGAAGCGACAGATATAGGGATTGTTGCTCCAATCTTTAAAAAACGATGCACTGTTTTGAAAATTTTTGCATCGCAACAATTCAACGCGTCTAAAAAAGTTTTGGATCTCTTTGTTTGATTTAACCAGTTTCTGAAAATATATTCAAAATTTTAGTTAGAAAATATAATCTGATGAAAAGATTTTTAACATTTTCCACATTCTAAATTTAGCAACGAAATCATCGGGATCTTCTACATCAGCTGACCATTGCTTTTCTAAAACACGAACAGTCTCCTGCATCTCAATAACGTCAAGATTTATGCATTTATTTGGCAAAATGTTTTCAATTTTGGAAAGCAGCTCTCGATGTTTTAAAAATCGTTCATTGATTTGGTCCAAAAACTGATCTAAAAACGGTATATAAATTGATCTGCGGTAATATTCTTCCGGTTCGCCTTCGAATGCAAAAATATAAGGAAAATGCAAAACGGCACAAGAACAAAACACACGTACGCACATAATTCATTTGTTCTATTCTCATTCTCGCTCTAATAATTAGTGACAAGTGTTGCCGCGAGCTAAAAAAATTACGTATATGTTGCCAAGCAAAAAAAGTATCAAAAGCACAACCGTTGTTTTAAAAATTTTCATTTGAAAAACAAATATAAGTAAAGTTGTGTATCTAATTCAGACCAGTTTTTTCTGGTTGTTTTTATTAAAAATGTAGACATTTTAGTTAAGGGGTTATATACAGTTAGAATTTTCAAAAAATCGAATTTTTATTTAAAATTTTTATTTCATTTTCTTAATGTACATATATTTAAGAATACACACAGAAAATTTCATATTGTTCAGTGAATATTTTCAATGTTACAAGCAAATTTGAAAAGGCGTTTCAGAGTGCTTGGAAGTACAAGGTCCGAGCGGCAGCGCCTTTTTCTCAAAATGGTGTTTTCAAAGTCGGTGACCAACATTACTCGAAAACGGCTGGACCGATTAGTCTCAAATTTTAACACGACCTTCTTAAATATATTTTTTAGTAATTAATCGAAGATTTTTTCTCTCCGATAAATATTTTTTTTTATAAACAATTTAAGGCCGAAATTTCGGTGAAGAATCGATTTTTTTTTTTTTGAGAAACCGCCATTTTGTCAAAAAAATTTATTTTGCTTATTCCTTCGATTAATTACTAGATTTAACATTATTTTAACGAAATCTGTTTGGTTTTTTAATTTCATATGATCCAGTTCCGAGATATAGTGGTCACCGCAAAACGTCTTTTTTGAAAGGAGCTCCTGGAGATCAGCTGTAGCTCTTTTTCAAATAAATATTTTTACTAGTACTAAGTCTTAAAATACAGTTAAAAGATACCATAATATGTGTATAAATTTTTGGATCAATAAATTAAAAAGCTTTCTCAGAAAAAATTCTGGAAAATTCACTTTTTTCGGCCGTTTAACTGTATATAACCCCTTAAGGCACTCAAGTATTTTTTTGCAATTAGCATAATTTTTTTTAATTTAAATTTATTTCACAACAGTTTGCTCATGGAACGAAAACTGAAAGTCATAATAACTGAGTTTTTATTTTTCCTGTATTATGATTAACAATAAACTCTAAAAAAATAATAGAAACCTTATTGGTGACTTTTCAGTTCAGAACTAATTTTCAAAAGAAGTCCATTTTCGACTCACAATTCCCCTTAAATCTAAAAAATCCAGTTCAGCAGCCACAAAGGCAAACTCATTACTTTGAAGCAAATTAAAAAAATGTCTCTGTCCAGTTTATATTTTTCTGGGTTTTTTAATTGGCCTACATTCCCACAACTTTTTAATACTATCCAGATACAATAGGTTTGTTTTTAGTTTAACATTTTCATAGTTTCAAAAAATTAAACTCTATTAGCAAAAAAGTATCAAAATAGGCCGTTTGTGAACAAAAAAGTATCAAATCACAAAATTTTTAAATTCTATTATTTAAAAATTCAATTACTTTGGGGGGGGGTTTTAACACCCCAAAACCCCCCCTGCGTTCGCCCCTGGTCGCTTATCATCCCGTCCTACTTTATGGTGCAGAAGCGTGGACGATGTCAACATCCGATGATGACACTGGGAGTTTCCGAAAAATTCTGCGGAAGAGTTATTGTCCCTTAAATATTGGCAACGGCGAATACCCCAGACGATGGAACGATGAGCTGTACAAGATATATGACGACATTGACATAGTTCAGCGACTGAAAAAACAGCGGCTACGCTGGCTAGGTCATGTTGTCCGAATGGACGAAAATGCTCCAGTCAAGAAGAAGAAGAAGTCCTAAAACTAAACGAGTTAGATATATAATTATATATACCTAAGTGATCAGGGTAACGAGTGGAGTCAAATCTGTATGCCTGTATGTTCATTCGTCCGTGCAAACGATAAATTGAGTAAAATGTGAGATATCTTGGTGAAACTTGCACTTCTAGTGTGATATCACCCATCTACAAATTGCCAAAATCGGGCAATAACTTTTCAATTCCCCCGATTTCGAAAATTAGGCCGAAAATATCGATAAATCTCACAACTCTACACTATAAATGGGTACAATCGGGTCACTATTTCCCGTAGCTCCCTTATACTAATTTTAAAGATTTTCAAGTTTCCTTATTTCGTATATATGTTGATATGTGAGATATCTTATCAAAATGAAGCGAACATTAAATATTTGATATAATGTAGCCTGGTCGCGAAAATAGTTGAAATCGATCCAATCGATTATAATTTTCGTTATTCTAGTGGATTTTATGTCTAATATACGGAACGAAATGTGTATTATCTTAAAAACATGTGTGAGACTATAAAATGTTCGGTTACACCCGAACTTAGACCTTCCTTACTTATTATATATTTCGGGATATTATATCTAGTATATTTGAATTTCGTTACAAAATTAAATTGTATCTAGCAACAGTGCACTTTTAGAGAAAATTACATATATATTTTTGAGAAAGACCTCTCCAAGTCATTTGACTCAAATTGATTTGATGATAGCAGTATTCTTGATATAGTGTATTCCAATAGTGTAATTGTTGTAAAAGTTTTTAAACAACGAAACTATACCTTATCTATTAAAGTCCTTATAAGAAGCATATGTATCTACCCAACTTTGAGAATAGACTTTTGAACTTGTCTGCTTGAATACAGTATTATTACTGCGCCTTGAAGCAAGCTTATCATTTAAGCAGTTACACAACAAATTGGTTAATATTTTACTGCCTTCAGCAGTTCTAATTATAATAACAGTTATCAGTTAATGATTAGTAAGACAGTAGTAGCCGAAATGCGCAATTCGATGCCGCCCAATAAATTCCCGCCTTTTCTCTCATTCATAATTGACCGCCAAAAAAAAACACAAAATACATATTTCTGTGAGAAGAATACCATGAATGGCAAACCAGTAGCCCACACATAGCGAAACACAACAATTACAACCAAAGCAGTGAACAGCAAAATACTCTTTCAACATTACGGCAACAACAACAACAATAGCTATGAATGTTTACACTTGTAGCAAATGAATGTGTAAGTATGTATGTAAGTTGGTAAGTGGTATGACCGCTTGTTCGCCAAACAAGCACGTGTTCTGCGAAAACCGATTACACGCCGCCCTACCATGTACACTTGGCTCTAACCTCTGTCTTGGAGGGAAAAATTACCCAAAACAAACGGTAGCGTTTTGAGAGCGCCGGGCAAATGAGAAAATCCACTATTTTGTGCAATAACAGAGAGTAAATGTATGGGAGAGAGAGTGTATGTGGGAGAAAATGAGCTTTGCGAAAGCTTTATTGGTCTTGAAAATTACTACTGTGGGCGCAGGGTGGGCTTTGCATGCTATAACATGCACTTTTCTACTGCTACCTTTTGAAGATGCTTTTACAGTCAGCTGTTTCGTTACATTGTTGTTACTATCGGCATTGTTGTTGTCATCGTTTTCGTTGCTGCTTCATTCGGCTGCTGCCACTGCCACTGCTACGTTGCTAGATGGCATGCTGCTGCTGGACCAGTTGGAAAATCGCATAGTCAGTTTGTTTTGAAATTTGCCGCGAGACGTTTGGTAAGCGCGGACAAAAAGCAATTAAAGTGGCCGAGGCAAATATTCCATCATATTAATAATAAAGAATTGCCAAATAATTCCAATTGATTGATCATCGTCGCGAGTTGTGCATAGTTGTTTAAAAGCCAAAACGTTTAAACTTATTGTTGTTGTTAATAAAAATAAAATATTAAAATTATAAATATATAAATATTTACTTATATAAGCAACAATTGTGTGTATAGTTTTACGAAAAGGAAAAATAAATATAATTGTGATTTTGTGTATTTATTCATGTGCACCAGTAATAGCAATTGAGCCACAAATCGGGTTTCAGTTGAAACAAACATAAAAACATATATACATAGATATGTGTGTGCAGAATTGCCAAAAAAAAAAAATTTCAATTGTTTAAGCTGCTAAGTTCGATAAAGAAACAAAAACAAAAGAAAAAATTCAAGTGGACAATCCACAACTTAAATTGAAGTGAGTAGCAGCGTATCGAGTTAAAAAGCTGCAAATAAACAAAAAAATAAATATCTAAAAATATTAAATATTTTATCTTAATACTCTACTTCATTCTGTGTACACCACAACTTGAGTAATATTTTGAATAGGATAAAAAAAATTAATGTACTTAAAACCGTATAAACTTTCAACAATTAAATGTGTAAATGTTTTGATATTGTCAGATCGTTATATAAAAATAAGCCTGGATGCGTCGTCAGATAACCACTGTACGTATTTAATAATATTTTTAAATAAATAAAAAATATATATGCAATATTCCTTACTTGTTTTATTTAATGTTATTAAATTAATACACAATTCTACTCAGGGGCCCTATTCTGTATCTCGATTCGAAAGTAAATTCCATTCGAATTTAATATTCGACTCGAATGTGTTTTAGCATTCTGTAAAACAATCGAATTAAGTTTATAAATATGCGAAAGTTGTACCACCCTGTGCCAGTATTTTCGAATACTAAATGTCAAAATAAAATGAAATAAGTTTAATATTAATTGAAAAATATGGATTCCGTTGCATTGTGGAGGAGTTCGTTGCATTTCGAGAACTAGGAATTTATTGAGGAAAGGATTGCGAGAAGATCTTTTAGAAATAAATCTAATATTATGGAATTATCGCCAAATTGGTTATTGGTTATGTGCATATGCATTATGTTCGGTTATAAACTGTTTGCATTTAGGACTATAGCTTCATACACTACTTTAGACTTTCCAAGGAAGCCTTTAATTTTGTCTTGCAATGTATAGCTTATGAACTCACAAGAAAAGCTTTAAGCAAAAAAGCTTTGGCAAAATTTGGATGTGATTGCATACAATTCACCTTTATTTCAAATTTGGTTTGTTTTGTGTTAATAACTTTTGTTAGCCGAGTCCCTATTAAAAATAATATTGCATTTAAACTTCTTCTCCATAGTATAATATGTAATAAAACTTATTAAAATAATTAAATTTTTCAAAACATTTTCTTTCTACAACTCATAAGCTATCGAATATTTTATACGAAATTCGAGTACATTTAACAATTAAATTCGAACTACATAATTGCAAATATTCGTTATTCGAATTCACTATTCGAAAGTAGGATTGAAAATGCGAAAATTGAGTTACAGAATTCAAAACATTCGAATTCGAGAAAATTCATTTTCTAATCGAGTTACAGAATCGGGCCCCAGATATTCGACATAAAGTCCACTAGAAACTAAAAACTCTTTATTTTTAGTATATGGAAGCTGGGATAATTCCTCACTAATCACTTCACTAATTTTCGCCACAAAGTTATATTATATGAAAGATCTTACGTTCGCTTAATTTTTTTTAAATATCTCACAGACTAACCGATATATACGTGAAATCCTTAAAATTGGTGTATGGGAGTTAGGGAAAGTAGTGACCCGATTTTACCCATTCATGGTACACTATTAAAAGTAAAAAAAGTCCCTCTACATTTCAATAAAATATTTGAGGCATTTAACGATATTTTTGGTAAAAAATTATCCACTGAGATCTTCATGTTCGATATGTAGGGCCTTGAATACTTATTGTCCGATTTCGACAATTTTTAAATTAGCTAAGAAATATGAGTGGCCAATGTTTAAGTATCCTTAAGGTGGGGAAACTATGTATTTCATCTATTTCAATATATGAGAAGAAATTAAATTGTTACTTTTACTTAAGCATATTTAATTAACTTACTGATCATTCACGGTCAAAATTAAACTTACTCCGGAACTAGGGATGCAAACGATGTATCGATGTTTTTGAAACATCGATGTTTTCGTCAAAAAGCATCGATGTTAGCCATCGATGTCTCGAATCTAAAACTATCGATGCATCGATGTCACTTTCAACGATGTTTTATGTCGATGTTTTATATCAAAGTTTTACTTCACACCTTCACACTTTTTCGGATATTAACTCGAAATCCGACTGCTTCTGTATCCCTTAGCTTTTCACACTAATTTAAAAAAAAAAGTTAAAAAATACATCGATGTTTTAATGGCCGATGTTTTTGATTTCGATGGGTTTTGAAGAAACATCGATACATCGAACCATCGATGTTTCATTTCACGATGTTTGCATCCCTATCTGGAACTCAATGTTGGCCACCCATTAACAAAACTAATTACGTACTACATATGCAATTATTATGAGCTGGACACAAATGTACGAGTATAAACACCATATGTACACTGCGCATTCGCTCCTAAATATATTTCACATCTCTCAAATTAATGCATTTTCATTTTCAGAATTACATTGTTGCTGAAAAAGCCGAAGAATAAAAGATTCTCAGAAAAAAGTGGAGTAAAAAGATTAATCCAATGAAATCAGTGAAAGCATCCAACAAGCAGACACTTCACATCAGACAGTGAAAAAGCCCAAAAGTTACAAATAAAACAAAAAACAAAACTTTATAAAAAAACAATTTAATTTTTGTGTAAGTGAATAACAAAAGAACAAGTGCAAGGCAGCAGAAATTTGTCAGCAAATAGATGTAACAGTGTGCTTGTTTACTTTTTGCAAAATAATTTTCTTGTATTGTTGTAATATAACTTAATAAATGTGTTTTAAAACAAAATTACGAAATGTTGTAAAAATAAGTTAAATAATAATATATAAATTCTACAAAGTAGTTTTTGAATGATCGAAGCAAAACTTTGAAATTATTAAAAATACACAGTGAATCTAACATACCAACATAACCAGTGTAATAAACCACAGTACAGTAGTTACCGCAAAAAAAAAACAAACAAACAACACAATACCTTCTTTGCGAAAATACAAAAAGTATTTCATCACCTGAATATTATATTTAAAAGAAATGCAATAAAAGCAAAAGTGTTACAACAATTGAATTGTAATAATAGAAGAATAACAACAGTCACGCAAAGCAAAATGCTACAAAACGCACAAAAATAACAATTACACTTAGGAAAAAAATATACGCACAGTCATTGAGTATACAGTCGTCTGCTTCAATAGACGCGCATTACAAACAAGCAAACAAAAAAATTTTAAAATACAGTGTGTAAGCAGAAATTTAAGCTAAGGCAAACAAATACGCAACTTTAAGTAAACTTCACTGCTTCACTCGCACGGCCGGTTAACGAACTCTGAGCGGGCGAACGCATCGTCAACGCTTGGCAAAAATTACGTTAAAATAAAAATCAAACAAAAAGAGATTAAAGAGATTTAACGGGAAACTTTCAAAAATTCCGTGAAAAAATCGAAAAGAAAAATTTTATCAGTGAATTTGCGAGCAGATGAGCCAACCTGCTGACTACTCCTCATTGAGGCAAACAAATTGTGTAGCAAAACAAATGAAACTTTCAATTAAGTGTGTTTTCATGTGTAACATTTTCAAATAAAATATGAAAGTAATGCATGTATAAATTTTAATTGAATTAAATAAACAAATCAAGTGTTTTTAAAATCGGTGTTCTTTGAAATATATTGAATTTGTTGTGAAATAATAATAATAATAAATCATATACATATACCAGACTACAAACATTTTAGAATGCAGCAGCATCATTGGATTTATAGTTCACTACGTGAGTAACTTAACTTAAGAAAATTATCATATATGAGTCCATAAATACTCTTCTATTCACCACTGCTCTCCAGTCAAAAATAAAAAGAGAGAACTGAGAGCACTTCATCTTTTCTCTTTAAACGTTTCGAAAGATTTTTAATATTTTTTTAAGTTGACAACTCTATTTGCAAAGTAGTTACCATTACTTTGGGTTAAGTTTTTATCAACGCCTTCTGTTTAGTACACTTATTTGTTATTTTGTTTAGCTGTCATCTTTTTGCTAGTTGGCAACTCTATAGCAAAATAAAATCTGATTAAAGACCTAAAGAATAATTTAGTTTTACTTACTAGCCAGATTTAGAGAATAATTTATGACAGTAAAGAAGAAATTGCAAACAAAAATTTGAATACTGTCAACCCTTTTCGTTGAGATCTGTTGAAATTACCTAAAGCTTTAGAAATCCGACTGGATACCAGATCGATGAAGATTCATTTTAACTTAAAAAACAACAGCAAAACTGATATAAGCTTTGGCACTAGTTAACCTTCTAGAGCTATACTTAACACTATAATCAAATTGATCGATTAGGATAATAAGTTATTAGAATACTCTTGAAAATTGTATTTGCCATTCCAATTTTTTTTAGTTAAAGAAAACATAGTTGAATGGATGAACAATTTACTCAGTATAACTATTTCCTTCTCGTCTTTTTTCCTTAATTTTTTATTCTCCAAAAGTTCTAATCACTCAGAGTATTGCTTCAAACTGTATATAAGTTAAGTATAACTATATTTATTACAAAATACTTTATACCAAATACATACAGATTTATATAGTATGTTGTGAAACTAATTTTGTATTAATATTTTCTTATACTCAAAGAGTATCAAACGCCTGTCTGATATTTGCTGTCAGGGAATTTAAGGATTATCTTGAAGTCAAATGTTGCGGCACAAATAACAGCGCTCATATGATATGCCTAGTTACAGTGTTTTTCGTTACAGTCTGCACACCATAATAACGGCAAATTCGGCCCGTCATATTTCGTCAGCATGTAACGTTGTGTCGCCTTTTGCCAGGCGGATTTTGTATGCTAATGATTCGGATTATTGTCGCTTAAGTCGACATTCGTTTGGTTGGTTACAAAAATATCTACCATTGATAGGTGTGGGGGTCAGGCGGGGACCAGCCAAAAACAGTGGATATGTAGTTGCCGCGGCAATTTGACTCTAAGCTACACGCTGGCAATAAATTTACGCTGGCTCACAGATTACTTGGGATCGAATCGAATAAAAAGTTACTCCTTTGAAGCATTTACGTAATTTTATCTGTTAAATTTCGATTTGCAAATGGAAAAGAAAAGATTACGTAATTGCCAAAAAAAATTATTCGAAATACATACATATGTATGAGCGGTGAACTTGAACTCACTTCAGTAATAATTTTTTTCCTTTTGACAGCATATGTCAAACTTTAATTTCCCTTATGTTTCCCTAATATTAACCATCAATGTACTAACTTTACACATTCTTTGTTTACACATTCGTTGAGCTTTAACTTCATTTAGTGAGTGCAAATAAAAAGTAGAATTCTTAATTTTACTAGAGAAACTTGCACTTATATTTTCAACTATGGTATATCCTCTCGTTGTAAAAGTTCACTTGCAATTGAAAAAATTGTAACGTTTTTTTGTACGCGCAAAACTTTTGCTAGGAATTTTTCTTAAGTTTCATTACTATATAGTAGTAAAATTTTGGTGCATCTTATTTCTTTAAAACGACATAAACAACATTTAAATGTTGATATGTAGAATAAAAATAGAATAATATTTAATAGAAAAATATTGAATAAAAAATCTTTCTAAGTATAAACACGATCAGAAAACAAATAAGGAAAATCTATACTCTCGCAATTTATTGATATAAATTTATTAAGCACTGAGGCGCTGAGTTCTTCATGTTCGATATCAGGGGCCTTGAAAAGTCATGGTCCGATTTTGACAATTTTTCCACAAGTGATGTCACAGCTCAAATACAGTATTTGTGTAAAATTTTATTCCGCTAACTTCATTGGTTCCTTATGAATACATTATAAAGTGAACGAATCAGATGGAATTCAAAATTGAATTATATGGGAAGTAGACGTAGTTGTGAACCGATTTCGCCCATTTTCCACACATGTCATCAGGGTGTCAAGAAAGTGTTATATACCGAATTTCATTGAAATCGGTCGAATAGTTCTTGAGATATGATTTTTGACCCATAAGTGTGCGAGGCCACGCCTATTTTCCATTTTGTAAAAAAATCTCAGTGCAGCTTCCTTCTGCCATTTCTTATGTAAAATTTGGTGTTTCTGACGTTTTTCGTTAGGGAGTTAACCCACTTTTAGTAATTTTTAACCTAACT
This sequence comes from Zeugodacus tau, assembly GCA_031772095.1. Classification (NCBI taxonomy): domain Eukaryota; kingdom Metazoa; phylum Arthropoda; class Insecta; order Diptera; family Tephritidae; genus Zeugodacus; species Zeugodacus tau. Next base: position 9,791,396 of record CM062649.1, on the reverse strand, counting down.
TTTGTATGGGAGGTGGGCGTGGTTATTATCCGATTTCTTTCATTTTTTGACTGTATAAGGAAATTGCTAAAATAAACGACTGCAGAAAGTTTGGCTTATATAGCTTTATTGGTTTGCGAGTTGTATACAAAAACCTATTTGGGGGCGGGGTCACGCCCACTTTTCCAAAAAAATTACATCCAAATGTGTCCCTCTCAAATGGGATCCTATGTTCCAAATTTCATTTTCATAACTTTATTTATGGCTTAGTTATGACACTGTATAGGTTTTCGGTTTCCACCATTTTGTGGGCGTGGCAGTGGACCGATTTTGCCCACATTCGAAAGCAACCTCCTCAGGGTGCCAAGGAACATGTGTTCCAAGTTTCATTAAGATATCTTAATTTTTACTCAAGTTATCGCTTGCACGGACAGACGGACGGACAGACATCCGGATTTCAAATCTACTCGTCATCCTGATCATTTATGTATATATAACCCCATATCTAACTCTTATATTTCTTGGTGACACAAACAACCGTTATGTGAACAAAACTATTATACTCTGTGCAACAGGTTGCGAGAGTATAATGATCAGGGTGACGAGAAAAGTTCAAATCCGGATGTCTGTCTGTCCGTCCGTGCAAGCTGTAACTTGAGTAAAAATTGAGATATCTTGATGAAACTTGGCACACTTATTTCTTGGCACCATAAGAAGGTTAAGTTCGAAAATGGGCGTAATCGGACCACTGCCACGCCCACAAAATGGCGAAAACCGAAGACACTTAAAGTGCTATATCTAAGCTATAAATAATGCTATGGATGTAAGATTTAGTATGAAGGATCGCACTATGAAGGGGCATATGTGAATGTAATTTTTTTGGGGAAGTGGGCGTGGCCCCGCCCCTACTAAGTTTTTTGTACATTTGTACGTCAGAAACACTAAATTTCACATAAGAAATGGCTGATGGAAGCTGCACTCAGATTTTTTTACAAAATGTAAAATGGGCGTGGCGTTGATTTCAATGAAACTTGGTTCGTAATAGTTTCCTTACATCCCAATGATATGTTGTGAAAATTGGCCAAATCGCTTCACAACCTCGCCTACTTCCTATATACCAGAACTTTGAAGACGATCTAAATCGTTAACTTTACAATATATAAAGTAAGCACTAGTGAAGATATCGGTGCAGAACTTTGCACAAATACTATGTTTATAGTGTGGCAGCCCCATTCTAAAAATCGCCGAAATCGGACCATAGGTTTTCAAGGCCCCATATATCGAACATGAGGACATCGGTGCTTCTAACCTAATATTAGGGTTTCCAACTTTCGATGGACTTTATACAATATATATGACGAATATGTGGGTCAAATTGTGTATTATTAATATAAATAAAGTTAAATAAATAAATAGGAAGAGTATAAAATGTTCGGTTACACCCGAACTTAGCCCTTCCTTACTTGTTTTAATTAATTTGGAAAAATTATTATAATAACATCAAAGAGAATTATTAAAATTATTTATTTTGCTTCTGATTGGTTCAACATTTAGATTAATTAATATTTTTTATTAACAACTATGGTCTTACATAGAATAATATTCAGCCAATTTACTGATAAGAAATTCAAAATTATATTAAATTATTATTATTTTCAAATATATATATTTATACTCTCGCAACAAAAGTTGCTAAAGAGAGTATTATAGTTTTGTTCACCTAACGGTTGTTTGTAAGTCCTAAAACTAAACGAGTTAGATATAGGGTTATATATACCAAAGTGATCAGGGTGACGAGTAAAGTTCAAATCCGGATGTCTGTCTGTCCGTCCGTCCGTCTGTCCGTCTGTCCGTCTGTCCGTCTGTCCGTCCGTGCAAGCTGTAACTTGAGTAAAAATTGAGATATCTTAATGAAACTTGGAACACGTGTTCCTTGGCACCATAAGAAGGTTAAGTTCGAAAATGGGCGGAATCGGACCACTGCCACGCCCACAAAATGGCGATAACCAAAAACACATAAAGAGCTATAACTAAGCCATAAATAAAGTTATGAAAATAAAATTAGGAACATAGGATCGCATTAGGGAGGGGCATATTTGAATGTAATTTTTTTGGAAAAGTGGGCGTGACCCCGCCCCCAAATAGGTTTTTTATATATATCTTGCAAACCAATAAAGCTAGTAAAACCAAACTTTCTGCAGTCATTTCTTTTCGCCGTTTCCTTATACAGTCCAAAAATGAAAGAAATCGGATAATAACCACGCCCACCTCCCATACAAAGGTTAGGTTGAAAATGACTAAAAGTGGGTTAACTCACTAACGAGAAACGTCAGAAACACAAAATTTCACAGAAATGATAGCAGAAGGAAGCTGCACTCAGATCTTTTTACAAAATGGGAAATGGGCGTGGCATCGCACACTTATGGGTCAAAAACCATATCTCAGGAACTACTCGACAGATTTCAATGAAATTCGGTATATAATATTTTATTGACACCCTGATGACATGTGTGGAAAATGGATGAAATCGGTTCACAACCACGACTACTTTCTTTATAACTCAATTTTGAATTCCATCTGAATCCTTCACTTTATAATATTTTAAATTTAAAATTATTAAAATCGGGTCATAACATTTCCATATACCTCATTGTAGGTTTTTCAAAAATACGGTGAGCTTTATTCCGAATATATGTATCAGTTAAATTGCGAGAGTATAAAATGTTCGGTTGCACCCGAACTTACCCTTTCCTTACTTGTTTTGTATTATATTTAAACCATAAAAATAAGATTTAGCACATACAACATGTTTACAACACAAATTTACATTGAAACGACTTTAAGTAAAAGCTGAAATAAACTCGCAAATATTCTAAATTTACAGTTCGCTTATCAACGGTCCCTAAATGAAAATATTTCCACTTACACCCATGCCAACTAAACGCCTTTAATTTTATCAGTACATTAATGCAGCACATAAACTTATATAACTACTCATATATTACCTTCATTTACAAAGAATGTGTGGCTACCCCTGGCACCGAATTCGCAAGTGTGTGTGTGTGCGCTAACCGAACTAAGCACAATTTATGTGTGTTCATTCTTAACCAAATTTCACTATACTCGGTTGCTTTGTTTACCTATTTTTCGGCGCTTCCGCTTGGTTGCTTGTTGGCAGGCCTTAAATATTTACCTTTTGTATTTGTGCCACTCTTCTCGCTATGTTGTTGGTAATTGTGCAGCCTTTCGAGGCAAATTTACACATGCTTTTCCAGCAGACAGTCTGTCATCTTAAGCACAAGCGAACACAACAACAGTATTTTTTTATTTTGTGTAAGTATGTATGTGGGCGTTGCCACTTTATTTAGCCAATTTCCTACCTGCGATAAAATTGCTATGGAAGTGGAGTTTTCATAAAATTGGTGCATTTGTCAATTACTGCATGACGCACACTCAGTCGAGCCGCCGCACTGAAAATCATATTCAAAGCTAAATTCAATTTTCTAAATTTCCGCCTTTTTGTTAGCGGGTCCATAATTACATTTGAGTGTACTCTTATTTTATGTATGCAAAAAATATATTTTATTTAAGTGGGTCATGAAATACTGGCGCAAAATTGTATATTCAGTTTGCGCAGATTTTAGTTGTTCTATAACATTGTTATTGTTATATGTTTACGTATTATTGGTTTGTATATTCGTTCTCCCTCGAGAACGGTTGTTTTTTAGCATTTCCAAAAATGTCTTTTAAACAATTTTAATATTATTATCAATAATAAATAATATATACTTATATACTTCTAAAGCGATAATAGTTTGTTCGAATCGCTTGCAATCGACAACTTTTCCACAAGTATTGTCACAGCTCAAATAGAGTATTTTTGTAAAGTTTTATTCTTCATTGGTTCCTACACGCCCTACTCGAGCCAACACGCCTACAGAGTTGGTAGATCAACTGACACGGCGCTGTATAGCTTGGTATCGGAGGTTGAGGATGCATTTGCGACTGGTGAGGTGGTCCTGTGTGCCTTTCTAGACATAGAGGGTGCGTTTGATAACACCTCCCACGTAAGTGTTACTAGAGCCCTAAACAGGAGGCGGATCGACCCATCGATCGTAAGATGGGTTAGTGCAGTTCTCAATACAAGAATCGCAGAAACGCAGATAGGCTCACGCAGTATACGTCTAGGCACGACAAAAGGCTGTCCCCAGGGTGGGGTTATCTCACCGCTTCTGTGGAGTCTAGTCGTGACATCGTAATCATCGCCAGAGGCAAATTCGAAAGCACTCTTGGAGACATTGTCCAAAGAGGACTAACCCTAGCGAGGAAATGGTGTATTAATGTTGGACTGAACATCAATCCATCAAAAACAGCCATTATCCCCTTCACAAGAAGAAGATCGCTCCCAGCCTTGGGTTCCATTACACTCAATGGCGAAGCGGTAGCTAGGGTAGAGGAAATAAAATATCTTGGAGTATTATTAGATACGAAACTGAGGTGGAAGAAGCATGTGGACTCCGTGATAGCGAAGGCCACCAAGGCACTAATGGTATGCAAACGCCTGGCAGGCAAAACTTGGGGCTGTAGCCCGCACATACTGCGATGGATGTACACCATGATTGTGAGGCCTGTAACCACTTATGGAGCGGTGGTCTGGTCTTCAAGGATCTCCCTGGCCACAGCTGAAAAGCAACTGGTCAAACTGCAGCGGTTGGCTTGTATATGCATCACCGGTGCTATGCGCACGTGCCCAACTGCAGCTTTGGAGGCAATCCTTAACCTTACCCCACTTCATTTGGTGGTTGGCACTATGGCCAAGAAAACCCTACTGGCACTAACAAGGCCAGGTTTAGGAAACAGCAGGATGCTAAGCGCCCGACAACTGGATATCATCGGTAGGAAGCTTCCAATGACTCTCCTGCCGAGGGACGATATCATTAAAAGGGTTCATCTTGTTAGACGCTTCAAAACCGTAATATCCAACAAAAGGGAATGGGAGGACTCAACTCTCAAGGAACTCATAAGCAGAAGCACACAACAATGGTACACTGACGGATCAAAGACAGCAGTTGGTATAGGCGCCGGGATAACGGGGCCACGCCTGAAGCAGTCTTTATCCATGGGCAATTTCCCCAGCATCTTCCAAGCTGAAGTCTATGCCATTACCACGTGTGCAGAGGTAATATTGGACAGGGGATATCATAAGGAACGCATAGCCATTATCAGCCATAGCCAAGCAGCTCTTCAGGCACTATCATCCTTCGAGGTGGACTCGGGGCTGGTCATGGACTGCATAGATACTTTAAACAGGATTTGCAGAAATAACAGCATAACCCTAGCCTGGGTTCCAGGACATAAAGGAATAAAGGGAAACGAATTCGCGGACCAACTGGCAAGGAAGGCCGCGGCCACCAACCCAATCGGGCCAGAACCCTTTATTGCGGTTGGTCGGCATGTGCTCACAACCCGCCTGAAAGAGGAGGAGGCAGCAAGCAGGAATCGCTGTTGGTTGCACATACAGGGGCTTCGCCACTCTAAACTGTTCCTGGGAGGATACAATCTGAAAAGATTCAAACAGCTAATGGCGCTCCCCAGGAACAAGCTGAGACAATTGGTGGCACTATATACCGGCCACTGCAGACTACGGTGTCATCTGCACAAAATGGGAATACTCTCGTCGGACCTTTGCCGATTTTGTGACTTAGAGGCGGAGACACCAGAGCACCTACTCCTTGACTGCCCGGCGATCGAGAAGGAGAGGGGACAGTCAATTGGGGCTCATTATCCCCAAAGAGGAAGTATCGCACGCATCAGCCCTGCAACACTGTTAAGATTTCTTAATGTGACGGGGTTGGAGGAGGTGCTGTGATAACTGGAGAGGGCACAATAGACCTTAGGTCGTGGTGCAATCCTCACAATATAATCTAATCTAATCTAATTGGTTCCTAATATATATATTATAAAGTGAACGAATCAGATGGAATTCAATATTGAGTTATATGGGAAGCAGGCGTAATTCTGAACCGATTTCGCCCATCCATTCATATTCCATTCGTGTCATCAGGGTGTCAAGAAAGTGTTATATACCGAATTTCATTGAAATCGGTCGAGTAGTTCCTGAGATATGGTTTTTGGCCCATAAGTGGGCGACGCCACGCCCATGATGAAACGACTGCAGAAAGTTTGGTTTATACAGATTTTTTGGTTTGCAAGATATATAACAAAACCTATTTGGGGGCGGATTCACGCCCACTTTTCATAAAAAATTACAGCCGAATGTGCCCTTCCCTAATGCGATCCCCTGTACCAAATTTTATGACACTGTATAGGTTTTCGGTTTTCGCCATTTTGTGGGCGTGGCAATGGTCCGATTTCGCCCATTTTCAATACCAACCGCCTTAAAAATTAACTTAATTTGATGAAGAATTAGGCAATTATTCAAACAAAAATAAACAATAAGAACAGGTGGCAATCCTCATAAAACAAACTCGATAAAGATGTAAGCGCTCAATTTTTTGTATTGTAGTGCACTACAATAGCATGTTTTGAAGCTTCTTCTCAACAACAAAAATTAAAGTTCGTGCACTTTAAACCGCTGCGTTGCAATTAGAAAAATATTTTATTTAGCTAACAAAACGAAAAACTTCCATTTTCACCAGCTGAAAGCTGAAATAGAAACTATTTACATATTACAACCAAAAATACACGCGCACGTGTACAAAATATAAAATTTTACTTAACGGTCCAGTCGCACACACACACACACTGCCACAGAGTTCAAGTTCAATGCGCGCCAACAACAGCGCTTGGCTGACAGAAGTGTGTCAGTGTCAAGGAGATGGCAGATATAAATTTCAACTGCACAAAAGCGATAAAATCGCGAAGCGCCTAGCAATGGCGAACAGTAGCTACGTATATACAATAACACCAACAACATAAACACAATGAAAACGCAAAGTAAATTTTTGAAAGCATTTTTCAGCGCCACAATTGCTTTGCTTTCAACAAAATCTACACATTTACCGTTACGGGCAGACATCAGCGTATTTGTTACGCTATTCAAGTGTAACGGTATTTCGTCCATTGGTCACTGTACTACTACGCTTTTATTCCCTTATATACTTACGATTTGGAATTTATGTTGTTGTTGTTAGAACTTTTGCTTTGCTAATTTTTGAGTTGTGTGGAAATAAAAGTATTAGAACTAACAAATTTTAAAATATTAAAGCATTTTCACGCTTGTTAAATTTTAGAGAAGAAATAACAGGAAAAGGAAAGCATAAAGTGCTCGAAATTGAGATGAAATGTACACTTGTAACGATAAAGGGGCGAAAGTTGAACGGACAGCGCGGACAGTTGTTTGTTTATAAATGTGAAATATGTAAATAAATATTCGTGTGTGTGTTTATTTGCATGCAAAATTTCATTAGCGCCAAGTCAACAAGCACATAGAAGCTTTAATCTAATTGTATCGCTTGAAACTTATGTACTTATACATATGTATACATATACATTTTAACATACAAAAGAACTTATATGTATGTATGTTCATGCACATTAAACAAATTTTTAAGCTTGTTTATTTACAGTTGCTTTCTTCGCGTGGAAAACTGAAATTATGTGTGATTCATACGTTTTGTGAGCCGATCAATCAATTCGCGGCTGCACTTAATCAAATTGTTTATTTTCCCATACATTGCATTGTAAATGTTAGCTTATTTTTGTTTATTATAAAATAAATATATAAATTTCAATTAGTGTTGTGTTTTTAAAATTATTTCATTTTTCATTAAAATCGTAAAATATTTAAATATTCCAGTTTAACATTAAGCAGTAGAGTACTATACTTTGATTTAGTTATGGAAAACAAATAAATCATCGAAGAGATCTATATAAATTAAATAGTGGAGGGAGAAAGAGTTTGGTTCGAAGGAAACTGTTAAATATAATAAATCTACATGTATATATGTACATATGTATCTGCTAAAATTACAACAAAAATCCAAATAAAAACGGTAAATAGTATTAATACGAATTTCACCACTTACCCGACTTCTAAGGTTAGTCTAACTACAAAACTCCACCACATTGGCGCCCAATCATCTGCATATATGATAATAACATTTCCCAGCATTCAGTCTGTTTCTCAACTATATTTTATATAGATTTTTCTCTTTGTGAATCAAAAATATTAGTTTTATAGTATAATATCTTCATGAAGCTTTTGCTGTCGGCAAGAGCACTGATCAAGCCAATAATCATTCATAATAAGTCCTGAAAGTTGTGTGAGTCCCAGGATCTTTTACCAGCTGCGAGTCTATTATGGATCTTCTATAAATTCTTACTTGCCGGTGTGACATTTTCAAAAAATCGATTTTTATACTCTCGCAACATGTTGCACATAGTATTATAGTTTTGTTCACATAACGGTTGTTTGTGTCACCAAGAAATAAAATAGTTAGATATAGAGTCATATATACCAAAGTGATCGAGGTGACGAGTGGATTTGAAATCCAGAGGTCTGTCCGTCCGTCTGTCCGTCTGTCCGTGCAAGCGATAACTTGAGTAAAAATTAAGATATCTTAATGAAACTTCGAACACATATTCCTTGGCATCCTGAGGAGGTTGCTTTCGAAAATGGGCAAAATCGGTTCCCTGCCACGCCTACAAAATGGCGGAAACCGAAAACTTATACAGTGTCATAACTAAGCCATAAATAAACTTATGCAAATAAAATTTGGAACATAGGATCGCATTAGGGAGGGGCACATTTGGATGTAATTTTTTTGAAGAAGTGGGCATGACCCCGCCCCCAAATAGGTTTTTTGTATATAACTCGCAAACCAATAAAGCTATATAAACCACACTTTCTGCAGTCGTTTCTTTTAGCAATTTCCTTATACAGTCCAAAAATGAAAGAAAGCGGATAATAACCACGCCCACCTCCCATACGAAAGTTGGGTTGAAAATTACTAAAAGTGGGTTACCTCGCTAACGAAAACGTCAGATACACTAAATTTTACAGAAGAAATAGCAGAAGAAAGCTTCGCTCAGATTTTTTTACAAAATGAAAAATGGGCGTGGCATCGCCCACTTATGAGTCAAAAACCTTATTTCAGGAACTACTCGACAGATTTCAATGAAAATCGGTATATAATTTTTTCTTGACACCCTGACAACACGGTTAAAAAATGAGCGAAATCGGTTCACAACCACGACTACTTTCCTTATAACTCAATTTTGAATTCCATCTGAATCCTTCACTTTATAATATATACATTAGGAACCAATGAAGATAGCGAAATAAAACTTTACACAAATACTTTATATGATCTGTGTTATCACTTGTGAAAAATTTGTCGAAAACGGACTATAACTTTTCAAGGCCCCAGATATCGAACATGTTGAACTCAACAAAAAAATTTTAACCGAAAATATGGGTAAATCTCTCAGATAATTTAATGTAATTCAGAGGAAATTGTTTTCTTCCAATAGTGTGTCTCTGTTCCAAAAATTATTAAAATCGGGTCATAACATCTCCTAGCTCCCATATACGTAATTACAGCTTTTTCAAAAATTCGTTGGGCTTTATTCCGCAGATATGTGATATATCTTAGCAAAATTAAGTGAGCGTATAGTATTGGATATAGTGTACCTTGCTGGTGAAATTTAATGAAATCGGTTCAGGAATTACCTCAGCCCTCATATCTATATATGACGATTTTCGTTATTCTATTAAACTTTATGCCGAATTTATGGGTAAATTTGTTATCTTAATAAAATTTCTTCAATAAATTGCGAGAGTATAAAATGTTCGGTTACACCCGAACTTAGCCTTTCCTTACTTGTTTTATTTTTTCGATAGTTCATAGATATTCAAAAATATCCTGTGAAAGTGGTCGTATCTTGAATAGTTTTTGAATGGCAGCGTTCTAAAGAGCGACCGCTCGCAGGCATAAGCCGCCATAGTCGAAATATTAAACGCGTTCTTCTCGAAACGACATTTCTCAAAACTGCTGACATCATAACTCAACGAGAAATTGACCTATCGACTTCAAATTTAAACTGAATGTTCTTGAATACATTTACTAATTTACTATACAATGACCTCGATCTTTTTGATAAGTTTAAAAAATCTTATGCCATTGTATAGTAAATATCTTCAACTTTAATACCTTTTTTGATTTTTTTTCAGCTACTCTTTCGGCTGGAATCTTGTCAGCAGTTGAGGAACTTTTCTTTTTTTGGTACCTCCCAAGACAGCACATAACTCCGTTATTTTTCAATATTTTTGTAAAAAAAATCTTAAAATATAGCTGAAAATATACTTTATTATGTCCAAAAAACTTCGAAACATTCGATCGAGTACTTTCTTTAAAACAAATCATGAAAATCGTCAATTTTTTCATGGCTTACAATGGTATAGCCCCTTAAAGCAATTCCTAATAATTCAAGAATAATATGGAAATTACACTCTAATGCGTGGTTTTCAATATGCCCAATTTTAATGACACTAAACTGACAATAGTACTATTTCTATAACATATATTTCCTTGGCATCGATGAAATTATTTAACTGTAAATTTCAATTTCGGTTTCAAAAGTATTTTCCTTATTTGCTGAGAAAGTAAAATAGTAATATTATTCATTTTGTCTGCGACTGTCATTGAATTTGACGCACTGAAAACGATACATTTTAAACAGACTACAATACTGTCTTAAGTGCACATATGTAAAAATATGTGTATTTAGTGTTACTCCTTGAAAGAAAGGAGAAATGAGGAAACGAGAAAGAAAGCTTTACTATAATAATGGCACAATTATGACACGACTTCGTTAAACAACTCAATATTTTTAAATTTGTTTTATAAGTTCATTTTTCGTTTGGCTAAGCGAAGCCTCAGGTATTTCTATAATATTATACCTAATTTGGAGATTAAGCATAAACATTTTTGCACTTAATAAAATAATTTCTATATATTAGCGTCTGAACTCAAATTTTTTTTATAAATTTGTAATACTATTATTAATTGTTTAATGGAGCATAATATTTAATTGGAAATATACATTCTTAAATATTATTAGTTTTTCAATCTTATTACCATGTACTACGTAAAATACTGCAATATTCAAACCATACAAAATATTTGATTTTAGCATTCAAGTTCGGAAAATAAACATTTATATCAACTTCATTTGATTTGATGAGCAATTGCATTGATATGTCAACAATTTTGTACAAAAAGTGGCATCAGTATTTGCTTTTCAGAGTAAACAGGGTTCAAAATTATTATTATTTTAATTTAAAATAGTTGAAACGTATGTATAGGAACTAGAATATTTACTTTTAGAAAAATAAAAATGTTTTTATTATATTTTTTTATTTCTTATTGTCTTAACCCGGTACTGCCCAGAACTTTTTACGTTTCAGATTTTTCTGAATTGAAATACACCCATGTATTTTGGCCCCCTGAGCACGAAAATGAAATTTTTTTTACGATTCATTATATTAAATATTTAACTTTTCCGGAAAATGCAAAAAACCAGCGTAGTTTGTAGTTTTATAGTGTGACTTTCAAGTTATGAAGATATAGGGATACATTTTCAGTTCCCATATGGTAATCGTGGGTTATTTCGGGTTAATATATATCTATATATTTCAAAAATAAATGTTTATATATGTAGTTTCAATTTCAGTTTGTAGGAACCCTGTATAAACACATATTTTCAACACACCCTTTTTTTATTTTTTCCAAATAGCACACATGCATAAGGCATTTTTGTTGTTTAATTAATGTATATAAATTATGCAAACACATATGTTTACACAATAATAAAAAAAAGAAATATACGGATAACCGCAAATAATTGACATGCTGTTGACCACTCGAATGCATCGGTGCCAATTATTTTTTGTCAAATTCACCTCAGCAATGTCAAACAGTTGCAACAGCGTAAATACGCGCGTTATTTCCAATATTTTATTTTTTATTTGCCAATTATTGACATCGATATTGACGGTGGTTAGTGGTTAGCATTGGTCACATCGCGGTTATATGTAGTTGTAGCTATCAGTAATCCATAAAACATTCATATTTGCATACATTTCGAATTTTTCTTATTTTTTATAATTGACAGTGGCTTATGTGCAAGCCTATGTTTGAGAGCATAGGGATGAGTAAAGAATGTTGGAGAAAAACAAGTCACCGTTTTCAAGTGACAATGTTAATAATGAAATCTCCTTAGTTAATCTCATATTGATCACGATTATATTTTGTATGATATTGATGCAAAAAAGCAGTATAAACCAACAAATCACAGTTCATTAGTTTGACTAGTTTGACTAGTTTTTAAATAGATCAAGTTCGAATATTATGTTCTTAACGAGTCAGATGCATTGCAGATTTTTTAACTTGATTAAATTTGAGAAAGCCTTGATAAGGACACCATGACTTCAAGGGTAATATAAATCAACTACTTAGATTTTATAGGTGCTCTGGTCCAATCTAACCCTCCTTGATTAGAATAAATATATGTGATTTCAAAACACAACACAGATCCGAAGATAATAGCATAATATTTTTATTACACAATATTTGTCATATCCACATTAAATTTGCATATATTTTGTACAATATACTCTCTCTTCAACAAATATTTACATTCTAATAAGACTTGTGCTTCTTTAATTTGAGAAAATTCTTAAAATGTCAACAACTTGTTTAGTAAATATTTGAAATCTCTCAGTAACCTAAATAACTTTGCAAAGTTAAAAATAACTTGTCTTTCGAGCGCGAACGAAAATCCCATTTGTTAATAAGAAAAGTTAAAGTTAAATTAAAGTTAAAATAAATATAACTTTAAGCTACGCCATTTAAACTGATTTTATAAGGTCAAGCGTGAAATTGTAGACTCATGTATATATACAAGTACATGTGTACTTGCATATAGAATATGTACGAGGGCTGCTATATATATTTCTGGCCTAATAATGAAAATAGGAATATTTATCAACGAAAATGGTTTTATTGTTTTTCAAAATATTCTCCATCAAGATTTATACACTTTTGCATGCGCTCAAACCAATTTTCGAAGCACTTTTTTTGAGCCTTTTTTTGAGCGATTGTCAAATTGTGCGGGATCCAACGAGAACAAACCTTTTTTACGGCCAGGTGTTCATGCAATATCGAATGTATGCTGGTGGGATAAATGCATAGGCATGCGTATCTGAAGGTATGTTACATGACGGTCTTGCATTATCAGTTCACGTACGGCATCGATGTTTTCTGGCACAACGGCTGTTTTTGGACGACCTTCACGGAATTCGTCTTTGAGCGAGCGTCGGCCACGATTGAATTCGTTGTACCAGTTTTTCACAGTGCTATAGGATGGTGCTTCATAGCCATACAAAGATTTTAGTTCATCGATGCACTCTTGTCGCGATAGTCCACGTCGAAAGTTGTGAAAAACGATCGCACGAAAATGTTCACGAGTTAATTCCATTTTTTGGCCGAGATGAATTTTTTAATTCCCTGTAAATAAAACAATTCACGATTAAATGACAAAACGTTCTGAGTGATGTTATGCTAAAAAATGTCAAACTTTCCAATGGAAATGTCAGATTACACCTGGCAACACTTAGTGTTGCCTAGGCCAGAAATATATATAGCAGCCCTCGTATATGTACTACAAAACAGCAACACGATTTTCCAGTAAATTAAAAAAACTGCAGACGACTAAAAGAATTAAGTGGCTCAGCTGATCGGCAGTAAGGCAGCGTGTGGGCGGTTTTGCTACTTGATTTTTTTTTTGCGCTGTTGTTGTTGTTTTTAAGTTTTATCTCAATTTTTATCAATTGAGCATGTAATTAAATAAGCAGCACAACACTTTCGACAAAGTCTTTGAAACGCATTGGAGATACCAAATTAGAAATAGACTGAACTAAAATTAATAAGAATAAAAATTGTGGAAATACTTTTTCAATTTCTTTATATTCTGGAGTACTTGCATATTTCAGCAAAATGTATAGATAAACTTGTTTAAAAGAGTGAGAGAAGACACTCAACATATAATGATGGTTCTCGCAAAATACTTAATACTACTTCATTCACAAGGAACCATTTGGCAGACGAAGTAATAACACCTTGTGCAAAACGAAAGTAAAATCCTTGTAATATACAATGTTGAGAGAGCGTGAGGAATTGGGGGTCTCTGAAACTGCAATGGCAATTGTTTCAACGTTCTTGAAACCTCCTTTGAACAGTTACGCTTACCACAGTAAAATACCGTTTATCCTTGTCAAATCATTAGCTTTAACAACTTCAATTTTAACAAAAAAGCTTAAAACAAAAATCAATTCTCTTTTGAGTTAAATAAAAATGCCAAATAAATGAAACAACACGCATCACAGATAAACGACAATTAGTAGCTATTGACGATTAGATCCAATAGCTATTTCATTTACTAGGCTACAAAGGGATCAAATGTACGTATACATATACGTCATATATATAGAGAGACATACATATATGCTTGTTTACAGCGCAAATTGTTGTTCAGCTTATTGCACTATTTATTTTTTGTTATTTTTTTTGTTTTTGTATTTTTGTTTAAAACTCGAAGTTTTTAATTGAAATGTGTTTTTCTTCAATTGTAAAAAATACATGAAACAGTTGGATTGACATGTGGTGTATTGGGGGACCTGCGAATATCTGAATAGGAAACGAAGTAGTTTTCCGTCTACAGCACATTGTATTCATTTAAAAGACAGCTGTTTCTCTGTTAAGTGCCAATGTCACACAAACTCAATTTAGCTCATTACAGTAAATGAAAATTTCAAACTATTATTAATGGAAATACAGCGCAAAAGCTAATATAAAACACGCGTTATTATTTGTAGCAAGCAAGTAAGGGTTGTGGAGAACTGATTAGTATGGATCGCAATATTTTAAATTAGATATGATATGAATTAAAATTTTAGAGTAGAGATAGAAAATAGCGCACCCATCATAGCTGGCATATTGGAGTTATAGTCGACAGACTTAAGGCACTTAAAATAGTTAGATCACCTTTACATAAACTGTCAAATAAAAACATGTTTTTATATTTTATTATTCAAATCTTTAACATGGTTCTTAAAATGAGCATCTTTCGAGTCGGCAATCATGGCAAAGCGGTCTCGATCTTTAAATTTTTTTAGTGTCAAAAATGTCATTTGAAAATTGAAACTAAATAAATTGGTTAAAAGCGACTTGTTCGTTATAATATGAAACGCAACTTATATAAGTACAAGTCAGTCGGCAATATACCGAAAACATTAATCATAAACTTAGGAGAAAAGGTATAGAGAGCGATCTCTCTAATACTCACACTTAGCAAATTCCTGCGATTGTACATTGTCTTTCACTTAAGAGAAGTAGACATATAAGCCAATTTTTAGGGTCTGAAACTTAGTGAAACTGAAGCTAAACGGTAGTTTTATCACACCAACAACGAGCCCCTTTCGGGTCTTAGTCTGTGCGTAGTAATTTAAATTTAAATTTAAAAGTCAAACAATTGACTTCATTTTGACAGCTATCACTCTAGGAAATCCAATGCCGCTAAATAAGAGTACGTTTATTAGTTCTGTGCATATGGCTGAGTTAGTTGATTGGCGATGCTTAAATTTATTGATGCATCTTTGTTGTTTGCGAAAGAGCAGCACCCAATGCCAACATCAATCAATTTCGACGAGCGAGCGAATGGGATTTGTTTCAACTTTGTGAGCATAAAAGAGTACTCACGTCTCTGGTGGCTAATTAAAGCTCAATGCAATTTCTGCACAATTTTTATACACTGGTGTTTTTGGGTGAAATTGCGATACATAAAGTATAATAATTGTGGTTGTTATTGCACACAGTTGACAAACAAATAACGTGTGATGTTCAATTCAAGCCAAATATTTATTTAATTACAAATCAACATTAAACTGAGAATGTCAACAGCACACTCATTAATTACAAGATGTAATTGGACTTGATTACGCAAAATCAAGTTTAATTAGTTTGTTGAGTAGTGTGTGTGTATGTGGATTTAAATTTAAAATGCTTGCAAATACCGTCACATGGATTTTTTTAAGCAAACAACTAAATTCATTAGAAATTTTAAGTGGCTTTGGCTTCATAATTCGAAGATGAACTGCAATACCCACAGAAATTGGAACGAAATTTGAAGCACTGGATCAAGTTTGCTCTATACTATTGGTTATTCGGAAAAAAACAGCAATTTTATACCAACAAAGATTAGGTCTCTACTATCCAATAGAATCATAAAAAATCCTTATCAACAACCAACACTTTCTGTATATTTGCCCACACAATATGGGATCACTAAAGTCAATGCTAAGCTGAAAAACAATACCTCTAAAGCAATTAGTCACTTTTCGCACCAAACAGAAATGATGCTGTGGCAAAAAAAAAGCATTTTTTATTCGTCGCATAAAAACTGGCTCATATAAACACGTATGCGGAGGGAATATTTACTCATTCAGCATTTACTCGTTGCAAGTTTTAAAAGTGAAAATATACCTAATAGGACATTTTTGTAACGTATGACTATTCAGTCAAAGTAAGGAATCAGCTACGAAAGAAAATGGAAGAAACTATCGGCAAGTAAATGGGTGAACACCACTGGAGTGTAGGCTAGTTAAATGATTTAAATTTTTTTTTGTGGGCATATTTTCCCACATCAATAAATCATTAACTGTCGGCGTTGACCTACGCTCTATTATTTTGATTATGAGCATCTTAAAAATAACCTATTTTATCAAAAAACAATTATAAGCTAAAAATTTTTAACAATCCTTCCCGAAAATCGTAATTTTTATACTCTCGCAACAAAGTTGCTAGAGAGTATTATAGTATAGTTTTGTTCACATAACGGTTGTTTGTAACACCCAAAACTAAACGAGTTAGATATAGGCTTAGATATACCAAAGTGATCAGGGTGAAGAGTGGAGTTCAAATCCGAATGTCTGTCTATCCGTCCGTCCGTCTGTGCAAGCTGTAACTTGAGTAAAAATTAAGATATCTTGATGAAACTTGGCACACTTATTTCTTGGCACCATAGAAAGGTTGCTTTCGAAATGAGCAAAATCGGACCACTGCCACGCCCACAAAATGGCGAAAACCGAAAACACATAAAGTGCCATAACTAAGCCATAAATAAATCTATGGAAATAAAATTTGGTGTGAAGGATCGCACTATGAAGGGGCATATTTGGATGTAATTTTTTCGGGGAGGTGGGCGTGGCCACGCCCCCAAATAGGTTTTTTGTACATATCTCGGAAATCAATAGAGCTATATAAACCAAACTTTCTGCAGTCGTTTTTTTAGCCACTCCTTAATACAGTCCAAAAATGAAAGAAATCGGATAATAACCACGTCCATCTCCCATACAAAGGTTAGGTTTAAAATTACTAAAAGTGGGTTAACTCACTAACGAAAAACGTCAGAAACACTAAACTTCACATATGAAATGACAGATGGAAGCTGCACTCAGATTTTTTTTACAAAATGAAAATGGGAGTGGCGTCGCCCACTTATGGGTCAAAAACCATATCTGAGGAACTACTCGACCGATTTTAATGAAACTTGGTTTGTAATAGTTTCCTTTCATCCCAATGATATGTTGTGAAAATAGGCCAAATCGGTTCACAACCACGCCTACTTCCCATATACCAGAACTTTGAAGACGATCTGAATCGTTTACATTACAATATATAAAGTAAGCACTAGTGAAGATATTGGTGCAGAACTTTGCACAAATACTATGTTTAAATATCGCCGAAATCGGACCATAGGTTTTTAAGGCCCCATATATCGAACACGAGGACCTCGGTGCTTCTAACCTAATATTATGGTTTCCAACTTTCAATGGACTTTATACAATATATATGACGAATATGTGGGTCAAATTGTGTATTATATAATATAAATAAAGTTAAATAAATAAATTGCGAGAGTATAAAAATTCGGTTACTACAACTTAGCCCTTCCTTACTTGTTATTCTCTATTTTTATTAAACAGTAGAAAACATTCGTCAAATAATTTTTATGAATACTACTGGGCCAACTGTTCTAGGCCACATACGCATTCGGGTCCGCTCCGATTACGATAACTAGACTGTGAAGGAAACAAACAAATCTTATTATTGAATTCGTGTCGGCGCTGAAAATCAATGCTTCACTATACGGAGCATCTACAAATCCCAGAAAAAAACAAATAAACCACAAACAATAAAAACCGCCTCGTGCCATTTAAACCCCCTATAGTTATGTGCGTATTCAATTCTCAATCATTTTCAGTATCAAACTCCGAATCTATTAACACAATAGACACTTTGTGCATTTTAGATTTGCATATTTTCTGTACCTTAACTTGGTTATCGGTCGCAGGCAGAATTCAATTCAACATTCAATTGCTTTGAAGTTGTTATTTTGTTTATAATACGAACGAGTATACGTATCGTACAAAGCATATGCCAGGCGTTTTTATAACTTCACTGTTATTTATAACTGAAACGTTTGCATTTGTTGCAAACACCACAACAACGGTCTTCAAAGTCGAAACACCGTTCAAATAGTTAAAGCTGAAATGGTATCATAACAACAAATATACACACAACTATGAAATCTCGTATGTATGTATAACGTAAGAATGTATGTGATTGGCGTTGCAACCGTTTAGCCGGTTATAGCCGAATCGACGATAGTGCGCCATCTCTCTCTCTCCTTCGCAGTTCGGCGCCAGTTGGAGATCCCAAGTGTAACCAGGTCGCTCTCCACCTGGTCCCTCCAACGGAGTGGAGGCCTTCCCCTTCCTCGGCTTCCTCCGGCGGGTACTGCATCGAACACTTTCAGGGCTGGAGTGTTTTCGTCCATTCGGACAACATGACCTAGCCAGCGTAGCCGCTGTCTTTTTATTCGCTGAACTATGTCAATGTCGTCGTATAACTCGTACAGCTCATCGTTCCATCGTCTGCGGTATTCGCCGTTGCCAATGTTCCTAGGACCATAAATCTTGCGCAAAATTTTCCTCTCGAAAACTCCTAGTGTCGTCTCATCTGATGTTGACATCGTCCAAGCTTCTGCACCGTAGAGCAGGACGGGAATGATAAGCGACTTGTAGAGCTTGATTTTGGTTCGTCGAGAGAGGACTTTACTGTTCAATTGCCTACTCAGTCCAAAGTAGCACCTGTTGGCAAGAGTTATTCTGCGCTGGATTTCGAGGCTGACATTGTTCGTGTTGTTGATGCTGGTTCCCAGGTATACGAAATTATCTACGACCTCGAAGTTATGACTGTCAACAGTGACGTGGGAGCCAAGACGCGAATGCGCCGACTGTTTGCTTGATGACAGGAGATATTTCGTCTTGTCCTCATTCACCTCCAGACCCATTCGCTTCGCCTCCTTATCCATGCGGGAAAAAGCAGAACAAACGGCGCGGTTGTTGCTTCCGATGATATCAATATCATCGGCGTACGCCAGGAGCTGTACACTCTTGTAGAAGATGGTACCCTCCCTGTTTAGCTCTGCAGCTCTTATAATTTTTTCCAGCATCAGGTTAAAGAAGTCGCACGATAGTGAGTCACCTTCCCAATCATGACGGAGCTTTTGGTGTTGCTCAACGTCAACTTACACAGCCGTATTAGTTTTGCGGGGATACCAAATTCAGACATCGCGGCATAAAGGCAGCTCCTTTTCGTGCTGTCGAAAGCTGCTTTAAAATCGACAAAAAGGTGGTGTGTGTCGATCCTCTTTTCACGGGTCTTCTCCAAGATTTGGCGCATGGTGAATATCTGGTCAGTTGTTGATTTTCCAGGTCTAAAGCCACACTGATAAGGTCCAATCAGTTTGTTGACGGTGGGCTTTAGTCTTTCACACAGTACGCTCGATAGAACCTTGTATGCGATATTTAGGAGGCTCATCCCACGGTAATTGGCGCAGATTGTGGGATCTCCCTTTTTATGGATTGGGCAGAGCACACTGAGATTCCAATCGTCAGGCATGCTTTCTTCCGACCATATTTTGCAAAGAAGCTGATGCATGCACCTTATCAGTTCTTCGCCGCCGTATTTGAATAGTTCTGCCGGTAATCTATCGGCCCCCGCTGCTTTGTTGTTCTTCAAGCGGGTAATTGCTATTCGAATTTCTTCATGGTCGGGTAATGGAACATCTGTTCCATCGTCATCGATTGGGGGATCGGGTTCGCCATCTCCTGGTGTTCTACTCTCACTGCCATTCAGCAGGTCGGAGAAGTGTTCCCTCCATAATCCCAGTATGCCCTGGACATCGGTTACCAGATTACCACCTTGGTCTCTACATGAGGATGCTCCGGTCTTGAAACCTTCGTTAAGTCGCTTCATTTTTTCATAAAATTTTCGAGCATTCCCTCTATCTGCCAGCTTCTCAAGCTCTTCGTACTCACGCATTTCGGCCTCTTTCTTTTTTTGTCTGCAGATGCGTCTCGCAAGAATACTGTTATTTAATAGTAGACATGTGTTCGTTTCAACATTCCATGGTACAAATTAAATGTATATGCTTTTGAGTAACTTTAAAAAGGAATGCATTTTCAAAGCAACTGTAGATGAGAGGATACCTTTTATTGGAAATATGTGTGTTCAAAATTTTAGTTGAATTATTCTCTATGTGATCAAACGGTACTGTTAAAGTGGTTAAACGGTTGTGAAACATATGTTCGAATAGTAGAGGCAGAGAGTTTCTTCCATTAGACTAAATACAATTTGATCTGCAATAATGATTAATGATATTTAACCTACAAAAAGATTTTATCGATGTCATGTTTGATGTCCGCTGTTCTCTCTGAATATGAAAGCGTTGGGAATGCTCAAAATTCGACGTCCTAGTGCGAGCTAGTATATTTCTAATATTTTGTTCTTCAAGCCGCTGCACACGCTCCGTACTCCACTCTCAAGCGCATACTTGGGAGGTTTTGAAATTTTGTTCGGCAATCAGCTGCGAACGCTCATTACTCGACTATTAGGCGCGCGTGATGCGAAGAGAATGACTTGCAAGGCGGTTTTCAGTTTCAGATTAAGATTCTCCATCACTGAGTCTTTTTGACACCCTCACCTGGGAACTATTTCCAGAATGTTGAGATTATAGCAATAAATATAGTCTATGTTACACGGGGTGAATGTAGCTTTCCAATGGGGAAAGAATTTTTGAAATCGCCACAGTAATTTTTGAGTTTATTCATTACAAACATATGTGCATATACAATCTTTCCTCTTTATAATAATAGTATAGATAAGAAATAAAATAGCGAAAACTATTAAAAATCAAGAGTTAGAGGTTTCATCCATTAGACAATATACACTTTGGTCTCTAATAAAGGTTAAAGATATTTAAAGAAAGGATTTCAACTATACGTTCACTTCAGTATAGAACAAACTTTGAAAAATATTAGGTTTCAAAGCACGTTAGTGTTGAATAGACGGGCGTATCCAGTCGACTGAAGTGGAAAGGCGGTAAGCAATATCACAGAAATATATGAAAATTAATTAAAGAGTTCATTAAAAGATGCTTTCTAATGCTTAACGGAGAATTGAAAATATATAGTAATATATATTACACATGCTTACTATATTATATACATATTCAAATAAAATCCAGTAGCAGCATTTTGTGATAATACAATATGAATGAAACGAACAAACAGCTGACACCAGAAACCTACAGTGCATATGAAATAACATCCCCAACTCCACATATATAACTACTTTGTTTCATATCGCAATTGAATAGAGTATTAAATTTCCATTATTATGAACCAATGTGTACAAAAAGTACGAACGAATCCGATATAGCTGCCAAATTTGTAGACAACAAAGCCGCAAATGTGCACAATTGCAAGCCGTTACACAGCTGTTGACATGCCAAGATTTGAGCAGGCTGGTGATATGAGTAGCTTAACCAGTGCGAGAATGTACGGACTTTAAGGCTTTGTAGCAAAGCTAAATTCAGATTTAACCACAAATATGTAACATTATATAATCGCCCTAATGCCAATGGAGAAAGCTTTACTAACCGCATGTTTACATAAATACACAAAATATCTAAATACATTTGTACATAACTGTATGGATGTTCGTAGCTACGTATAACAATATTACCTGTTGGTTGGCAGTCTGAACATATTCGTGTCTGATGCGCTCAAATAAGCCAGAAAATGGCGTACAGGCTATTTGAAGTGTGGTAGCCACATAACCACAGAATAGCTGAGCAAGCAGACTGTAATGAAAGTTACTACTTTGGAACTAGTTCGGGTATTGACTTTATTTAGGAATATCATGTTTTACACTGGACGACTTTAGATAAATAACAAGTGATAATTAACAACACTCTCTGACGGAAAGACTTTTGTAACGATTGTAGTTAATAATATTATATCTTGAGACTTGGACATGAAACCATCGAGTTATTCCAAATTTATTCCAAAACATTTCGAAATTTGTTCCAAATTTAATATTCTAGAGTTCTTTAGCAATCTTAAGAATCATTTGGTAAAAAATTACTTAACTAAATCAGTTTCCTTAAAATTCACAAATGCGCTACTAGTTATACTGCCGGTTCTCATGCAGACTACATATGCAATCCAAAAGTGTCTGTATTTCTATGTGCTTAAATTTGTTTGTTTATGTTCATAAATGTCTCAAATTTCCTATTAAATATAATACTGCAACTGGATGGTGTAGACAAAGCAAAATATTTTTCTTCACATATGTGTATATACACGCTTAGCTTTAGTTTGGCGTAGAAAATTGTTGTTGTAGAAACAATATCAAATTTGATTGGCATTACAATTAGAAGTGGCTGTTGAGCATCGTGTGTGAAGTGCTGCGAATGCTGCTGATGCTGTTACTTATGTTAAGTCTACATATTGTTGATGCAACTTCCTTTACTACGAAACGCTCCATATATGGTCAGATAAGCACGCCAAATACCAACTAAAAATGCTTTACAAGTGCATAAGTTTGCGTCGAATATTTTTGAGATATTTCAGTTTACATATTTCAATGAGTTGTTGAGTAGATGTGTAAACTTAAATAAATGTATACATATATAATTTAATGGAAGAATTATAGTAAGCAATTTTTTAATAATATTAAACTGTTGCTACTGCTGTTGCCTAGTTAATGGTCGAAAACAACTTTTATTATACATATGGTATATTTAGAATTTGAACTCAGTGATTGGAAAAGCTGTTAATAGATTCGCCTTCGGCCTATAATGTTTATAATAGACAGATAAGGGTTATTACGTTTGTGGACTGGACTGACTGTTGAATAAGTGATGATGTTATTGGTTCGTTAGATATTGAAAAAAAAAATTGGAATGGAAACAGCTAAGCACGAAATGACTAAATATATTCAATATATTTAATTCCACCAATACCAATACACGAATGTTTTTCATATTCAAATGATATTCAAAGGAAAAGTTTATTGTACACATTGCCAGTTAATCAAGAGCGACTTTACACTTATTAATTCTTTTGTTAGATCATATAAATTTCGCCGGTTCAGCTGTTAGCAATTAACGCAGCTAAAAGCTTCCTAATTAAGGAAGTTTATTGCATATTCTAAATGTTATAATATTTGTCTTTTGAAATTCGCGGTTATGTATTAAGCGCTACGTATCTGGCATTACTATACATATTTGAAAGGTCTTGACATAACCTACAAAACGACGCTATGCATGATTAGTTTGGATATTACGTTCAACTGTAATAGACGCCAAAATTCGCGCGCGTTCCGTGAGATGAATGGAGTTTTTGGGGATGGTACTCTATCACTTCGAACTGTGGAGGAATGGCTTCGACGATCGGGTGAAAACCGATGGAAAACATCGAGTTAGACCGGCATGTGGCATCTCGTGACATCGCCCAGGAGATTGGAGTTAGTCACCAAACCATTTTAAACCATCTGCGGAAGCCTGGATACACAAAAAAGCTTGATGTTTGGGTGCCGCATGATTTGACCCCAAAAAACGTTTTGGACTGAATCAAGGCCTGCGATATGCTGCTGAAACGGAACGAACTCAACCCATTTTTAAACTGGATGGTGACTGGCGACGAAAAATGGATCACATACGGCAATATCAAGCGAAAACGGTCGTGGTCAAAGGCCGGTGAATTGGCCGGATTGACGGCCAGGAAGGTTTTGCTGTGTGTTTCGTGGGATTGGAAGGGAATCATCCACTCCCATATGACCAGACGCTTAATTCTACCATCTACTGTGAACAACTGGACCGCTTGAAGTAGGCGATCGACAAGAAGCGTCCATAATTAGCCAACTGGAAGGTTGTAGTTTTCCACCAGGACAACGCCAGACCACACACTTCGTTGATGACTCATCAGCAGATACGCGCTTTTAGTTATAGACTTTTATTCGGCATTCAGCTACAGTTTGCCGTAATGCCTGTAATAAATATCTATTACACATTGATTCCGAATATTAAATACTTAATTGAGAAAGGTACATAAAGACGGTAATGTGATTTTCATATAATTGTTCTATTACCCACAACAATAACAACAACAAATTGCTTTTAGCATACATAAACATGAATAAAAATTTCGTACTGTCGAACATAAAATTAGTAGTGTTTTAGCCATTTATCCACATTTATTGTCGACACAATTACTTTCAAACTATCTATCTAAGAGCATACAAGTATAATGGCTTGTTAGTTATATAGGAGTATATTATATGAACATAATACTAATACACATATGCACATATAACATTTAATAACATGCCAATATTCTGCATGACAATGCCAATGCGTAAGTGTTGGCAGGAATATAAGGACATTAGAAGAGATATGAATAGCATAATTCCTTATTGCACTCATGTAATCATTAAGTGCACCCACAACTATAATTGAACATATTGCTTTCATAAAATATCATACATGAGCACTTAAGTGAGCGTTGTGCAGTTGTGAATGTAAATGTCACTCAGTGGCTTGGTATTCGAATAATGTTCACATTATCGTATGCTATACTGTGTTTTAGTGCTATTAGCTACTTCATTACAAATTGAATTGAATACCTTATTAAATAAATTTAATTTTTAAAATTTTGTTGGCTTTCTTAAACTTCAATTAAATCAAAATTAATTATTCACTTATATTTATTTAAATTCGAAATATTCTATTGTAATGTAATTGCCAACATTTTGATGTCACAAAAATATCACAATTCCAAAATTAACTCTCTCGTACTCATTTGAATTGCAATTAATAAGGGGCATTTAACAGAGAGAGTGTAAAATATTAGAAATACCTGTTTATAAATATATTTTAAATAAATTGAACATACTCTATATGTATAGTAAGTGGCTGATCTAACTGTTAAATAATAACTGTTCTAATACCAGAAGTAATGGTTAGTAACAGAATATTTAAAAATCGTTCTGAATCCGTGTAAGAATGTAATGAAGCCAAAATATGTCTCAAATTTTCTACCGATCATGAAGCAGTGTGAATAGAATATAAATAGTAGTTTAGAAAAAATAGCATATCAAAATTCGAAGTTCTATCGATTAAGCAAGAACTGTGGCGACTACTGACAAAGCGTAGTCGTAAATAAAGCATACGGACAGAGAAAAAATAATAAATTGCAAAATTTCCAAAAAAAAGAAACCAATAGAGCTATATAAACCAAACTTTCTGCAGTCGTTTCTTTAGCCACTTCTTAATACAGTCCAAATGAAAGAAATCGGATAATAACCACGCCCACCTCCATATTGAGATATTAATATTTAGTTTTCAACTCAACACTTCATGCTTTACGATAGGCTGGTTTATATATACATATCAGCATTTGTAGGTTTGTGTAGGTTTGCTAGCTGGAAGTTTAACAGTTTTTTATTGTAGAAATTTAATGGGCAAAAAATTGTTTATTATACTCTCGCAACCTGTTGCACAGAGTATAATAGTTTTGTTCACCTAACGGTTGTTTGTGTCACCAAGAAATATAAGAGTTAGATATGGGGTTATATATACATAAATGATCAGAATGACGAGTAGATTTGAAATCCGGATGTCTGTCCGTCCGTCTGTCCGTCCGTCTGTCCGTCCGTCTGTCCGTCTGTCCGTCTGTCCGTCTGTCCGTCTGTCCGTGCAAGCGATAACTTGAGTAAAAATTAAGATATCTTAATGAAACTTGGAACACATGTTCCTTGGCACCCTGAGGAGGTTGCTTTCGAAAATGGGCAAAATCGGTCCACTGCCACGCCCACAAAATGGTGGAAACCGAAAACCTATACAGTGTCATAACTAAGCCATAAATAAAGTTATGAAAATGAAATTTGGAACATAGGATCCCATTAGGGAGGGGCACATTTGGATGTAATTTTTTTGGAAAAGTGGGCGTGACCCCGCCCCAAATAGGTTTTTTGTATATAACTCGCAAACCAATAAAGTTATATAAGCCAAACTTTCTGCAGTCATTTCTTTTAGCCATTTCCTTATACAGTCCAAAAATGAAAGAAATCGGATAATAACCACGCCCACCTCCCATACAAAGGTTAGGTTGAAAATTACTAAAAGTGCGTTAACTCACTAACGAAAAACGTCAGAAACACCAAATTTTACATAAGAAATGGCAGAAGGAACATGCACTGAGATTTTTTTACAAAATGGAAAATGGGCGTGGCATCGCCCACTTATGGGTCAAAAACCATATCTCAGGAACTGCTTGACCGATTTCAACGAAACTTGGTTTGTAAGAGTTTTCTTACATCCCAATGATATGTTGTGAAAATAGGCCAAATCGCTTCACAACCACGCCAACTTCCTATATACCAGAACTTTGAAGACGATCTGAATCGTTAACTTTACAATATATAAAGGAAGCACTAGTGAAGATATCGATGCAGAACTTTGCACAAATACTACCTTTATAGTGTGGAAGCCCCATTCTAAAAATCGCCGAAATCGGACCCTAGGTTTTCAAGGCCCCATGTATCGAACATGAGGACCTCGGTGCTTCTAACCTAATATTAGGGTTTCCAACTTTCAATGGACTTTATACAATATATATGATGAATATGTGGGTCAAATTGTGTATTATATAATATAAATAAAGTTAAATAAATAAATTGCGAGAGTATAAAATGTTCGGTTACACCCGAACTTAGCCTTTCCTTACTTGTTTATTATCATTTTGTTTCGAAATTCATTCATTCAAAAACTGATTGTTATAAATTACGAAAGTCGGAAACAATTGGAGCAGAAATACAAACCCGAAATGGTTTTTTTACCAATATTGAGGGTACTTTATGATCATATTTCAACTGCAGTATGTCCTAGTGTGGAATGATGTATTTCACTTTATTTTAGTTATTGAAAATGATTATAATGATTTAAATTATGATAAATACAAATGATTTATATTTGAATGTTAATGAATTATAATACTTTAAATGATTTGATTAAGAATTAAAACGAATTATTAATTAAGAAAACTGGCTGCTGCACGTCGTATACGTCTTACTCACGCTCGTCGTCTTCAACTACTCCTACTCAACGTCGTCTTCTTCTTTTACTGTGCTGCCAGATCGAACCATTCCCACATATCGGCCATCCTGCGTAATATTCGCCTCGAATAATTAAGTAGAATCGTCGTCATCATAAGTGTTCAGCCAAACTTTCATAAATTCAGAACACGTTGTTGTTGTTTTTGGACCTTCACCGTTACCCAGTTTTTGGACATCGTAAGTGTTGTTCGGTTTTACGTTAGTAACTCGAAATGGGCCTAGAAACTTTTGTTTCAACTTCAAACCGCTGCCCAATTGTGTGCGTTTTATAGCAACGATATCATTTAATTTGTAATTATGAGCTTTCTTTCGTCGGAGATTGTATGATTTTTTGTTTTCTTCTTGAACTTTAAGAATTTGTTGTTTCGCGTCGTTGCGCATTTCGTCTCTGTTTTGGTTGAATTGTTACACTAATTGCTCTTTGATGAGTTCTTTAATGTGGAGATCTTCTTTAGATCTCATTCGGGTCCCAATCATCATTTCAAACGGTGTCATATTTATGCTTCGATGATATGTTGAATTTAGCACCTGTTATAAAGGGTGATTTTTTAAGAGCTTGATAACTTTTTTTAAAAAAAAAAACGCATAAAATTTGCAAAATCTCATCGGTTCTTTTTTTGAAACGTTAGATTGGTTCATGACATTTACTTTTTGAAGATAATTTCATTTAAATGTTGACCGCGGCTGCGTCTTAGGTGGTCCATTCGGAAAGTCCAATTTTGGGCAACTTTTTCGAGCATTTCGGCCGGAATAGCCCGAATTTCTTCGGAAATGTTGTCTTCCAAAGCTGGAATAGTTGCTGGCTTATTTCTGTAGACTTTAGACTTGACGTAGCCCCACAAAAAATAGTCTAAAGGCGTTAAATCGCATGATCTTGGTGGCCAACTTACGGGTCCATTTCTTGAGATGAATTGTTCTCCGAAGTTTTCCCTCAAAATGGCCATAGAATCGCGAGCTGTGTGGCATGTAGCGCCATCTTGTTGAAACCACATGTCAACCAAGTTCAGTTCTTCCATTTTTGGCAACAAAAGTTTGTTAGCATCGAACGATAGCGATCGCCATTCACCGTAACGTTGCGTCCAACAGCATCTTTGAAAAAATACGGTCCAATGATTCCACCAGCGTACAAACCACACCAAACAGTGCATTTTTCGGGATGCATGGGCAGTTCTTGAACGGCTTCTGGTTGCTCTTCACCCCAAATGCGGCAATTTTGCTTATTTACGTAGCCATTCAACCAGAAATGAGCCTCATCGCTGAACAAAATTTGTCGATAAAAAAGCGGATTTTCTGCCAACTTTTCTAGGGCAATGATTCAATGATTTGCAAGCGTTGCTCGTTAGTAAGTCTATTCATGATGAAATGTCAAAGCATACTGAGCATCTTTCTCTTTGACACCATGTCTGAAATCCCACGTGATCTGTCAAATACTAATGCATGAAAATCCTAACCTCAAAAAAATCACCCGTTACTCGGTCGACATAACGATACCACTTTGTTGGATCTTCAATGCTTAATTTCGTTAAAACTGCTATTATTGTGCTATTTAATCTTTCAACTTGTCCGTTGGCAAGTGGTAGACCTGTAGTTATTTTAACGTGCTTTATGTTTTCAGATCGGCAGTATTTTTGAAATTCGTCGGACGTGAATGCCGAACCCCTATCAGAAATAATTTTAACGGGATTACCAAAGTTGATACTTTGCGTCTTAAGTTTACTAATGACCTCTTTTGCTGATGTTGATTTGGTAGGATATAACCAAGAGAATTTGGTAAACGCGTCGACTATAACGAATATATGCTTGTACATTTTACTCGTAGATTCTAAAGGGACTAAATGATCGATGTGATACGTATGCAACGGCGTATCTATTTTATGCAGTGGATGCAATTCGCCTTCTTGTTTTCCTCTTTTTCGATTGGCAACGATGCATTGTACGCAATTGGATATATAATTCTGGATTTTCTCATTCAAATTTGATATAAAAAATTCTTTAGATATTAGGTCTTTAGTTTTTGTTAAAGCAAAATGCCCTTTTTCATGAGCACGTCGTATAATTTCTTTTTGAATGTATGTATGTGTGGAGGCCTTCCCCTTCCTCGGCTTCCTCCGGCGGGTACTGCATCGAACACTTTCAGGGCTGGAGTGTTTTCGTCCATTCGGACAACATGACCTAGCCAGCGTAGCCGCTGTCTTTTTATTCGCTGAACTATGTCTATGTCGTCGTATAACTCGTACAGCTCATCGTTCCATCGTCTGCGGTATTCGCCGTTGCCAATGTTCTTAGGACCATAAATCTTGCGCAAAATTTTCCTCTCGAAAACTCCTAGTGTCGTCTCATCTGATGTTGACATCGTCCAAGCTTCTGCACCGTATAGCAGGACGGGAATGATAAGCGACTTGTAGAGCTTGATTTTGGTTCGTCGAGAGAGGACTTTACTGTTCAATTGCCTACTCAGTCCAAAGTAGCACCTGTTGGCAAGAGTTATTCTGCGCTGGATTTCGAGGCTGACATTGTTCGTGTTGTTGATGCTGGTTCCCAGGTATACGAAATTATCTACGACCTCGAAGTTATGACTGTCAACAGTGACGTGGGAGCCAAGACGCGAATGCGCCGACTGTTTGCTTGATGACAGGAGATATTTCGTCTTGTCCTCATTCACCTCCAGACCCATTCGCTTCGCCTCCTTATCCATGCGGGAAAAAGCAGAACAAACGGCGCGGTTGTTGCTTCCGATGATATCAATATCATCGGCGTACGCCAGAGCTGTACACTCTTGTAGAAGATGGTACCCTCTCTGTTTAGCTCTGCAGCTCTTATAATTTTTCCAGCATCAGGTTAAAGAAGTCGCACGATAGTGAGTCACCTTGTCTGAAACCTCTTTTGGTATCGAACGGCTCGGAGAGGTCCTTCCCAATCATGACGGAGCTTTTGGTGTTGCTCAACGTCAGCTTACACAGCCGTATTAGTTTTGCGGGGATACCAAATTCAGACATCGCGGCATAAAGGCAGCTCCTTTTCGTGCTGTCGAAAGCTGCTTTAAAATCGACAAAAAGGTGGTGTGTGTCGATCCTCTTTTCACGGGTCTTCTCAAGATTTGGCGCATGGTGAATATCTGGTCAGTTGTTGATTTTCCAGGTCTAAAGCCACACTGATAAGGTCAATCAGTTTGTTGACGGTGGGCTTTAGTCTTTCACACAGTACGCTCGATAGAACCTTGTATGCGATATTTAGGAGGCTGATCCCACGGTAATTGGCGCAGATTGTGGGATCTCCCTTTTTATGGATTGGGCAGAGCACACTGAGATTCCAATCGTCAGGCATGCTTTCTTCCGACCATATTTTGCAAAGAAGCTGATGCATGCACCTTATCAGTTCTTCGCCGCCGTATTTGAATAATTCTGCCGGTAATCTATCGGCCCCCGCTGCTTTGTTGTTCTTCAAGCGGGTAATTGCTATTCGAATTTCTTCATGGTCGGGTAATGGAACATCTGTTCCATCGTCATCGATTGGGGGATCGGGTTCGCCATCTCCTGGTGTTGTACTCTCACTGCCATTCAGCAGGTCGGAGAAGTGTTCCCTCCATAATCCCAGTATGCCCTGGACATCGGTTACCAGATTACCACCTTGGTCTCTACACGAGGATGCTCCGGTCTTGAAACCTTCGTTAAGTCGCTTCATTTTTTCATAAAATTTTCGAGCATTCCCTCTGTCTGCCAGCTTCTCAAGCTCTTCGTACTCACGCATTTCGGCCTCTTTTTTTTTTGTCTGCAGATGCGTCTCGCTTCCCTCTTCAGCTCTCGGTATCTATCCCATCCCGCACGTGTTTTGGTCGTTTGCAACGTTGCGTGGTAGGCAGTCTGTTTCTCTCCGCTGCGAGACGGCACTCCTCATCGTACCAGCTTGTTTTTGTCGTTGCCGAAAACCAATTGTTTCGGCTGCAGCGGTACGCAGTGAGTTTGAGATGCCGTTCCACAGTTCCCTTATACCGAGATGCTGATGAGTGCTCTCAGAGAGCAGGAGTGCAAGTCGAGTAGAGTATTTCGTGGCTGTCTGTTGCGATTGCAGCTTTTCGACGTCGAACCTTCCTTGTGTTTGTTGACGGGCATTCTTTGCTGCACAGAGGCGGGTGCGTATCTTCGCTGCGACCAGATAATGATCCGAGTCTATATTTGGTCCTCGGAGCGTACGCACGTCTAAAACACAGGAGACATGTCTTCCATCTATCACAACATGATCGATCTGGTTTGAGTAATTCGATCAGGGGACAGCCAAGTAGCTTGATGGATTTTCTTATGCTGGAATCTAGTACTACAGACGACCATATTTCGGGCCCCGGCGAAGTCGATCAGCCTCAGACCGTTTGGTGATGTTTCGTCATGGAGGCTGAATTTTCCGACTGTTGTGCCAAAGACACCTTCTTTACCCACCCTAGCGTTGAAATCGCCAAGCACGATTTTGACATCGTGGCGGGGGCAGCGCTCATAGGTACGTTCTAGGCGCTCATAGAAGGTATCTTTGATCAATTCGTCCTTCTCTTCCGTCGGGGCGTGGGCGCAAATCAGCGATATGTTGAAGAACCTCGCTTTGATGCGGATTGTGGCTAGACGTTCATCCACCGGAGTGAATGCCAGGACTCGACGACGGAGTCTCTCTCCCACCACGAATCCCACACCGAATTTGCGTTCCTTTATATGGCCGCTGTAGTGGATGTCACAAGGACCCACCTTCTTCCGTCCTTGTCCCGTCCATCGCATTTCTTGGATTGCGGTGATGTCAGCCTTTACTCTAACGAGGACATCAACCAGCTGGGCAGAGGCACCTTCCCAATTAAGGGTCCGGACATTCCAGGTGCATGCCCTTATTTCGTAGTCCTTTAAACGTTTGCAGTGGTCGTCATCAAAAGGGGGGTCTCTCATCCGAGGCTGTTTTGTTGTTTTCATTGGGGGGGTGTTTTATGTGGTGGGTCCCAAACCCTACGCACAACCGCATAAGCGGGTTTCGCCTTCTCACTTTAGCTCGCCTTCAAACGGATGTTTGTTAGCTACCCAGAGGATACTTGGTCTAAGACCGGAAGTCGTGAGCTGCTTGAGCCACATGTAAAAGAATCGTTCCTGGCCACTCCCAAGTGAATGGCAGTCAGAAACTTCCCTCACTTGCGTGAACTTCTACATATGACTCCATCCTCCAACGCGTTGCAGTCGGTTATTATGGTAAAATGCAGACCCAATAAATAAACTTTAAACTTTTTAAGAGCCTCTATTACAGCAAGTACTTCAAGTTCGTAACTGCTAAATTTTCGCTCAGCTTCCGTCGTCTTTTTACTCATATAATATACGGGATGCCATTGGCTATCGTCAGGAGATTTTTGAAATAAAACAGCGCCGTATCCATTTATGCAAAGTTCCGTATGAACTTTCTAAAGTAACCGGCTAGACCGAGGAAACTTTCTAACTGTTTCATGGTTGTTGGTAATGGGTACTTCATTACCGCTTGTATTTCACATTTGATGGAGCGACTTGGTTATTTTCTATGATATGGCCTAAAAATTCAACTCGTCTTTGTAAAAATTGACATTTCTTTTTGTTGATTTGAAGTCCATAATCTTGCCACAATTTTAGAACCTTTTCTAATTTTATTAGTGCTTCTTTTTCGTCGCTTGCAGAGATTATAACGTCATCGATGTAAGGATGTGAAATATATGAAAATAATCTCGTTCTAAGCTCGTTCAATAATCTAACCGTTTACATATAGCCAAATGAGATTATCAATTGTCAAATGTGTTGCATTTGTTGTTGTTGTTGTTCATTTGACATTTCTCCTTTTCATCGCAAAATTATCGATTAACCTAGGAATAACACCGAAAATCTAGTTGTATAAAACGAGATAATTTTACAATCTCGGATTATCCAGAGAGGAATTTTGTATGGGAAATCTCGTTTCTTAATTACAGATTATCGAGTTAAGCTCGTAAATGGAGATAATCTCGTTATATGTAAACATAGTATTAGATTCCATCAACTTCGGCTTCTTTAACCTTTCATACATTTTATATGTAATAACATTAAAGTTACTGCCTGTATCAAACAAAGCTAGCCACTTCTTATCTGCCATTCCTATTTCTTTCATCATTATGTCTTTACTTGTCTTTACAATTTGTAAATTACGTTTGTCACTTTGTGCGTTTTTTGTTGGACAATTTTTGGACAAATGGTCAAAGTTATTACACCCGAAACATTTTACACCTTTTTCTCTGTCTTTACAATCAATACTCTTATGGCCTTTTACACCACAATTATAACATCGAATATCCACTTTCGCTTCACCTTCTTCTAAATCCGTGTTCTTCTGTTTTTATCGTTTCTTTGTTTACATCACTATTTACTTTCTTGTTCTTAACTATTTCTTTTTCTTCATATTTTGCTTTTGCTCGCATCATTTCGTATATTTTTAGTTTTTGTTTAAATTCCGTCATATTATTAGCGCCATATAAAATACTTTTGTTTATATTTAAGTCCTTTATGCCATCGACCACATAGTGAATGAGAGCACTATTCTCGACGTTTCCCCGTGTTGCGATTTCTCTCATTTTAAAAAAATAATCGTGTACACTTTCGCCTTTCTTTATCTTTCGTTCTGTTAATTGTTTGTGTATTGTTGCACTGTTCGTTGGTGTTTGAAATTCTCTTACCAATGCGAATTTCAACTTTTCCCAGGAGACAATACCCCTTTCACTCGATAGAAATAGTTTCGCTGTGCCTTTAATTGATTTTTTAGCAAAAACATACTTTTGAAAATCATCCCATCCCATAATAGCTGCTGTGTCTTCGAATTCATTGATCCAAACTTCCACTGGTAAATTGTCCGTGCCGTCGTATTGCCGTATTGTTTCTTCTTCTTCTTCTTGACTGGCGTAGACACCGCTTACGCGGTTATAGCCGAGTCCAAAACAGCGCGCCACGTATCCCGCCTTCTGGCAGTTTGGCGCCAATTCGTTATTCCTAGCGAAGCCAGGTCCCTCTCCACCTGGTCCTTCCATCGGAGTGGAGGTCTCCCTCTTCCTCGGCTTCCACCAGCGGGTACTGCATCGAATACTTTCAGAGCTGGAGCACTTTCATCCATTCGAACAACATGACCTAGCCAGCGTAGCCGCTGTTTTTTATTCGCTGGACTATGTCTATGTCGTCGAATAACACATACAGCTCATCGTTCCATCGTCTGCGGTATTCGCCGTTGCCAATTCTTAAGGGACCATAAATCTTCCGCAAAACCTTTCTCTCGAAAACTCCTAGTGCCGTCTCATCGGATGTTGACATCGTCCACGCTTCTGCACCGTAAAGTAGGACGGGAATGATGAGAGACTTGTAGAGTTTGGTTTTTGTTCGTCGAGAGAGGACTTTACTTTTCAATTGCCTACTTAGTCCATAGTAGCACCTGTTGGCAAGAGTGATTTTGCGTTGGATTTCCAGGCTGACATTGTTATTGCTGTTAATGCTGGTTCCCAGGTAGACGAAATTATCTACAACTTCAAAGTTATGACTGTCAACAGTGACGTGGGAGCCAAGACGCGAATGCGCTGACTGTTTGTTTGACGACAGGAGATATTTCGTCTTGTCCTCGTTCACCACCAGACCCATACGCTTCGCTTCCTTATCCAGTCTGGAGAAAGCAGAACTAACGGCGCGGGTGTTGTTTCCGATGATATCGATATCATCGGCGTACGCCAGTAGCTGTACACTCTTATAGAAGATTGTACCTTCTCGATTTAGCTCTGCAGCTCGTATTATTTTCTCCAGCATCAGGTTATAGAAATCACACGAGAGTGAGTCACCTTGTCTGAAACCTCGTCTGGTATCGAACGGCTCGGAGAGGTCCTTCCCGATCCTGACGGAGCTTTTGGTGTTGCCCAACGTCAGCTTACACAGCCGTATTAGTTTTGCGGGGATACCAAATTCAGACATCGCGGCATAAAGGCAGCTCCTTTTCGTGCTGTCGAAAGCAGCTTTAAAGTCGACAAAGAGATGGTGTGTATCGATCCTATTTTCACGGGTCTTCTCCAAAATTTGGCGCATGGTGAATATCTGGTCTGTTGTTGATTTTCCAGGTCTAAGGCCACACTGATAAGGTCCAATCAGTTTGTTGACTGTGGGCTTTAGTCTTTCACACAATACGCTCGACAGAACCTTATACGCGATGTTGAGGAGGCTTATCCCACGGTAATTGGCGCAAATTGTGGGGTCTCCCTTTTTGTGTATAGGGCAGAGTACACTGAGATTCCAATCGTCAGGCATGCTTTCTTCCGACCATATTCTGCAAAGAAGCTGATGCAAGCACCTTATCAGCTCTTCGCCGCCGTATTTGAATAGCTCGGCCGGTAATCCGTCGGCCCCCGCCGCCTTATTGTTCTTTAGGCGGATAATTGCTATTCGAATTTCTTCACGGTCGGGCAATGGAACATCTGCTCCATCGTCGTCGATTGGGGAATCGGGTTCGCCATCTCCTGTTGTTGTACTTTCACTGCCATTCAGCAGGCTGGAGAAGTGTTCCCTCCACAAACTCAGTATACTCTGGTCATCAATAACTAGAGTGTGCTCCGGTCTTGAAACCTTCAGTTAGTCGCCGGATCTTTTCGTAAAATTTTCGAGCATTACCCCTGTCGGCCAGCTTGTCAAGCTCTTCATACTCACGCATTTCGGCCTCTTTCTTTTTTTGTCTGCAAATGCGTCTCGCTTCCCTCTTCAGCTCTCGGTATCTTTCCCATCCCGCTCGTGTTGCGGTCGATCGCAACATTGCGAGGTAGGCAGTCTGTTTTCTCTCCACTGCGAGACGACAATCCTCGTCATACCAGCTGTTTTTTGGCTTTTCCGAAAACCAATGGTTTCGGTTGCAGCTGTACGTAAGGAGTTTGATATGCCGTCCCACAGCTCCCTTATACCGAGATCCTGATGAGTGCTCTCAGAGAGCAGGAGTGCAAGTCGAGTAGAAAATCGTTCGGCTGTCGGTTGTGATTGCAGCTTCTCGATGTCGAACCTTCCTTGTGTTTGTTGACGTGTGCGCTTTTCTGCACAGAGGCGGGTGCGTATTTTAGCTGCTACAAGATAGTGGTCCGAGTCGATGTTGGGACCACGAAGCGTACGCACATCAGAAACACTGGAGACATGTCGTCCATCTATCACAACATGATCGATCTGGTTGCGAGTAATTCGATCAGGGGACAGCCAAGTAGCTTGATGGATTTTCTTATGCTGGAATCTAGTACTACAGACGACCATATTTCGGGCCCCGGCGAAGTCGATCAGTCTCAGACCGTTTGGTGATGTTTCGTCATGGAGGCTGAATTTTCCGACTGTTGTGCCAAAGACACCTTCTTTACCCACCCTAGCGTTGAAATCGCCAAGCACGATTTTGACATCGTGGCGGGGGCAGCGCTCATAGGTACGTTCTAGGCGCTCATAGAAGGTATCTTTGATCACTTCGTCCTTCTCTTCCGTCGGGGCGTGGGCGCAAATCAGCGATATGTTGAAGAACCTCGCTTTGATGCGGATTGTGGCTAGACGTTCATCCACCGGAGTGAATGCCAGGACTCGACGACGGAGTCTCTCTCCCACCACGAATCCCACACCGAATTTGCGCTCCTTTATATGGCCGCTGTAGTAGATGTCACAAGGACCCACCTTCTTCCGTCCTTGTCCCGTCCATCGCATTTCTTGGATTGCGGGCTGACGCCTGGAAACCAACTCCGCGATAGACAAATTTGCTGCTATGTATGCGGACTTTTGCGCATACTCGTCGTCGTGTTCGTCGTAATTAAAGCCTTGAAATTCGCGCAGCCGTTGTCTATTCCGTCTATCTCCGTCACACTCGAAAACAAATTTATGTAAAGCGATTATGATCTCCTTTCGCATTCTACGTAAATTTTCACGAACTTTTTCAAAACTTTGCAGATTTGACATTTTGAATTCACTACGATTTTTTTTTCTTTTGACTCTTCGGTTGAGCCCCCAAATTTTTGGAATGATGTATTTCACTTTATTTGAGTTATTGAAAATGATTATAATGATTTAAATTATGATAAATACAAATGATTTATATTTGAATGTTGATGAATTATAATACTTTAAATGATTTGATTAAGAATTAAAACGAATTATTAATTAAGAAAACTGGCTGCTGCACGTCGTATACATCTTACTCACGCTCGTCGTCTTCAACTACTCCTACTCAACGTCGTCTTCTTCTTTTACTGTGCTGCAAGATCGAACCATTCCCACACTAGTTCATAATAATTAAATGATGCTATAGACCAGTGGTCGGCAAACTTATACAATCAAACAATTTATTTTGTGAGAGTGTATGCGTGTTGAGAGCTACTCAACTGACCAAGAGTTCTGTTCTACTGGTCCCGTACTTTTTTAGAACTGGTGAAATTAGGACCAATACTGGTTTCCTAACAATAATTTTTATAGTGTACGTTAGCTTAACACATAAAATCAATTGTTTTGA
The DNA here is from genome assembly GCA_031772095.1 of Zeugodacus tau. Classification (NCBI taxonomy): domain Eukaryota; kingdom Metazoa; phylum Arthropoda; class Insecta; order Diptera; family Tephritidae; genus Zeugodacus; species Zeugodacus tau. The sequence goes on along the minus strand of CM062649.1, from coordinate 9,753,306 downwards.
CTGCGTAGAAATGTGTATTTTTTGCAAAACAAATATCGATAGTACTACTTCGAATTAAACACACAATTATTAATTATATTACAAACATTTTAAATGGCGAATGAAGTTGGAAAATTAATCGTTGTGTTTTTATGAACTGACTTGCAAAAATAATAAAAAAAATTAATAATCTACATAGTGTATAATTTTGAGTACTTACTTTTTCGTCACTGTGACTCACCTTCGTATGTTAGATTAGTTTAAACGTTAATAAATAAGAAAGCGCAAGTAATCGTGTTGATATGTTTTATGTTTTGATGTATTATATGTGTTCTTTAAGTGTATATACAGAATGCTTCAAATGAAATTTATAGAAAGATTTTGACAATTTTATTTGTTTAAAATTACAAACGGAAGGCGGAGAATAGTCGCTGATCGGGTGACCGGGAATGCGGAATCTCGAACGATAAAAAAGAAGTGGCTTTCGGGTCGCATTGTACGTCCCTTTTGTTGATGGTGTTCGGATGTGCAGTGTGGTGTCATCGTGTAGTGTCATCATGTAGTTTCATCGTGTATGGGTGTAGTTGTGTGTGCATTGGTGCGCAGTGTTCTCTTGAGTGAGGTGGTAAGTGTGGTGAGTGTGCAGTGTTAGTGTTGTAAGTTTAGATGCGTGGAAGACCGAATCTCATTTGTCCATCTCGGCCCCCCTAGGCGAATGTTTAGCCTAGCAAACGTTGTAGTTGTTGCAGCGTAGCTACAACACTACTGATACCAGTGTTGTGACGAGATTGTCGTCTAGTTTGTCTGGGGCGCGTCGATGTCCTTGTCGGTGGGTGCCTCGAACTGGATTCTGGTGGGTTTGCCCATCGTCGTGGTCGTGATGCTCGGCTTATCCGCGGATGAGGGGCTGCGCTGCGGCTGCGTGGTGCATGTCGTTCGACAACGTCGCGTCTCAGGTCGCGGTGCAGTAGTGTATGATGCGGCAGCATGCATATTTGGCATAGATTGCCGGATATGCATTCTTGGGTTACATGCGCAGCCGACAGGCAATTCAGGCAATATCCATGTGCATGTGCGACCTGTTGACGTTGCGCTGGAGTCATACCCTTAAAAATGTTGCAGTGCTGCAGACGATGTTGGCGGAGGCATATGGGGCATTGAACGCGCGGCCGCTCGGAAGGTGGTAGCGGCGACTGTGGTGTTGCCCGGGAGGCAGCTCGTGGAATAGTGGACGCCGTTGTTACGGGGATTGCTCGAGGTGCAGCTATGGGAGTAGCTGCTGAACGAGGCGTCTTGACCGCCGACCGGGGGGTAGCTATGGGGCTTGCCTTTTCTACGTCCATTTTACCTGAATGGGGAAAGGTTTTAATGATTAAAATGAGTTTTATATGAGGGATATGAATATTGGTGCCACATTAGGTGGTATGAATTTATTGTCATTCTGATTGACATCTATATGATTTGGATTTCGTTTGCGCTTTGTCGGTTTTGTGGATTGTAATTAGTTTATTCGGTTTATTGAATGGTTTATTCGGTTTATTAATTTGATCGGTTTAATTACTTTTCGATAGAGTCGGTAGTTGGCAAGAAACATAGTTTGGCGAGCGGTCTGGTTAGCGTCCCGTTTTGCGTACGGAGATCAACCACGCGAATATGACCGTCGGAGCCGTAATAAAGCTTCACTATGCGGCCAAGTCGCCATTCGGTAGGAGGAAGACAATCATCGTGGATTAGAACGCAATCTCCAAGCTTTGGAGCCTTTTCTGGCGTTTGCCATCGGTACCTCTTATGGAGATCCTTTAAATATTCTTCCTTCCATCGACGGCTGAAATTATGCTGGAGAATTTTGATTCTTTGGCCAGAATGGGTGCTCCTTTCAGGAAATGTCCTGGGGTTAAGGTTGTGAAGTCAGAGGGATCTTGCGAGAGTGCAGCTATAGGCCGTGAGTTAAGAACGGCTTCGATTCTAGCTAATAGTGTTGCGAATTCTTCATAGTTAAATTTGTAGTTGCCAGCTATTTTTTTGAAGTGGGATTTGAAGCTTTTTACAGCTGATTCCCATAAACCACCCATATGAGGAGCGCTTGGCGGGATAAATTGCCAATTGATGCCTTGCGGGGCATACTTTTGTACTATGTCAGGTGAGACCTGTTTCATGAAATCCACAAACTGCTTTTCTGTGGCTCTTTGAGCTCCGATAAATGTTTTGCCGTTATCGCTCATAATTTTTGACGGGAAGCCACGTCGGCCGACGAAACGAGCAAATGCCGCGAGAAAAGCCTCCGTTGTCAGATTAGTGCACAGCTCAAGGTGTACTGCCTTTGTCGTGAAACAGACAAAGACAGCCACATAGCCTTTCATAAGGGTGGGGGACCTTAGCATGGACGCCTTTATCTGAAAAGGCCCAGCAAAATCGACACCTGTAGTGGTGAAAGGCAGAGCGAAATTACAGCGTTCAGGTGGAAGTGCTGCCATAATCTGCGTTCGCATTTTGTGCTTGTGCATGGTGCAGATTTTGCACATGAAAATGCACTTTTTTATTTGGGGCTTAAGACAGGGTATGTAATACTCTTGGCGAACCATCTGTTGCATGAGGCGATGTTCGGCGTGTAGCATTAGATTGTGGATGTAATTAATAAATAATGTTGCCAATGGGGACTTCTCAGGGATTATTATAGGATATCGTTCGTTATATGTTAAGCTTGAATTAGCAAGCCGACCATTCGCACGAAGCAAACCGTTCGTGTCTAGAAATGGGTTTAGAACTAAGAGTGAACTCTTTTTATCAATAGGTTTCGATTCTCTTAATAAGGATAGATCGCGGCTGAAGTAGCGCGTTTGAGTCGATGCGATAAGAGCGACCTTTGCTTTTTGTAAGTCTGGGTGTGTCAATGTATCGCATTGGAGGCAAGTTGCTCCTTTAACCTTAAGTTTGAGTCGTGCTATGAATTTATGCATGTAGGCGACTACTCTGAGGGCTCGGGGGAACGATGAAAATCGTTCAAGGATGTCGGTATCATCCAGTGCTGTATGAAAGGTGACGATTTTCCGACATTCTGGGGCAATTAGGTTGCGCATGGGTGACTGTGGCCACGAATCGGAGGATTCGGTTAACCATCTGGGGCCGTTCCACCAAAGGGTGGTGGTGGCGAGGTGCAAGGGTTTGCACCCTCTTGTACCTAGGTCGGCAGGATTGTCTGCACTAGCAACGTGTCGCCAAGTTGCTGATCCTACTAGGTCAAGTATTTGAGAAGTTCGATTAGAAATATAGGTTTTCCACGCGTGTGGTGGTTTTTCTAACCAGGCTAGAACTATTTCAGAATCGGACCAAAGATATAATTTACATTTTGCCATGTTTAAGTGGGTCCGCACCATGGAAACTAGTTTTGCCAATAGTAGTGCGCCACAGAGTTCAAGTCGTGGTAGACTTAACGTTTTAAGAGGTGCAACCTTTGCCTTTGCTACTAGTAGCTGGCTTGTAGTTGCCTTGCCGCTTTGTGCGCGCACATAGATAGTGGCACAATATGCCTTTTCAGATGCGTCGCAGAAGCCATGCAGTTCGACTTGGTATTCGGGGGAATAGTTTACCCACCGTGGTATTTGGATATGCGAAATATCATTGAGATTGTTAGCGAACTGGGACCACTTTTCTAAGCGAAGAGGTTTCACTTGTTCGTCCCAGTCGGTTCCGTCTAGCCATAATTCTTGTATCATGATTTTGGCTTGTATCATAATTGGCGAAAGCCATCCTGCGGGGTCAAAAAGTTTTGCCACAGATGATAGAATTTGTCTCTTTGTTTTGGCGGATAATGCAGATATTGAATCTCTAGTGTATGAAAACTGATCAGATATCGCATTCCATTGTATGCCTAGAGTTTTTGTTGTACTTTCCTTTTCGAATATAAAGAAATTAGTATCCAACAAATTATCTATTGGTATATTTTTTATGATATTTGGGTGATTTGCTGCGATTTTTCTTAAGGGAAACCCTGCGGTTTTGAGGGCTTTTATGACCTGTGATAGTGATTCGTATGCTTGTGGAAGGCTGTGGCTTCCAGACAGAATATCGTCAACATACGTGTGAGTTTTTAATACATCGGTTGCCAGAGGAAATTCTGACTTTGTGTCTTCTGCCAATTCGTGAAGTGTACGAATGGCCAGATATGGAGCACAGTTGACGCCAAAGGTAACTGTTTTTAATTTAAAGTCGCGTAGTGGACTATTGGGAGATTTTCGGAAAATAATTCGTTGAAACTCTTGATCTTTTTCATTTGTCGATACATTTTTTCAACGTCCCCGTTAAATACATATCTGAATAAACGCCAATTTAGAACGAGGAGCATTAAGTCCGGCTGCAGTGTTGGTCCCGTAAATAAAATGTCATTTAGGGAATTCCCCGAACTAGTGGATCTCGATGCATTGAAGACAACTCTTACCTTTGTTGTTTTTTTGTCCGGCTTTACTACCGCATGATGTGGCAAGTAAAATGAATAGTATTTGCCGTTAATTATTTTTTCCAATGGGCTTACTTCTTCCATATGATCTAAGTGAAGGTATTCTTCTAAGACACCATCATATTCTGGTTTAATTTCGCCCTTTTTAAGTAGGTTTTTTTCCATACTTAGAAACTGCTGTATTGCAGAGGTGCGAGAGTGACCTAAGGCGAGTGTTTTTGGGAATTCTTGTTTGAAGGGTAGTCGTACGACGTACCGACCATTTTTTGATCTAGTAGTTGTGGCTTTGTAGAAGTTTTCACAATACTGATCTACTGGGGTTTCAAGTGGTATAGGGGGGAGTTCTTCTAACTCCCAAAATTTCCTTAATTGTGAATTAAGGCATTCATTTGAAATTTCTTCAACTTGAGTTGTCATGGTGGAAACTGTTTCCGGAATTAGCCCACTCAGTATCCAACCGAATATTGTGTTTTGAGCTAGAAGGGTGTTTGAAATGTTTTCAACACCTTCTAGTATGATTTGCGGTATAAGGTCGCTGCCTAATAGAATATCTATTTGTGATGGAGTGTTGCAGTTGGGATCTGCTAGTTTTAGGTGTAAAACTTTGTCCCAATGCTTGCTCTGTATTTTGTATCTTGGAAGCATGTTTGTAAGTTGCGGTAAGACTATAGCTTCTGCTTGAATGCGCTTATCCGCTAGGGGTGAAATTAGGGTAATGGGGCAGATTTTATTAGAGCTTTGTACTACTCTTCCGCCCATTCCTGAAATTTGGAAGTTGGAATGTTTGGTTGGCAATTTTATCCGATTTTGAGCTTTTGCTGATATGAAGGATCTTTGAGAGCCTTGGTCTATTAGTGCTCTTAGTTTGAATATATCACCTTTATGTTCAATGGTGATGACCGCAGTGGGTAAAAGAGTTTTGCTTTCATTTTCCGAATGAAGCGCTTGAATTTTTGCTGCTTTAGAGCAACTTGGTTGTTCCTCCCTTATTTCGGGATTTGAGATTTCGGGATTACCTGATGTGGTTATAGCAACTAACCCAGTGGTTTTATGAAACTGATTTTGCTTCATATTTTGATAATTGGTGATGTGAAGTAATGAGTGATGTCTTCGTTGACAATACACACAATTAAATTTGCTTTCACAGTCTTTAGTCGTATGAGCATTCGACAGACAATTGATACAAAGTTTATGTTGTCTGACAAGATTGTTCCTATCAGAAACGGATAGTTTTTTAAATCTCTCGCAAGATCTTATTTTATGACCCCCTTTACAAATTTCACATACTGATTGCCATTTATTAGTTTGGTTTGACACGAAGGAGTGACTTTTATTCACGTGTGTATTGTACTGGATATGTTTGCTGGCTTGAGGTTTAAGCAAGTTTTTAGTCGACTCATTTTGAAGACTAGTTACATTCATATTTTGGCTGCCCATTCGCTCAGCTATCTCGTACTGAGCAGCGAGGAATTTTTTCATTTGCTCCCATGTGGGCATCACTCTTCTATCGTCTAGTGACTGTTCCCATCGTAGTAACGCAGCATTAGGCAGTTTTTCTGCGCAAATAGTTACTATCATATGGTCCCAATATTCTACGGGAGCATTTTGTGTTTGTAATACTGATAGGCAATTTGTCACTGTCGAGTAAAACTTTTGAAATTCATGGCTGGTTTCTTGTTTGATTTTAGGGTAATGTAGTATAGTTTTAATAGGATTTTCTATCATTACTCTTTTATTTTCGTATCTTTCGACTAGTGCTTGCCAAACCAGCTTAAAACTGTCGCCATTTAAGCCGAATTGCTTGACGATCATGCCTGCTTCCCCTTGTGTTTTATATCTTAGGTGATATAGCTTTTGTGCATCTGCGAGTTTAGGATGATTTATAAAAAGAGCTGTGAACATGTCCCGGAAGGACGGCCATTGATCATAACATCCGTGAAATATTTCCGTATCGCATGCTGGCACTTGGAGATAAACGTCTGAATTATTTTCTTGGGGTTTTATTTGTGCCAGCTCTACTCCCGATTGGGAGTAGGCGCGATTGACTTCAAAAGTTTTAATTGATCTGAGATCATAATTTTTGTGTCTACATACTGGTCTAAACAGTTTTCATATTTGGCGTAAGCCGAAGATTTAAAATTTTCTGGTAGATCTGAATCATCAGTTTCTACTATTAAGTCATACACCGCTTGTAGACGTGTCCAAAAATTTTCAATTGTTTGACCTTTTATTTCAAGTGCCGATTCAGAGTTGTTTTGCATCGGCGAAGATGTAAATCGAGTGCAGTATCTTATTAGACAGTCACTCTCAGAAATGAATTTAGAGTACAACATCTCTTTCCCCCTTTTCGGTTTTGTAGCACCTTGCTTTGAGCGTGTAGCTTCTGCCGGTGTACATGGACTCTTATCGTCTGTAATCATTTTAGGAATTTTTAAACTCTGTGTTGATTTAGAGTCTTTTGAATCTATGTTCATTTAGAAAATGTTATTTAATAATATATATATATTTTCTTTCAGTGTAAACTGAGATTTGTCGTGACCGAAAACTCTTTTAAATATAAATAAGAGTTATTTTTCCGTAAGTTATTAAATGCCGCGTTTATCGTATTTGTTTATCGCGTTTTTTTTTGTTACGGAATTATCCGTATACCCTTGTATATGAGCGCGCTCGTGATTATAAGGGTCAATGCCCTTTGTACATATGTGTGCACGATATGTGCTTATGTATGTGCATATACTAATGCTCTTATATGTTCTTCGTTATCCTGCTTGTTTTTGTTTGACAAGAACAAGGGGTATTGCTTGTGATGTTTGCCTATGCGGACTTTGAATGTGTATATTTGTATGTATATATATATATGGTTTACTTTTTTTTTTTTTGTTTAAGCCGTTTTGGTTTTGTTTTTCGATTTCTATAACGATAATAATTTTTGCTTTGTTAAGAATTTTAATAGTTTAACAACGATCATTAACGATAACAATTTTTATTTTATTTTTTTTTATTTTTTTTATTTTTATTTTTTTTTTATTATAATCTTTTTCAAGAATTTTCTATAGTTTAGGTCTACCCTAAGTATGTGGGTATGTATGTGTAAATGTGCAACTGAAAATGCTGTATGTTAGTGAGAATATATGTGAATACTTTTTTATGCGAGAGAAGAGAGCGCGAAAACGCAATTCATGAAATGCAGAAATGCACTCATTACATATGTATGTACATAGATATGTGAAGGTATGTCCCGTGCGATATAATTGATATGATATGTATTGAATATAATATGTATGTATGTTTTATGGATATGCATATATGTATGTATTTCTCTTTTTCTTTTTATTTCATATTTTATATGTTTTTATTGTGCCTTTACTTGCTCTTTAGATGCAATCCTGCTTACTGCTTTGTTAAACAGAAGGGGTATTGCTGAACTCTTTTGCAAACCAATGTTTGAATTTATATTTTTCTTTTTGTATCTGAGGATTGTGTGTATTTGTATACACGAAATTTAGTATAGGCATATAATAACGAATTGTTAATAGCTGCTTTTCTATTGAGCTGTTTTAACCTTTTTTATTATTACGGTCCAAAATCAATTATCCGTATTTAGACATACATTTATGCATATTAAAATAAGAAATAATAATTGGATTCGATACACTCACTTCGTCTTCCCTCAGGGGTTTGGGGGGTATATGAATTTATTCCAATTTTTTGAGTGAGAGTTTGTGGGGTTTTTTTTTCGAGTTTCTCCTCCTTTCCTTTTGGCTGCTGGTTGACCCTTTTAGAATATTGTTGGGTTTGCATTAAGTTAATTTCGCGCCCGTTTCTTTAGTTATATTTATTAGTGTGTTGGTTTTCGGTTTCGCGCCCGACCGGTTTTTTCCTTTTTGGTTTTTACTGTGCTGTATTTGTATTTGTTGTATATTTTTTTTTCCACTTTATATTATATTTTTATGTATACTTATTTAAAATTTTGATTTTTGCGTATATTTATATTTTTATTTTATTTATATTAATATTATTATTCTTTCACAGTATGAATTTATATTTATTTGTCCGTCACTGCACTGCACTTGGACTCAGTTATTTTGAGCTTCGTATGTGTATATATGTATAATTTTTTTTTTTTTTATATAGTTCTGGTCATTGACCTGTTTATTTCTTTTGTCACTTATTATGTGATCTTTTCTTTTTTGTATTTAAAGCTCTTTCACTGCACTTGTTCTACACGTCGCACTTTACTTTTGTCACCTTTTATGTGATCTTTTGCTTTAGAATTTGAAACTCCTTCACTGCACTTTTTCTTCACGACACTTTATTTTTGTCACCTTTTATGTATTTCTAATTATTTATTTAAATTTAAGTTTCCAATAGTGCCTTTCGTTAAGGCTCGAAGGACCATGTATAATTTTGAGTACTTACTTTTTCGTCACTGTGACTCAACTTCGTATGTTAGATTAGTTTAAACGTTAATAAATAAGAAAGCGCAAGTAATCGTGTTGATATGTTTTATGTTTTGATGTATTATATGTGTTCTTTAAGTGTATATACAGAATGCTTCAAATGAAATTTATAGAAAGATTTTGACAATTTTATTTGTTTAAAATTACAAACGGAAGGCGGAGAATAGTCGCTGATCGGGTGACCGGGAATGCGGAATCTCGAACGATAAAAAAGAAGTGGCTTTCGGGTCGCATTGTACGTCCCTTTTGTTGATGGTGTTCGGATGTGCAGTGTGGTGTCATCGTGTAGTGTCATCATGTAGTTTCATCGTGTATGGGTGTAGTTGTGTGTGCATTGGTGCGCAGTGTTCTCTTGAGTGAGGTGGTAAGTGTGGTGAGTGTGGTGAGTGTGCAGTGTTAGTGTTGTAAGTTTAGATGCGTGGAAGACCGAATCTCATTTGTCCACATAGAAATATAATAATATATATAAAAGCATTGTCTTTTGTGTTCATACATGCGTGCGTACAATCCACCATACGTCCTGCTCGCTGTGAAGTCAGCAACACGTACACTCAGTGTGCGCTCAGAGAGCGCTCCGCGGGCAATGGGCTGCCGATCACTGCTATAGACCTCTAGATAGAAACTAGTAGAATACTAAATTTTTGAGTGTAACTAGGAATACATTATATATAAATATATTTAGCATATATTATAGTTTCTTATAATGATTTTAATTACAGCAATAATATTATTATATGATATTATATATTTAATTTCACTATTTTTTTTTTGCAGACTCAATTTATAACACAGTAATTTCTGCGCAATGAAGACCTCCACAGTCACACTTTACACCGAGACAGTGAGAGCTGACGTCATATAACGCACTTTTACTGCTTTAGAATGAAATGGATGTGCAACAAATATTTGGTCATAGACCAAGAAGAACATTACCGGCAACTACAGCAACAAATGCGAATATCACACAACCATACAGTTGTCGACTTGCAAATGCGCCAAGGACGCAACGCTGGGAAGCAGACATCTGGTGTCAGCCGCAAACAAATCTCAACGACAATGTCAACGACAACAGCGTGGGTGATGACAACGCAGAAACAACACCGAATGCGTATACAACTAAAACAACAGATGCGACCGCAAATGAAGCTAACAACATCGACGCAACAACAACAGCGGCATCAACGCTCAATCAGCCCTACCGTTGTATGCTAGAGCAATTCGATGCGGCAGTGCAGAGAGCACGCAACAAATGTCAACCAATTCCGAAGTACACGACGGCAGAGTCTAATGGAGTGGCGGAGAATGACCTTGGTGAAGGATTTGCGACGACAATGGCCGAGGAGTCCTTGTACGACAGTGTCCGCGCGGACGCAGTCAATTGCATAATAAATACCGAAGTAGTAGTGCAACAGCTACGGCAACCAGTGGTCAATTTTAATTTGGCACTAGCGCAGCAATAACCATTACAGGGTGATCAGCATATTAGTTATTTAGTTGATAGTAGTAATGTTAGTGACACAGCAAATGCACAATGAAAAGTAGTACAAAGACAGTTAGATACTATACTGTGATGAGTCGACGGCAGCGAATGACATTTTCGATAACGGTAAACGATTAGCGTACACAGATGTTGCCACGGCGGCCACAACAGAAAATGTAAATGGCAGCGGTAATGCTTCCATAGTAGATGATTTCATTTGTTACCTGCGCATACAATACGAGGACCTAACCGCCTCACTCCCACCACCACCCGCCCAACAAGCAACGCCGACCACCATTGCATTAGACGGTTTGTTGCAACATAATTTGACTGATAGCTTAAGCGCCAGTGCTGGAATCGGTGGTAATTCACTGAATAACGCTTGGCAGCATTTTATTAGCAGCAACCGTAGTAGATGGAATGCCACTGATTTGTTGCCACAACTCGGCGCTCAGTTGGTCAATTCAACAGCAATGCAAGCGAACTACAGTTGGTTGGCGGGCGCTTATGATGATGCATTCTGGTCGTGGAATGCCTTTGATGAGCTCAGTATTGATAATGCGTCCGCTGGTGTTAGTGGTATCAGCAGCAGCATCGGTGACAGTACCACCAGCGACAGTGGCAGCACATCACTATCGTCGCTGTGGGGTACACGCAATCTCAGCAATGATTTTTCATTGGGTAATAAGCTAACGCGGCAACACGATTATGAGTGGATATTTCTTTGTGTCATATTCTTCATATTCGCCGGTGGTCTTGGCAATATACTAGTCTGTTTGGCGGTTGCACTCGATAAGAAATTACAAAATGTCACCAACTATTTCCTTTTCTCGCTGGCAATAGCCGATTTGTTGGTCAGCTTGTTTGTGATGCCGTTGGGTGCGATACCGGCATTTTTGGGTAAGTAGTTTTAGTATAATAAATAAAAAAATGTGAATAATTCTTTCGGGTTCGGAATTTGATTCTCGTTATTCATTAATGTTGCCCTTCAGTAATTAGGAGATTATTCATATTAGCTGCCAGGATGTCAGCTACTGAGTCTTCGCGATTACTATTACAGCAATCTGTGCAGAAACTCTTTTCGAATTGTCGAAGGTTTTGTTAAAACTCTCCCTCCTTTTGCCTGTCATCCCGAATTTTCGCTATTATTTGTTGTCACTATCTTTCATCTTGTCAAGTTTTTGGTTTCACTGATATCCAAAAACAAGTTGTTGAAAAGGCCCCTGTACCAAGCGTCACAAATGAAAGTGCAACTCTCTCAAATTAAAATGCGTATACTCCTGTCCTGAAAGTGTTCGATGCAGTACCCGCCGGAGTAAGCCGAGGAAGGGGAAGGTCCCTCCAACGGAGTGGGAAGGTGGAGAGCGGCCTGGTAAAACTTGGGATCTGCAACTGGCGCCGAACTGCGAGAGAAAGAGAGGAGTGGCGCGCTATCATCGATTCGGCTATAACCGGCTAAACGGTTCCTACACCAATCACGTACATACATACTCCTGTTATTGTAATTACAAACACTGAAGCACAATCCACAGTGGTTCGGCTTGTATGAAGGTGCGGTCATAAATACTTCCCATTGAGATATCACTTTGAAATTTTCACCAAAAATCTAGAAAATTATTTTAAATATATAGTAAAAAAAAATTGGCCCGATCGGACTACTAGGTCCTATAGCTCCCATAGAATTGTAATTGCCATTATATGACAATCATGCGCAAAAATACTTCTCATGGTCATGGTCGGAGCGTCAAAACTTTCAGTAAGGCTTTGTAAAAACATTTAAGAAAGCGATAAACAAGCTGAACATGATTTGTCGTTATAGTTTCCCCCATCCACCCCCACATTCAACCTGTAAGAATAATATAAGAATAATATAAAAAAAAATCATGTAGGAAAAAAGGAAATTATCAACCAATTTAATACAGTTCATTTTTTCACTGCCATTTAACAGCCATTATAATTAGAACAAAAACTTATAAAGCATCCTCTAGTAAACCGTACATAGATTGAATAAAGATGGTTTATCCTTCTTTCCAAGCTTATTTAGTCCAATTATAATGAGTTTGAACTTAAAAATAGTTAATTCAAAGGCCATTATTATTTTGACGATTACTTCTACATCTGCAAATTTGCGCACCTAACTTTAACACTTTTATTACATTAAGACTCTGGTAAAGACAATGTAAAGTAAATCTAACGGGGGATTGCGGGGGAACACAATTAAAACTTTAAGTAAACACATTGAAGACGTACAAAAAAAGGTACAAAAAATAGGTGATATACAACTCTTATTTCGCAAAAAACACAAATCACCTTAGTCTTAAACTATTTCAAAAGTTAAAATAAATAACTTAAGCTTCAAAATCCATTAAAAATAATCTTGATTCGTTAACCTGAACAATTACCAGAACAATTTGAAGTGCGTTGTTGCTGCGAATTTAAAAAAAATGTCTGATGTGCTTTAAAAAAATACATGCGTTTAACTCTATTTTTAGAAAATACCGTTAGATTCTTGGGAAAACCCGGTTTGAAAATAAGAAGTTTGGACAATTTAGAGGCCATCGGTTTACATTTTGTCAAAAAATCGAGAGATGGATTTTTTGATTTTTGGCCTACGGCGGAACCTCTGTGCAATCATGCCGATTTCCATCATACATATGGAATTGAGATACAGATACTTTTCTCATTCTTTCACCAAAATAATCATGTATACTCGTACGTCTGTTTTTGTCCATATACACCTCAATAAATTCGAGTAAAAACTTCAATGGACATTTTCAAATTAACCTTAACTTACAGAACTGCCAACAGCACTCTTTTCCAACTAGTGGCTGCCAATTCCGTTAATTTCTTTTGTTTCTGACTAGCCAAAAGCATTTTATTTTTCTACTTTGATTTTTTATTTTCATACAATACAATACAAATCCCTGACTATATGACAAAAAAAGCTTAAATCGAGGTAATTCTCAGCAGTGGCGTTAACGCACACTCAATTCCGCTATGAAAATTTACAACTTTGAGTTTTTATTTCGCCACTATTGAGATAAATTTAATGTTAAAGACAACAAATAATGAAGCATTTCAGTAAGAGTACAAGAATTAAAGCTTTAAGCGAAATTACTTAAAATCAACTAAAGCTGTTTTCCCTTGAGACCGAAGATTTCGTACTTTAGTATGCCCTTTTGGCCCATAATACCCTTTTTGTTCATCAAAATCTTTAACAAACAGTTTATCTGTTATTTATTTTACTAGAATCAATATGCTTAAAAGCAAAAAAACGAATGTAAAAGTGGGAAAACTAAGTAATGTTTGGGGCGAAAAAACATAGAAAAACGTCGAAACGTGGCACATTTTTTTGGTGTTGTTTGTGTTTGTTGTTTTGTTCTCTGCCAAGTTTGTAAGTAAAGTATTTTACTTACTTAAGTAGTCAGAGTTAAAAGTTTATCGAAAACACAACAAACAATGTGATTTTGCACTGAAGTGAATCAAAGTTTTTATATAAATATTTAAAAGCAGTTTAACCTTAACTTTGCTATAAGAAGCAAATACAGATAAAAAACGTTTTCGACATTCTTAATGGATTGGCAGACGAAGTGACTAGCCAAACTAACAAAAACAATATTGTTTTTTAGGTTTCCATGCACAATGTTACTTTTTGGCATTATTTTTCTATATAAAATTACGTTGTATCGCTTTAAAAAAAGTATACAAATAAAATTAAAGCTTTATTTAAGGTTTATTTCGTCGTTTTCCTCATCATTCATTCATTCATCTTCAAAATCTAGTTATTTATGGAATTATATTTGGATTTGTGCTAACGTGACAACAACGTTGACCTCAGGAAACTATCAACGCTTCATCTCTAACACCAAAATGTCTAGCAAAAGTCAGATCAACACTCAATAATTTCACAAACCCAGAGGAGCTCAACGAAGATCTAGAACTATGTAAGCATAACTGTCTTATAAATTAGTCTTCATCGACGAGTTGTCGGCAACTTTATGTATGTGATTGGCGTTGAACCGTTTAGCCGGTTATAGCCGAATCGATGAGAGCGCGCCACTCCGCTCTTTCCTTCGCATTTCGGCGCCAGTTGGAGATTCCACCTGGTCCCTCCAACGGAGCGGAGGCCTTCCCCTTCCTCGGCTTCCTCCGGCGGATACTGCATCGAACACTTTCAGAGCTGGAGTGTTTTCGTCTATTTGGGCAACATGACCCAGCGAGCGTAGCCGCTGTCTTTTTATTCGCTGAACTATGTCAATGTCGTCGTATAACTCGTACAGCTCATCGTTCCTTCGTCTGCGGTATTCGCCGTTGCCAATGTTCTGAGGACCATAAATCTTGCGAAAATTTTCCTCTCGAAAACTCCTAGTGTCGTCTCCTACGATGTTGACATCGTCCAAGCTTCTGCACCATAAAGCAGGACGGGAATGATAAGCGACTTGTAGAGTTTGATTTTGGTTCGTCGAGAGAGGACTTTACTGTTCCATTGCCTACTCAGTCCAAAGTAGCACCTGTTGGCAAGAGTTATTCTGCGCTGGATTTCGAGGCTTACATTGTTGTTGTTGTTGATACTGGTTCCCAGGTATACGAAAATATCAACGACTTCGAAGTTATGACTGTCAACAGTGACGTGGAAGCCAAGACGCGAATGCGCCGACTGTTTGCTTGATGACAGGAGATAATATTTCGTCTTGTCCTCATTCATCTCCAGACCCATTCGCTTCGCCTCCTTATCCATGCGGGGAAAAACAGAACAAACGGCGCGGTTTTTGTTCATCGGCGTACGCCAGCAGCTGTACACTCTTATAGAAGATTGTACCTTCTCTATTTAGCTCTGCAGCTCGTATAATTTTTTCCAGCATCAAGTTAAAGAAGTCACACGATAGTGAGTCACCTTGTCTGAAACCTCGTTTGGTATCGAACGGCTCGGAGAGGTCCTTCCCAATCATGACGGAACTTTTGGTGTTGCTCAACGTCAACTTACATAGCCGTATTAGTTTTGCGGGAATACCAAATTCAGACATCGCGGCGTAAAGGCAGCTCCTTTACGTGCTGTCGAAAGCAGCTTAGGTGGTGTGTGTCGATCCTCTTTTCACGGGTCTTCTCCAAGACTTGGCGCATGGTGAATATATGGTCGGTTGTGGATTTTCCAGGTCTAAAGCCACACTGATAAGGTCCAATCAGTTTATTGACGGTGGGCTTTAGTCTTTCACACAGTTCGCTCGATAAAACCTTATAGGCGATATTTGGGAGGCTTATCCCACGGTAATTGGCACAGATTGTGGGATCTCCCTTTTTATGGATTGCTATGATTGCTATGATGCATGCACCTTATCAGTTCCTCGCCGCCGTATTTGAATAGCTCGGCCGGTAATCTATCGGCTTGGTTGTTCTTCAGGCGGGTGATTGCTATTAGAATTTCTTCATGGTCGGGTAATGGAACATCTGTTCCATCGTCATCGATTGGGGAATCGGGTTCGCCATCTCCTGGCAACTAAGCAATAATATTCTTAACATGTAATCTTAACCAATGTATACTAACTGAGACATTTCCAAACTTTTTAAGCCTCTTTAATATCCCTAATGAGTAGGAGAAAATTAACGACACCTCCTGCCAAAGTGGGAAATATATAACCGAAGCCGTTTTCCCTTATGGTGCTGGTGTGTAAGGCCACATCACTCATTATTCAGGTCATCGACTCTTAGAGGCATTAAGCCATTCCCTACCATTGTACTCACAAAAAAATCAATTATTTTTTTTAACCAAGTGAGTACAATGGGATCGAATGGGGTTTCTATAGCATTTTTTCTGTACCCAAGCCAGTACAATGGGAAGGAATGGGTTAAGTAGCATCTCAACAAATAGAAAAGGAAGATAAACTGTCTTCTACACAACCCAATTCAACCCAGACAAAGAAAAGAGGGTTGGAAAACTTCACTGGAACCGGAACTGAAAAACTGATTCCGCAACAAGATACCACGAATTCAAGCAAACTTTTCTCAAAGAGTTCATATTATCTAGTCGCAACAAGCTCAAGAAAACTTTCGTGAATATTTAGACATTCAACAACAAAAAAATATAAACATATTTTGTCGAAAAAGTCAGTGGCCTTACGAATGCTCCTCGTTTATTTGAGATTCGCATCAGAACACACTGAACACGTATCAATGTAAAATTTATGTAACCACTTACTCAATTGTTGTTGGCATTGAAAAACGATATTCATATTTTGACTATGTCTGATACTATAGATGATTTTTTGCAAACACACACTACCATTACACCAGCAACACACAGAAGAGAAATATTATCGCAATTCTAGAAGAGCAAACATGCATCCATATACATAAGTATGCCATTTTATTGGCGGTTGGCCAAATAAAATAGTCGAAATCTCCGATATTATTTGGTTGTGTTTTCATACAGTTGTGTGCGTAAAGTAAGCAGTGTGTGGTGAGATGAAAATACTTATAAATCGTATTACTAGCTTTTTTTGCGCACAACTGTAATACATGCAATCGCATTGAAGTGGTTATAAAAGTAAAGTTTACACAATCGAGCGGAAATAAAGATGTAGACTTGGCAGCATACACAGTTCAATCTTTACACCACTATATGCCTTCCAATTGTTGTTTGCATGCCATTTGCACTGAGTGGTGCATATGTTTTGGTCATGTAGCATTAGATATTTTTTGTTGGTAGTTACTTACAACTTTTTCTTTCAAATAACTACTTTATCCACAATATATAATATTTGTATATAAGAAATCATGCCAAATTGGATTCCAACAACAAACTCAGTATATCGTGTTGGCTGGCACATCTCGCACATCGAAATCAAATCAAATAAAATGTAATCAAAATCGCATACGACAAACATCAAATAAAAATTCAATTACCAGGCAATTCGCTCCATAAAATCAGCAATGAATGACAATTGTAAATAAATATTTTTCCTTTGCTTGCCAAACAGTGAAATGCGCCAGCAAAGACAAATAAATATAGAAATTCAGAATTAACAAGTAAGGAAGGGCTAAGCTCGGGTGTAACCGAACATTTTATACTCTCGCAATTTATTTATTTAACTTTATTTATATTATATAATATACAATTTGACCCACATATATATATTGTATAAAGTCCATTGAAAGTTGGAAACCATAATTTTAGGTTAGAAGCACCGAGGTCCTCGTGTTCGGTATATGGGGCCTTAAAAACCTATGGTCCGATCTCGGCGATTTTTAGAACATAGTATAGTACACTATAAACATAGTATTGTGCAAAGTTCTGCACCGATATCTTCACTAGTGCTTACTTTATATATTGTAAAGTAAACGATTTAGATCGTCTTCAAAGTTCTGGTATATAAGAAGTAGGCGTGGTTGTGAAGCGATTTGGCCTATTTTCACAACATATCATTGGGATTTAAGGAAACTATTACTAACCAAGTTTCATTGAAATCGGTCGAGTAGTTCCTGAGATATGGTTTTTGCCCCATAAGTGGGCGATGCCACGCCCATTTTCCATTTTGTAAAAAAATCTGAGTGCAGCTGCCATCTGCCATTTCTAATGTGAAATTTAGTGTCTCTGACTTTTTCGTTAGTGAGTTAAACCACTTTTAGTAATTTTCAACCTAACCATTGTATGGGAGATGGGCGTGGTTATTATCCGATATCTTTCATTTTTGGACTGTATTAGGAAGTGGCTAAAAAAACGACTGCAGAAAGTTTGGTTTGTATAGCTCTATTGGTATGCGAGATATGTACAAAAAACCTATTTGGGGGCGGGGTCACGCCCACCTCCCCAAAAAAATTACTTCCAATATGCCCCTTCATAGTGCGATCCTATGTTCCAAATTTTATTTCCATAGCTTTATTTATGGCTTAGTTATGGCACTTTATGTGTTTTCGGTTTTCTCCATTTTGTGGGCGTGGCAGTGGTCCGATTTTGCTCATTTTCGAATGCAACCTTCCTATGGTGCCAAGAAATAAGTGTGCCAAGTTTCATTAAGATATCTTAATTTTTACTCAAGTTACAGCTTGCACAGACGGACGGACAGACAGACATTCGGGTGTGAACTCCACTCTTCACCCTGATCACTTCGGTATACATAACCCTATATCTAACTCGTTTAGTTTTGGGTGTTACAAACAACCGTTATGTGAACAAAACTATAATACTCTCTAGCAACTTTGTTGCGAGAGTATAAAAAAATTATAGTTTTGTTTTTGTTACAGTCGAATAGGAGTAAAATATACCCGCACTCGATTAGTTCAAATAAAGAATAACAGCTGCAAACAAAAGAAAAAAAAACAAACGGAATTGACTTCCTAGCAAATTATATATGTATATACATATTTTCCTATAGTTAATAGATGGAACATAGGACCTAATCGGTTTCGGTAATCAGAGGGTTTAAGATGACCAGGTGATTAGCCTTCTGCAGTTCCGGCGCTAACAGTTTTCCCTCTAGACGGTCAGTGGCGTAGGAGTTTCCTCCTTGCAGGAGGACCAGAAGATATGTCAACGCAGAAACCACTTTGATCGGTTCAAAGACTGCTTGGTAAATAACTTATTTCTATAACATATAGAGATAGTAAAAATAAGTTATTCGCCTTTTCTCAAAACAAGTTGCTACGTCATCAATATAGCTTTTTTCCTTTAAGGACAGAAAGAAAGTTTTTTTGGGACTCATTTACTGGATGGTATATAAAATTAGGTACAAGCAGTTTCCGAAGATATTAGGCGTGTTTTATTTGACCACCACAAGCTAATAGCTAAATCATGGACAAATAAAACGCATTTAGCTTATTTTATATCTTCGCTTAAAAATGAATTGTGTTGGCAATGCGGGCCCGAACTCTCAGCTGAAATGTAATTTATTTAAAAAAAAAGTTGAATTTATAAATCAAATTTCCTTTTGTTTACCGCTTTTCTATAATATTCTGAGCTTTTAAGGAATCTACAATCATTATTAGATCCGGGATGGTCTAAATAAATATGGATAAAGTTCGATAGAATTTAAAATTTTAGTTTGTTTACATTTTTATCTGTCAAAATGGGGTTTCTCGCTATTGCCAACTACATTTTTTTGGAAAAACCCAACTATTGTGAATGAAAAAAACGATGAATTGGCAATGCCTCTAGTTCAATATACAAGCTATGATAGCTTATGACAAGCCAACATAATTATGTTGGCTAAGTCTTCCATACAAAATAAGCTAATAGCTTAATTTGCTGGTCAAATAAAACACGCCTATTATTTTTTTGTAGTTGCTAGCTGATTAACGGGAATTTTATTTGTATAATATTATTGTAAAAAACTGACAGACGGTCATAAGTGGAGGGTATAAAAAAGCTAGATCATGAAAACTAGAGCTGATAGAGACAAACTGATTACAGAATTGAATTCAGCGCACCCAAATTAACTAGAATTGATGAATTCAAAGAAGCAAATTGAATGTTGGCCTGTGTTATTACCTGTTCCTGACTATGGAGAATGATATTGAATATGAAAATTTGTCTCAAGAGAAACTTTTAAAAATATACCCTCCCAGTTTTTTGCCAATAGCAACCAGAATTTCTATAAGATTGACATTATGAAATTATCTTCAAAATCGGATCATTCTAAATAAAGTAATGATAAATTTTATACAAATATCTCTATTCCGCGTTTTTGCTCTTTATTCAATGCTTTATAAAAAGTGTTACAGTGATAGGATGCAGTTCAAATATACGACGTTTCGTTCTATAATCTGTTTCCATCTAGACGGACAGCCACTTTTCACAAGCTTCTTTTGCGTTCAACTTTACACCACCAAGGGCGTTTGCCATGGATAGGAATGGGTACGGAAACGTATTCGCTATGTCCGGGCTATATTGTGGATGCGATAAAACCTCGCATCCGAGCTCGCGTAGCTTCTGACGAGTCATCAACGAAGTGTGTGGTCTGTCGTTGTCCTGGTGGAACACTACACCCTTCCTGTTGGCCAATTCAGGACGCTTCTGGTCGATCGCCTGCTTTAAGCGGTCCAGTTATTCGCAGTAGATGGCAGAATTAAACGTCTGGCAATATGGGAGCAGCTCATAGTGAATGATTCTCTTTTATTGTGTATCCAGCCTTACGCCCATCTCCTGGGCGATGTTAAGAGATGCCACATGCCGGTCTAACTCGATGTTTTCCATGATTTCATTGGTATTCGTCGTCACAGATCTTTCACCGGCTGCCTTATCCATTGTGTCGTTTTCACCCGCTCTGAATCGTCGAAGTCATTTCTCCGCAGTTCGAAGTGATAGCGTACCATCTCCCAAAACACCATTAATCTCACGGAAAGTTTATCTAGCGGATTTGCCTTTAACGAAGGAAAACTTAAAAATAGCGCGAATTTCAGCGTTAGTGAACTCCATGTTTACACGTCTATAACTTTTAAACGCAATATCCAAAAGAGCTCTGTAGCGCTTTATACATCGCCGCGAAATTGAAATGATAAAAAGGCGGAAGGGAGATGTTTGCCAACCTAATATTATCATCGTGAGGAATGATTGGTTGAGGCAAATATGAATCAAACTGTGTTTTATAAGGTGAACAGAAGACTGTATATTTTAGGCTTTTAAGAAATCAATTCGGCTATGTAAACTGACGTTGAGCAACACCAAAAGCTCCGTCAGGATCGGGAAGGACCTCTCCGAGCCGTTCGACACCAAACGAGGCTTCAGACAGGGTGATTCACTATCGTGCGACTTCTTCGATCTATTACTGGAAAAAATAATACGAGCAGCAGAGCTAAATAGAGAAGGTACAATCTTCTACAAGAGTGTACAGCTGCTGGCGTATGCCGATGATATTGATATCATCGGAAGCAACAACCGCGCCGTTTGTTCTGCTTTTTCCAGACTAGATAAAGAAGCGAAGCGTATGGGTCTGGTGGTGAATGAGGACAAGACGAAATATCTCCTGTCATCAAACAAACAGTCAGCGCACTCGCGTCTTGGCTCCCACGTCACTGTTGACAGTCATACCTTTGAAGTAGTAGATAGTTTCGTCTACTTGGGAACCAGCGTTAACAACACCAACAATGTCAGCCTTGAAATCCAACGCAGAATCACTCTTGCCAACAGGTGTTACTTTGGACTAAGTAGGCAATTGCAAAGTAAAGTCCTCTCTCGACGAACAAAAATCAAACTCTACATGTCGCTCATTATTCCCGTCCTGATGTATGGCGCCGAAGCGTGGACGATGACAACATCCGATGAGACGACTCTTGGGGTTTTCGAGAGAAATGTTTTGCGTAAGATTTATGGTCCTCTGAACATTGGCAACGGCGAATACCGCAGACGATGAAACGATGAGCTGTACGATTTATGCGACGACATTGACATAGTCCAGCGAATAAAAAGACAGCGGCTACGCTGGCTAGGTCATGTTGTACGAATGGATGAAAACACTCTAGCTCTGAAAGTGTTCGATGCAGTTCCCGCTGGAGGAAGCCGCGGAAGAGGACGACCTTCACTCCGGTGGAAAGACCAAGTGCAAAGTTACCTGGCTTCACTTGGTGTTTCCAGTTGGCGCCAAAAAGCAAAAAGGAGGAACGAGTGGCGCGCTCTGGTAGATTCGGCTATAATCGCTTAAGCGGTTTCTACGCCAAATATATATATATAAGTGTAATTCAAAAGAACTAGGAAGAATAGGCCAAATATGCCCGATACCGCTGCTGAAATTTGTGGCCGATACCGGCCGATGCCGATGCCAAGACTCTTAATCAAGATCTACAATAATGTATATCAATAATTTTAAAATTTACCGGTTATAACGTATTCGTCTTTATTCGTAAGCATTTTTTCTCTGTATTGAAAAATTTACTAATTTAATGTATACCTTAGCCACAAAAACGTATGACCAGGTCTGCTAGTATATCAATATATATACGGTGGAACTTCCATAACTTGAAGATCTCCCTAACTCGAACTCTTGAAGTGGCAATAGAAGTAAAATTTCATACAAATTTCCATCCGTAAATCGAACTTTTCAACCTGGGCGTAATACAAAATTTAAAATTTTACTATCAAGGAACAATTTTAAAGGAGTTACTATATTCGTATAGAGGTTAACAAGAAAAATAATATTACACTTATAGATTTCATAAATCGTGTAACAAAGGCGTGAGATACAGACGTCAAGAGCCAAACAATAGCAATCTGCAACAAACAAAATTACAAAATACGTGTGTTTACTTTTTGCGAATTAAATAACTAAAAATCTACATTTTACAGCTTTTTGAAAAATGCATGTCTTTATTAAAATTTCTATAACTCGAAGTCTCTCTAACTCGAAGTTTTTTTGTGGATTGTGGTGATTCGAGTTAGAGAAGTTCCACTGTATATACTTGCTCTCTTAAGCAATATAAAGGGTGATTTTTTTGAGGTTAGGATTTTCATGCATTAGTATTTGACAGATCACGTGGGATTTCAGACATGGTGTCAAAGAGAAAGATGCTCAGTATGCTTTGACATTTCATCATTAATAGACTTACTAACGAGCAACGCTTGCAAATCATTAAATTTTATTACCAAAATCAGTGTTCGGTTCGAAATTTTTTTATCGACAAATTTTGTTCAGCGATGAGGCTCATTTCTGGTTGAATGGCTACGTAAATAAGCAAAATTGCCGCATTTGGGGTGAAGAGCAACCAGAAGCCGTTCAAGAACTGCCCATGCATCCCGAAAAATGCACTGTTTGGTGTGGTTTGTACGCTGGTGGAATCATTGGACCGTATTTTTTCAAAGATGCTGTTGGACGCAACGTTACGGTGAATGGCGATCGCTATCGTTCGATGCTAACAAACTTTTTGTTGCCAAAAATGGAAGAACTGAACTTGGTTGACATGTGGTTTCAACAAGATGGCGCTACATGCCACACAGCTCGCGATTCTATGGCCATTTTGAGGGAAAACTTCGGAGAACAATTCATCTCAAGAAATGGACCCGTAAGTTGGCCACCAAGATCATGCGATTTAACGCCTTTAGACTATTTTTTGTGGGGCTACGTCAAGTCTAAAGTCTACAGAAATAAGCCAGCAACTATTCCAGCTTTGGAAGACAACATTTCCGAAGAAATTCGGGCTATTCCGGCCGAAATGCTCGAAAAAGTTGCCCAAAATTGGACTTTCCGAATGGACCACCTAAGACGCAGCCGCGGTCAACATTTAAATGAAATTATCTTCAAAAAGTAAATGTCATGAACCAATCTAACGTTTCAAATAAAGAACCGATGAGATTTTGCAAATTTTATGCGTTTTCTTTTTTAAAAAGTTATCAAGCTCTTAAAAAATCACCCTTTATGTATACACAATAGTCTCTCAACTGCTCAAATCTTACACAAATTAGTTTCCTTTTCCTGTGACATATGTATGTCTAGGATTATGCATACCACCCATTTAAAATGAATATTTATTATTTAATTTTAAGCAGATATAATTTTATTGATATTCTACTGCAAAATTTATAGCCCGTACCAAAAAGAGATCGTTTACATTCAAATCATCTCTTGCTCTGAAGCTCATGCAGTGTGATTTTTCGGTCCAACAGACAAGCAAAGGAGACATATGAAGATAAAATTTAACAGACCAACACGAATTGGACATAAATCACAAAACCAGTTTGGTAGAGTAGACAAAAAGCAAAAAAGCGATAAGAAAAGGAGAAAAAAGTGAAAGCTACAAAAATCACTCACTTTAAACCACAAAATGGGACACACGAAACCCAAAGCGTTGGTCAAACAAACTTTGAAGTGCTCCAACAATAACTAATTCAGCTATTTATTACTGTATCTAGAATCTGTAGAAACTTATGTTTTTATACGCACGCCATAAGTGCGACACAGCAGGTTAATGGTCAGCACAGAAAAGGATGCCAAACAACCAAAAACTCATTTGAGCCAACTAATGAATGATAAACATTCATCACCGCTAACGGTGCACATCGCAAGCATACGATGCCAATCAATTAGTGGCTACGAATATTACTACAATTTATACTCGTAACTGTATAAGTATCTACATCGCAAAAGGATATTTTATGATATTTTATGTGTAAAAGCGCAAGCATAAGCGTTTAAAATGAATTATGGCAACATGAAGGGGCAGCCATTTCGAAGCGATAAAAGTGAATTTGTTTTTAACCATTCAAACTGTAGCTCAAGATTCAAGCATGATAATCATAAATGCGTTTAATATTAGGCGGAGTAGATTTTGAAGTATTAATGTTGTTCAGAAATTTTCCAAAAAATCTGTAATTGTAATCACATTTTACATATTTATACACCTTTTGTTCATTTTTGTTTTTCCATGCAAAAGAAAAATTTCTTTAAGCAATCAATCACCTGATACCAAAGTTGTGTGAGAGCATAAAGCACAAAATTTTCTTAGGTGCTCAATTTCTTGCGAAATTTTACTACAAAAATCTGGCAACATTGTTTGTAGTCATTTATTTTCCACAATCATATAATTACCGTATCCCAATTGGCTACAAATAAATAATCTAAATTGCTAAAACGTATACGTATTTTAGTATATTGTTGTATTTTATTGTTAAATTTATAAAATGATGTGTTAAAAAATAAATTTATATACTTAAATTGAAATTAAGTTTGTATTCATTACAACATAGCTAAAAAAGTTAAAAAAAAAGTTATCCAGCCAGATTCCGCATAAAATGATAAGTTTTAAAGATATTGACTTCAAATAAAGTGCATTTGAAACCTGAAATATAAAAGTAAAATGTTAAAAAGAAAAATTGGAATGACTAATGCAAAATTTTTTCAATTATGTATGTCTAATCGACCCAGGCTATTTTTTAAAACAATATTTTATGCATAATATGTTACATGTTTCTTATTCTTATTGTTTATAAACGTTTAAATATGTACAAATTTAGATTACACATATATCTTGCGTTAAAAAAATATTCTTTATTTTTTGTTAATTTAAAAAGTTTGCGTGTCTGGGTCGATTCGACCCTAAGGTTAGTAATGGAGGGTTAAAAGCATGCGCTTAGTGCTCACACAGCAACGACCGACAAATAGCATAGCAGTGTTTCATATCTGCACACTTACAGGGTGGTACGTTGCTTTTGGAATTTAAGACAGGAACATGCATCGAGTTATGTAGTTTAGTATTGAACCAAACGTATGAAACTCTAACCCGATGGTCAAGGGTTCGTTGGGAACCTAATAGTTGACAACCAGTAAAATGTGTGATTCATGCTCCATTTATCTAATGATGGCCAAAAGTTAGCTTATACCGTTACTCCATTTCTTAGATCATAATGCCGTTTTCTGCTCACATCTGCCATTTTTCTTGGTCTAAGGTCGAGATTACTGAACCTAAGCGCATTTCTCAATGTTATTGTCCGTCGAAAATTGATACCAACAAACCCTTACATCATGAAAAAACACATTGATGGATCACCCATTAAATATCTACTTGCTGCAAGTAGCTTTTAGAAGGGAGTTAAATAGTATGCTCATATTTTTTTATAGATCCTAAAGAAGCATCATATTTTCCAAAGAAATAATTAGGTAAAGACCATGACCTTTTTTTCAATGCCATATACCCGTTCTACGTTAACGTACTATATCACAACACCTTTCGTGAAGCACATAATTTATGCGCTTTTCGGGACCCAGTAATTACTTACTGACCAACACACACATACTTTCGCCGTCGAGTTGTCATTTCATAAAATTTACGAGTACACACTTAAGTGCTAACTAAGCTACTTCTGTGTGGCATAAGTGTACAAGTATCCGCTATACATATATAAACACATATGTATACACGTGCGCGTTAAAGCTCGTAAATATACCCAGTAGCAAAATAATTCACTACTGAAAAAAGTAAGCGAGTTGGTAATGGGTTGCGGGGCAAGAAACGAATAAAATTTCGCTTTAAAATCGTTGTTGTTATCTTCAAGAAATGTGCGAATTTTATTCATATGAGTTGGTCATCCGCACAACTGATCGACCCAGCCCTCTGGGTATGTGAGCGCTTCAGTACTAAATTTCATAGGAAATAGGTTGTATGACAAAACCGATGCTTTTTTGTTGTTGTTCTTTTCTGAAAATAATTGGTAACCGTTAGTCCTGCCACGACGCCGACAATTGTTGTCTTTCAATTTTAATGATTGTCGTTTTTAGTCAATTTTAAGCATCGGTTGAAAGCGGTCGCGTGTGAAGTATTAAAAGTTATTTAAGTATGTACAGCAGTGATCGGCAGCCCATTGCCCGCGGAGCGCTCTCTGAGCGCACACTGAGTGTACGTGTGAAACACACGTACTTGCAATCATTTTTACACCACAGACGCGATGTCAGGTCAGTTACTTGCTGACTTCACAGCGAGCAGGACGTATGGTGGATTGTACGCACGCATGTATGAACACAAAAGACAATGCTTTTATATATATTATTTCTATGTAGATTATTAATTTCATAAAAAAGTTCATAAAAACACAACGATTAATTTTCCAACTTCATTCGCCATTTAAAATGTTTGTAATATAATTAATAATTGTGTGTTTAATTCGAAGTAGTACTATCGATATTTGTTTTGCAAAAAATGTAATTTATATAAAGTTTACTGCTTTATAATGTTTTCATACACATTTCTACGCAGTCAAAACAATTGATTTTATGTGTTAAGCTAACGTACACTATAAAAATTATTGTTAGGAAACCAGTATTGGTCCTAATTTCACCAGTTATAAAAAAGTACGGGACCAGTAGAACGGGACTCTTGGTCAGTTGAGTAGCTCTCAACACGCATACACTCTCACAAAATAAATTGTTTGATTGTATAAGTTTGCCGACCACTGATGTACAGCAAACGTCATCAAAGAAGATTAATTAATGCCGAAATAAATGAAATTCTAAATATAAATAATTCAAATGACAATAATTATAATCTTAGTGAATGTGACAATGATAAAGAAAATGTTTCAAAAAATAAAGATATATACGTAAGTCTAAAGTCTTACCAACATATATGTATGTATATAAATTCATTATCAACAACTAAATCGGTGTATCAGGTGTCTATTATAAAAAACATGATTGGATCAATTGGGGTTACAAACGGAATGAAAACAAGTAAGGAAGGGCTAAGTTCGGGTGTAACCGAACATTTTATACTCTCGCAATTTATTTATTTAACTTAATTAATATTATATAATACACAATTTGACCCACATATTCGTCATATATATTGTATAAAGTCCATTGAAAGTTGGAAACCCTAATATTAGGTTAGAAGCACCGAGGTCCTCATGTTCGATATATGGGGCTTTGAAAACCTATGCTCCGATTTCGTCGATTTTTAGAATTGGGCTGCCACACTATAAATACAGTATTTGTCCAAAGTTTTGCACCGATATCTTCACTAGTGCTTACTTTATATATTGTAAAGTAAACGATTCAGATAATCTTCTAAGTTCTGGTATATAGGAAGTATGCGTGGTTGTGAAGCGATTTGGCCTATTTTCACAACATATTATTGGGAGGTAAGGAAACTATTACAAACCAAGTTTCATTGAAATCGGTCGATTAGTTCCTGAGATATGGTTTTTGACCCATAAGTGGGCGACGCCACGCCCATTTTCCATTTTGTAAAAAAATCTGAGTGCAGCTTCCATCTGCCATTTCTTATGTGAAATTTGGTGTTTCTGGCGTTTTTCGTTAGAGAGTTAACCCACTTTTAGTAATTTTCAACCTAACTTTTGTATGGGAGGTGGGCGTGGTTATGATCCGATTTCTTTCATTTTTGGACTGTATTAGGAAGTGGCTAAAGAAAACGACTGCAGAAAGTTTGGTTTATATAGCTCTATTGGTTTGCGAGATATGTACAAAAAACTTAGTAGGGGGCGGGGCCACGCCCACTTCCCCAAAAAAATTACATCCAAATATGCCCCTTCATAGTACGATCCTTCATACCAAATTTTATTTCCATAGCTTTATTTATGGCTTAGTTATGTCACTTTATGTGTTTTCGGTTTTCGCCATTTTGTGGGCGTGGCAGTGGACCGATTTTGCTCATTTTCGAAAGCAACCTTCCTATGGTGCCAAGAAATAAGTGTGCCAAGTTTCATCAAGATATCTTAATTTTTACTCAAGTTACAGCTTGCACAGACGGACGGACGGACGGACGGACGGACGGACGGACAGACAGACATTCGGATTTGAACTCCACTCTTCACCCTGATCACTTTGGTATATATAACTCTATATCTAACTCGTTTAGTTTTGGGTGTTACAAACAACCGTTATGTGAACAAAACTATAATACTCTCTTTAGCAACATTTGTTGCGAGAGTATAAAAATTCTCAGCGATAGCGTCATGGTGCAGTTAAATTATGATGGACTGCAAGACAAGGTGGCATTCAAGAAGTTTGAGTGCCTAAATAATGCCATATATGGTTAATTTTACTTTTCCGTAATTAATAAGTCTTTGTTTTGATACACTTTGTTTATTTTTTTTAGAAGCAATGCAAGTGGAAGGTTTCACTAAAGGCGATTATGAGCGGGAGCACAAAAGAGCTTTCAAGATGGGTAAAAACCGATATCACAATGCGGGCTCTTTGAAAAAGCAAAAAGATAAACAAATATAATAAATTAAAGTATGAAAACAATTAATTTAAGTAACATTGACATTATTTTTAAATGTAAAATCTTAATTATAGTAATTTGTACTGAAATGGATTTCTTTATTATTTCTAATTGAATTTTGGATTCGTTTTAGTAGGAAATGCTTACAACTGATCGATTCATATATTTAGGTATGTGAGCCGGTAATTCGCACAACTGATAGATTCGTATACCCAGGTATGTGAGCCGGTAATGCTTACAACTGGTAGATTCGTATACCCAGGTATGTGAGCCGGTAATGCTTACAACTGATAGATTCGTATACCCAGGTATGTGAGCCGGTAATTCTTACAACTGATAGATTCGTATACCCAGGTATGTGAGCCGGTAATGCTTACAACTGATAGATTCGTATACCCAGGTATGTGAGCCGGTAATGCTTACAACTGACTAATTCATGTCTTCAGATATATAGCTTGGTAATGCGTACAGCTGATCGATTTGTACCCCTGGGTATGTGAGTTGATCTGTTCTGAAATTCCTAGGACATCGCTGTGTTAAAATTCAGCAATGAATTCAGCAGTAAGACCCTCACTTTGGCTCTTACCAACTCATACACTACCTATTACCTTTTGCTACTGGGTAGTTGTAATGTAGTTGTTTTGTGTGTGATATTCTTATGAGTGCATATATATGTAAATGCATTTATAACTTTGTTCAGCTGCAGCTGACTGGCTATGGGTTTTGATATACATATCTTGCGAAATTTCATTAATCTTGCACGCCAAATCTGGAACAACAAACGCAGACTTTTTGCTAATCCAAACCGGCTTTTCTAATTAAGCATTCGATTTATCTCACGTGCGCATATGTATATAAAGACATATATTTTGACCTTATGCCAATCTGATTGTGACAAAATAATTTCGCTTGTATAATATAGTCATAAAATATTATAATATAGATGGGGCAGATGCGAAGACTGCAGGAAATGTCAAGAGCACTCTACCAAAGAAACATCGGAGCATCGCTTATGTGCCTGTCCAGCATTATCGAGACAACGGCTTCAGCGTTTGGGAGCTTGACAGTACGATAATCTGGAAGAGATTTCGTTAGTGAAACCACATAACCTTTTGAAATTCGTGTCAAGGGCAGATATCCTTAAGGATGACTATTCATCGTTAAATATGTAACGGCACTCCATCTGGTATCGCAAAGGACCAAAACTGGTCTACATATGTCTGGCTTGTTGGTCTACCGGAATACCTAACCTAACCTTATAAGTCATTATAATATATATATATATATTACTAGCAGACCCGGCCACACGTTGTTGTGGCTAATGTATACATTAAATTAAGTTGGTCCAATCTTGGCTTCGGCGACGATATTGATTACTCGAGGTCGATTTATGTTACGCAGCATGATGACAACTCACACTACTTTTAATTGCAAAGTAAGTGGTGATAATACAGGCAATTTTAAATAGTTTCGGATAATTGACTACGTCATCCTGGTTTGTAGCTGTGTCAACTCTCCTGGTCCGAAATTCTAAATTGTCGCATTAAGATCATCGATATCCTTTTTTTACCACCAATATAGGTCATTCAATCAGTCATTTATGGTTATCATATTGAGGTTTCATGTCAGGAAAACTTCTCTTTCAAGTCAATGAAGTGACAGAAATCTGTTGGAAATGCTATTAATCCATCGAGGTGTCAACTGCGACCCTACCATTTCCAACTGCTTCTAAAGGGTGATTTTTTAAGAGCTTGATAACTTTTTAAAAAAGAAAACGCATAAAATTTGCAAAATCTCATCGGTTCTTTATTTGAAACGTTAGATTGGTTCATGACATTTACTTTTTGAAGATAATTTCATTTAAATGTTGACCGCGGCTGCGTCTTAGGTGGTCCATTCGGAAAGTCCAATTTTGGGCAACTTTTTCGAGCATTTCGGCCGGAATAGCCCGAATTTCTTCGGAAATGTTGTCTTCCAAAGCTGGAATAGTTGCTGGCTTATTTCTGTAGACTTTAGACTTGACGTAGCCCCACAAAAAATAGTCTAAAGGCGTTAAATCGCATGATCTTGGTGGCCAACTTACGGGTCCATTTCTTGAGATGAATTGTTCTCCGAAGTTTTCCCTCAAAATGGCCATAGAATCGCGAGCTGTGTGGCATGTAGCGCCATCTTGTTGAAACCACATGTCAACCAAGTTCAGTTCTTCCATTTTTGGCAACAAAAAGTTTGTTAGCATCGAACGATAGCGATCGCCATTCACCGTAACGTTGCGTCCAACAGCATCTTTGAAAAAATACGGTCCAATGATTCCACCAGCGTACAAACCACACCAAACAGTGCATTTTTCGGGATGCATGGGCAGTTCTTGAACGGCTTCTGGTTGCTCTTCACCCCAAATGCGGCAATTTTGCTTATTTACGTAGCCATTCAACCAGAAATGAGCCTCATCGCTGAACAAAATTTGTCGATAAAAAAATTTCGAACCGAACACTGATTTTGGTAATAAAATTTAATGATTTGCAAGCGTTGCTCGTTAGTAAGTCTATTAATGATGAAATGTCAAAGCATACTGAGCATCTTTCTCTTTGACACCATGTCTGAAATCCCACGTGATCTGTCAAATACTAATGCATGAAAATCCTAACCTCAAAAAAATCACCCTTTACAATCGCATTTTGATATTGTTGCAAAAACACTCATATGTTAGTTGTTAATTGGCGATACTTTATGTGTCGCCACAAATTAAATGACTTTAGGCATGCGATTAGCCCGTCAGTAACAGGTGATCCAGGCATAATTGGAAGAGTCTGGCGTAAATCACCTGTTAACAGAATCCTGGCTCCACCAAAAACGTTTATCGACAATCAAGATATTTTAAAGTCCTGTGCAGTACCTCCAGCGACTTCTTGAATATTTGGATAATCTTCGTTATAGCGCTATTTTTGGCGATTTTGCCAACTGGTGTTTCGTTCATTTGCAATTTAGGAGTAATTTCAAGGCCGAATGTGCCGTTTGTTTGCCTACTAACAGGTGCCTATTCCCGTTAACCTTGGTGGTGAAAATGAGTGAAATTGGTTCTGGAATTACATCAGCCCTCATATACTATATATGATGAATTTCTATTGGACTTTATGCCGAATATATAGGTCATATTGTGTGTTATCTTAATAAAATTACATCAATAAATTGCGAGAGTGTAAAATGTTCGGTTGGACGTGAACTTAGCCTTTCCTTATTTTTTACAAATTGTTTTGGGCTATCGACATAACCTTATACAATTGAACAATAACAAAAATATTTTAACAAAGCAACAATGACAACCTTCAAAATATTATTTTTTTGTTTTCTCTTTTTATATTTTTCTTGTCAACTCGAATAAAATTATCTTATTGATATCTTCCTCGCAATTTTTCCATATTTACTCACTTTCTAATCTTTTTCTGGCCTTCCACGAATATTTCAAGACTAAAATAAGCCAGATCGGTTTGAACTTCAACAACCAATAACTTCCCGATTTTAGAAAATTTTTAATTTTCTTCGCGGAAAGTTAACTAAATTTAGGGGTGGACCACCCTTAACATTTAGGAGGATGAAAAATAGATGTTGTCCGATTCTCCATCCCAGCCGATATGCACACTAAGATTCACGAAAATCGGTCGAGCGGTTTCAGAGGAGTTCAATAACGTACACCGTAACACGAGTATTTTATATATTAGATATGGAAACCTAAGCTTAAGCCGTAAAGTAAATTTTCTACATAGTAACTTTGATCTCAACTCACCCCAGAAAATTTCAACTCTTTCAATATATCTGCGAAGTTCATTTGCGGACTATAGACTATGTGGTCGAAGCATTTTACAATTACATCTTATTTGGCAACAATATCTAGTCAAAAATAATAATGAAATGAAAGTTATACATTCTGCCAATTCAATTTTCCAAATGAATTTCCTACCTTTTTTATAACCTATTTAATAACCCATCGATATTGACTGCTGTAATGTTGCGGTATTTAAGCAACATATTCTACGCATATGTTTGTGAAGAATCTCAAGCGCTGGTGAAAGTATCGTAGTCAGACCACCGAACATGTAAAAGAATAATGTTGTAGGAATTTAACAACCTGATTTCATTTGTACAATGAAATGTTTATACGCAAAACATATGTTGGCATGTACACCGCACCACACACCCACAAACCAATCCCACTAGCAAAAGGTAATAGGTAGTGTATGAGTTGGTAAGAGCCAATGAGGGTCTTACTGCTGAATTCATTGCTGAATTTTAACACAGTGATGTCCTAGGAATTTCAGAACAGATCAACTCACATACCCAGGGATACAAATATATATCTGAAGACATGAATTAGTCAGTTGTAAGCATTACCGGCTCACATACCTGGGTATACGAATCTATCAGTTGTGCGAATTACCGGCTCACATACCTAAATATATGAATCGATCAGTTGTGCGCATTTCCTACTAAAACGAATCCAAAATAAATATCTTATAGTTTTATATTTTTTAATATAATTAAGATTTTACATTTAAAAATAATGTCAATGTTACTTAAATTAATTGTTTTCATACTTTAATTTACTATATTTGTTTATCTTTTTGCTTTTTCAAAGAGCCCGCTTTGTGATATCGGTTTTTACCCATCTTGAAAGCTCTTTTGTGCTCCCGCTCATAATCGCCTTTAGTGAAACCTTCCACTTGCATTGCTTCTAAAAAAAATAAACAAAGTGTATCAAAACAAAGACTTATTAATTACGGAAAAGTAAAATTAACCATATATGGCATTATTTAGGCACTCAAACTTCTTGAATGACACCTTGTCTTGCAGTCCATCATAATTTAACTGCACCATGACGCTATCGCTGAGAATTTTTATACTCTCGCAACCTGTTGCACAGAGTATCATAGTTTTGTTCACATAACGGTTGTTTGTGTCACCAAGAAATAAAAGAGTTAGATATGGGGTTATATATATATAAATCATCAGGATGACGAGTGGAGTTGAAATCCGGATGTCTGTCCGTCCGTCCTTGCAAGCGATAACTTTATTAAAAATTGAGATATTTTAATGAAACTTGGAACACATGTTCCTTGGGACCATGAGAGGGTTGCTTTCGAAAATGATGAATGAATGCTAATTCGGTCCACTGCCACGCAAAAAAATGGCGAAAACCAAAAACACATAAAGTGTCATAACTAAGCCATAAATTAAGTTATAACAGTAAAATTTGGAATAAATGATCGCACTAGGAAGGGGCATATTTGGATGTAATTTTGGAATGTAACCATACAAAGGTTAGGTTAAAAATTACTAAAAGTGGGTTAACTCACTAACGAAAAACGTCAGAAACACTAAATTTCACATAAGAAATGGCAGATGGAAGCTGCACTCAGATTTTTTTACAAAATGGAAAATTGGCGTGGCGTCGCCCACTTATGGGTCAAAAACTATATCTCAGGAACTACTACACCGATTTCAATGATGAAACTTGGCTTGTAATACTTTCCTTACATCCCAATGATATGTTATGAAAATAGGCCAAATCGCTTCACAACCACTTACTACTTCCTATATACCAGAACATTGAAGACTTTACAATATATAAAGTAAGCACTAGTGAAGATATCGATGCAGAACTTTGCACAAATACTACCTTTATAGTGTGCCAGCCCCATTCTAAAAATAGCCGAAATCGGCCCATAGGTTTTCAAGGCCCCATTTATCGAACATGAGGACCTCGATGCTTCTAACCTAATATTAGGGTTTCCAACTCTCAATGGACTTTATACAATATATATGACAAATATGTGGGTCAAATTGTGTATTACATAATATTAATATAGTTAAATAAATAAATTGCGGGAGTATAAAATGTTCGGTTACACCCGAACTTAGCCCTTCCTTACTTGTTTTCATTCCGTTTGTAACTCTAATTGATCAAATAATGTTTTTTATAATAGACACTTGATACACCGATTTAGTTGCTGATAATGAATTTATATACATACATATATGTTGGTAAGACTTTAGACTTACGTTCAGTTCAGTTCCTAATGTGTGCTTAGTGAGTGCAGTCGCAGCTACTTAACTTCTGGGTGAATTTATTTAAACCTGGTGTAATATTTGTGAACTAATAGTGTGAACTATTGTAATATATAATTTATATATTACTAGTGTAATATTTATGGGCTAATAGTGTGAACTAGAATAAAAAAAAAAATAAATAAATAACTATATATTCAATTCATGCTTAATGATATTGAAGTCAATGGGACGTGTGTGGACAGCGAAGGCTGGCAAACCACATACCAGCCTAAAGCAACAAAGCGTGCGAACATTGATTCTCCCAAATTATCAAAAAAACAACAAAGGATGAATGAAGCTCCAAATAACTCAAACCGGTTTTCAGTACTGGATTTGGATGTGCAAATTGATGACCACAACTCTAACGAAAAGGAAGACTCTCCCACAACTGCTGTAATTTTGCATAAACCACCACCGATTTTTGTACCACAAGTGAGTGACATTAACAAGATGTTGAGTAGCTTTTCAGCTATTATCGGTAGAGAAAATTTCACGTACAAGTCAGGTAGAGACGCGCAAGCACGAGTAATGACTGCAAATAGTGAATGCTACAGAAAACTTGTAAGCTATTTAGATTCAAATGATTTTGTTTTTCATACATATCAGTTAAAAGAAGATAAGCCATATCGAATAGTTTTAAAAAATATTCACTTCTCAACGCCCATAGATGATATTAAAAATGACTTAGCAAAAAAAGGGCATACTGTTCGAAATATTGTAAATGCTAAAAGCAAAATTTCCAAGTTGCCGATGTCAATATTTTTTGTTGACCTTGAACCATCAATAAACAACAAAAGGGTATACGATGTAAATCGTTTGTGTAATGCTGTCGTAAAGATTGAGCCACCTAGAAAATTTAATGATCTGGTACAATGTCATCGCTGTCAAGAATTCGGCCATACCAAACAATACTGCAAAAAACCTTTTAGATGCGTAAAATGTGGACAAGATCACCCAACGTCACTTTGTCAAAAGAATAAAGAAACTCCACCAAAATGCTTCCATTGTCTACAAAATCACACCGCTAATTATAAAGGTTGTAGAGTTTATCAAGAGTTAATATCTAAAAGAGAGTCGGTTTATAATAAGGCAAAGCCCATTTCAACAAATTATTCGAATTTTGAACAACGGCCTTTCAATAAAAACGTCAGCTATGCAGATATAACAAGAGGACAACTTAGTTCTACTACAAATAACGAAAATAATGGAAAATTAGATAAACTTGAAGAAATGATTGCCAAACAAATCGAATTAACCTCAACATTAATAAATATGATGTCTTCTCTCTTAACGAAGCTATGCAATTAAGTCTGAAAATAGCGCTTTGGAACGCCAACGGGCTGAGTAATCATAGACTAGAAGTTGAGTATTTTATAAAAACTAATAATGTAGATATTTTACTGGTCTCAGAAACCCACTTTACCGATAAGTCATACTTTAGAATAAATGGATTCGATCTCATCACTTCAAATCATCCTGACGGTAAAGCACATGGTGGTTCGGCAATTCTTATAAAATCATCACTAAAATACGTTGTTTCAGAGCCAGTTTCAGTACCATCAATTCAAGCTGCTTCTTTGAAGATCCCGACAATCAACGGTGAGATTAGTATAACTTCACTATATCTCCCACCCCGATTCAATATAAACAAACAAACTTTCAAAGCATTCTTCGACAAAATGGGTTCCAGAT
The DNA here is from genome assembly GCA_031772095.1 of Zeugodacus tau. Classification (NCBI taxonomy): domain Eukaryota; kingdom Metazoa; phylum Arthropoda; class Insecta; order Diptera; family Tephritidae; genus Zeugodacus; species Zeugodacus tau. The sequence goes on along the minus strand of CM062649.1, from coordinate 9,716,486 downwards.
TTTTAGTTGGAGGTGACTTCAATGCCAAGCATCCATGGTGGGGATCACGTCTCACGAATCCTAAAGGTCGTGAGTTGTACAAATGTGTTTCTCAATGCAACTTTAACGTTTTGTCTACTGGCAGCCCCACATACTGGCCGTCCGATTCTAACAAAATTCCAGATCTTATTGATTTCGCAATTTACAACGGCATTGATCCTAATTGTTTAGAAATTTTTAACAATGAAGATTTGAATTCTGATCATTCTGCTCTTATTATCAATATTAATATGCCAGTTTTAGTCACTTCTCGTAAGCTGCGTATTTTAAATAAAAGGTCGAATATAAAATTTTTTCAGTCTTGGCTTGAATCTAACGTAAATTTAAATATTGAAATAAATAATAACAGGGATTTAGACGACGCTGTGGAAAACTTCACCCAAAAAATACATGAAGCCGCTTCGCTAGCTTCTCCTACTAATTTATCCAATCCTCTCGGTAGGAACAAAGTGCCATATTCAGATGAAGTGGCTGAAATGGTACACAATAAAAGACGACTTCGAAGAATCTGGCAGAATGGTAGAAATCCGATTGACAAGAGTAGACTGAACAAAGCAATCAAAGAATTAAAATCTAAATTAGCAGAGCTGAAAGAAGAATCGATAGCAGAATTTCTTAAGAATGCCGATCCAAATAAAAATGATGACTGTAATATATGGAGAGCAACAAAATATTTAAAACGTCCTCCGAAGCGACAAGTACTAGTGAAAGATATTAACAACTCATGGTGTAGATCCGACAAAAACAAAGCCGACGCTTTTGGCAATCATCTTAAGAATATTTTCAAGCCGTTTGCCCTTAATAGTGACCATCAGCGTCAGTGTGTTGAAACTTATCTTGACTGTCCATGTCAAATGGATAAACCAATGCCCTACGTAAAACTGTCGGAAGTGCAAGAAGAAGTGTCTCGCCTAAAAAATTCCAAATCACCTGGCCTAGATAATATTGATGCTTGGACAATCAAACAACTGCCAAAAAAATGTCTGATATTCTTAGTGTTAATCTTTAACTGTAGCTTAAGGCTAAGTCACTTTCCTACGCAATGGAAATGCGCCGAAATTATAATGATTTTAAAGCCAAATAAACCAGAAAATGAATTATCATCTTATAGACCAATAAGTTTGCTAACAATATTCTCAAAAATACTCGAAAGAATATTTCTTCGACGATTATTGCCAATTTTGGAATCTAAATCTATTATCCCAGACCATCAATTTGGATTCAGGCAACTACATGGAACTCCGGAACAATGCCATCGAATCGTTAAAGCCATATTAAGAAGTCTGGAAGAGAAACTGTACTGTTCGGCAGTTTTCTTAGACATTCAACAGGCTTTTGACAGAGTTTGGCACGCGGGGTTATTATTTAAAATAAAAAAGGCACTTCCAGCACCACTTTACCTATTTCTTAGATCATACTTAGATTACAGACATTTTTACGTGAAAATTAATGATGACACATCTGACATTTACGAAGTTAAAGCTGGTGTTCCTCAAGGCAGCGTACTTGTGCCAACACTGTATACAATTTTTACAGCTGATATGCCAGTAATAAATGATGAAAATTTAACTGTTGCTACATATGCCGATGACACCGCCATTCTTGCTTCAGCTTTTTCCGCTATCGATGCTTCTGAAACTGTTCAAAAACAACTAAACGAAGTAGAATCATGGCTTCGTAATTGGAACATCATGGTGAATACAACAAAATCAGCGCATGTCACCTTCACAATGAAATTAGGAGATTGTCCTAGTGTCAATCTCAATCAAACAATCATACCAAAATGCAATAGCGCTAAATACCTCGGGATGCACTTAGATAGAAGACTGACTTGGCAGCACCATATAAAAGCAAAACGTGAACAACTTAAAATAAAGACCAGAAAAATGTACTGGTTACTTGGTCCTAATTCTAAACTCAGTCCAAAAAATTAGATGCTTCTATAAAAATCCATTTTAAAACCGGTTTGGGCTTACGTAATCCAAATCTGGGGAACTGCAAGCAAATCGAATATAAAAATAATTCAACGATACCAGTCGAAAACACTGCGGCTGATTGCAAACGCTCCATGGTATATCAAAAATATTCATTTACACAAAGACCTCGAAATAGATATGATAAAGTGCGAGATTCAAAAACTCAGTTCTAGATATGTTAACCGATTGAACTGTCACCCTAACATACACGCCATTAACCTACTGGACAACAGTGAAGATACTCGACGGCTGCAAAGGCTGCATCCCCTAGACTTACCATTTAGATCTTAAGTTTAACTTTACTCAATAAGTTGTAAAATATAATAGTAAACTAAGTTATTGATAATAGTAACATATAGTACAAATCACATGCCTTTAATGTATTTAATGGACAAATTGCAATTTAGCATCAGTGTCAATCTTTAGATATAATTGTATTTACTTATTGTCATTCGACAGATTGTAAATAAATGGATGTAATATAAAAAAAAACAAGTAAGGAAAGGCTAAGTTCGGGTGTAACCGAACATTTTATACTCTCGCAATTTATTTATTTAACTTTATTTATATTATATAATACACAATTTGACCCACATATTCATCATATATATTGTATAAAGTCCATTGAAAGTTGGAAACCCTAATATTAGGTTAGAAGCACCGAGGTCCTCATGTTCGATACATGGGGCCTTGAAAACCTAGGGTCCGATTTCGGCGATTTTTAGAATGGGGCTTCCACACTATAAAGGTAGTATTTGTGCAAAGTTCTGCATCGATATCTTCACTAGTGCTTCCTTTATATATTGTAAAGTTAACGATTCAGATCGTCTTCAAAGTTCTGGTATATAGGAAGTTGGCGTGGTTGTGAAGCGATTTGGCCTATTTTCACAACATATCATTGGGATGTAAGAAAACTATTACAAACCAAGTTTCATTGAAATCGGTCGAGTAGTTCCTGAGATATGGTTTTTGACCCATAAGTGGGCGATGCCATTTTCCATTTTGAAAAACATCTGAGTGCAGCTTCCATTTTCCATTTCTTATGTAAAATTTAGTGTTTCTGACGTGTTTCGTTAGTGAGTTAACGCACTTTTAGAAACTTTAAACCTAACCTTTGTATGGGAGGTGGGCGTGGTTATGATCCGATTTCTTTTTTTTTGGACTGTATTAGGAAACGGCGAAAAGAAATGACTGCAGAAAGTTTGGTTTATATAGCTTTATTGGTGTGCGAGTTATATACAAAAAACCTATTTGGGGGCGGGGTCACGCCCACTTTTCCAAAAAAATTACATCCAAATGTGCCCCTCCCTAATGAGATCCTATGTTCCAAATTTCATTTTCATAACTTTATTTATGGCTTAGTTATGACACTGTATAGGTTTTCGGTTTCCACCATTTTATGGGCGTGGCAGTGGACCGATTTTACCCATTTTCGAAAGCAACCTCCTCAGGGTGCCAAGGAACATGTGTTCCAAGTTTCATTAAGATATCTTAATTTTTACTCAAGTTATCGCTTGCACGGACAGACGGACAGACGGACAGACGGACAGACGGACAGACGGACAGACGGACGGACGGACAGACGGACGGACAGACATCCGGATTTCAAATCTACTCGTCATCCTGATCATTTATGTATATATAACCCCATATCTAACTCTTATATTTCTTGGTGACACAAACAACCGTTAGGTGAACAAAACTATTATACTCTGTGCAACAGGTTGCGAGAGTATAAAAAAAAACATATATGTTGGTAAGACTTTAGACTTACGTATATATCTTTATTTTTGGATCTTGTTTTCCGATTTACCGATAACTAACACTACAATTTCCATTTGTTTTATAATGTCACTTATTCTACGCAGCTTATTTTCGACTCCTAAATGCAAATATGTTCCAGGCGAAACACTTCTTATGATTGAATCCTGCCTAATAATCAGAGACTCTGCGCAAGTTGGGACATTTAAATGCCATTTATTTAAAAGTTTCAATAAACCATCAAAAGCCACACGAGTTACGTTATTTTTCACTGTCCATTGTTTTAAGTCAACTACCAAACTACTTTCATTCACATTTTCAGTTCTAGTATTTTCATTGTTAATTTCAACCACATTTTCATTATCATTGTCACATTCACTAAGATTATAATTGTTGTCATTTGAATTATTATATTTAGAATTTCATTTATTTCGGCATTAATTAATCTTCTTTGATGACGTTTGCTGTACATACTTAAATAACTTTTAATACTTCACACGCGACCGCTTTCAACCGATACTTAAAATTTACTAAAAACGACAATCATTAAAATTGAAAGACAACAATTGTCGGCGTCGTGGCAGGACTAACGGTTACCAATTATTTTCAGAAAAGAACAACAACAAAAAAGCATCGGTTTTGTCACACAATCTATTTCCTATGAAATTTAGTACTGAAGCGCTCACATACCCAGAGGGCTGGGTCGATCAGTTGTGCGGATGACCAACTCATATGAATAAAATTCGCACATTTCTTGAAGATAACAACAATGATTTTAAAGCGACATTTTTTTCGTTTCTTGCCCCGCAACCCATTACCAACTCGCTTACTTTTTTCAGTAGTGAATTATTTTGCTACTGGGAATTTTGCACATGCAACTCAGCTCTAACACTCTCACATAGCACATAGGGTATTAGTAGTAAAGCAAAGGCGAATGTGCTTGTTTTATACGCCCTTTCAGCTGTTAAAATCTAACCATTTACGGCGAAGTATTTTTAGCCTTTTAATGTATTCGCCAATAACAATAACAAAAATATGTAAAGTAACACATGCGCTTGCGAAATACGAAACCCCTTTTGCGCACTAAGCAAAAGTGATACATTAATCCTTTTTGGAATGCGTTTACCCGCGTTTTTTTACATAGTCATCTTATTTCAAAAGCACACACATACACGTGTGCATCTTCGACCGACTTAAGTGTGATTTAACCGTTACGAAAGTTTATGATGTAGATTAATTGCTAACGTTCAACTCGATGGCTGACGCTTCGATAGCGTTTGACCTTTTCACCTCACGCAACATTCGCTATTTTATAGTTATACTCTTCAGAATAGAAGGTCGAGAGAGAAGCAAAAATTAACTATTTGGATTTGTTGCAATTTAATATCTGCAGCTTAATTTATTTGTGAGAAAGACTGTGAAAGTCTTTCTAGATTTTATAAAGCTTTCATTCTTCTATTTAAAGTTGAAAGCTCGAAAGATATTAATGACTAATTCTAATCTAATTCACAACATTTTGTTCAAGGAACACAGAAATTGAGTAACACTATCCAGAAAGGATCAAAACAACTACAGCGATATCTTTCAAGAATGAAAAAAGCACACCTAAGAAAAGCTTTTTTGAATTGAAGAGAATTTCTTAAGACTTTATGCAGTCGAAGTTTCGGTTCGGTTTGAGGATCTTTAGAGGCCCTAGTCGATAGGAAATCGGGACAATATGTGTTTAAGAACAGACGTAGCGTCGATAGATCGTTATTTCCTGTCCTTAAATTAAAGGGTCCCTCAATCTCGGTTTCAAACAATCGATTTCATTTAATTCGTACCTATAACTATTCAAGAATGTTCCCTTAAAATTTTAAGTGAAAATTTCAAAAACTCCTGAAGATATAGCCGATTTATGGTGGAAGCGTCAGGCGGAGCGTCTTAAAACTTTAAACGCGTTTTTCTCTGAAACATTTTCCCGACTGGCATGAGGTAACTCCAAACCTATTAATCCAATCCGTTCCAAATTTGAATACGTTATTCTATACATATATAGCTATGGTATGAACTAGGATAAATCAAATCGGTGAAGATCTTCTTTACTTTATTTGTGGCTGAAAAAAAAATACTAATACTAAAATTAATAATCCTTGTTCATTCCAGAGCCAAACATGTACTCTTCCTAATTCCGTTGGAATTTTTAGTTTCAGCTAAAAAAACGACTCAAGTTAACTTAACATTACTTTGCAACTTTTTACAACAAAGCAAAGTGGCTGACAAACTGTTTCACACAAAAAATGTCATTGGATTTGCCTTCATTTGCGACGGTAGTTCAGTGTGCTACACAGTCACCTAAACTAAAGCAAAACCAGCTCAACAATGAAATTACAATTTTAGTTTTCGAGTCAACCGACCGAGATAAATAATTCCATTTCGTTTTTAATTAACACAACAGTTCTGGTTTGAAGCCTCTGCATTCCCTTTGCCATTAAGCTGTTACTTTCCCCACAATTTTGTTCTATTTCAGTGTTTTTATGCTCGCTTTAGCATAACCTTGAACTTTTTGACCCAGACAAGGGTGTTCCTCAGCTGCGGTCATTAATTATTTCATTGACAACAGCAACTGCAACCTATTGACCTCATTTCGACTCAGCACATTTGCTGCTCACGCTTCTAATACCTAACGCTCCCCCATAAGTTTGCGCTCATTTACTTCCGCTCTATGAATTGCAAGTGTATCTGCTCACTTAACTTGTTTTTGTTCTTTAATAATAAAAAAGCTAAATATGTATTTAACATAATATTTCCCTTTATTTTATTGTTTGCTTTCAAGGTTACTGGCCACTGGGCTTCGTTTGGTGTAATATTTATGTGACATGCGATGTGCTGGCCTGCTCCTCGAGTATTTTGCATATGTGTTTCATTAGTCTGGGACGTTATTTGGGCATACGAAATCCATTGGGATCACGGCATCGTTCGACTAAGCGTTTAGCAGGAATAAAGATCGCCATTGTGTGGGTTATGGCAATGATAGTATCCAGCTCGATAACAGTTTTGGGTAAGCATTGCAAATAATGTGGTTCCAACTTATTTCAAGTTTCGTTAAATTTTTCATGAACTACCTTTTCTCTTATTCTATTCCTGCAGGCCTCGTCAACAAGCATAATATCATGCCGGCTCCGAATATTTGCGTCATAAATAATCGTGCTTTCTTCGTATTCGGCTCGCTTGTTGCGTTCTACATTCCTATGCTTATAATGCTCACATCCTATGCTCTGACGATACCGCTGCTCCGGAAGAAAGCTCGCTTTGCAGTTAAGCATCCAGAAAGTGAACTCTTTCGATGGTAAGTATAACTCTATACGTCTTAAAAACGAGGAATTAGCTCTTGCTAAAGACGCTTGTGTTAAGTTTATAACTATAATGACTTTTGGTTCTCTAAATCTTCAGACGTCGAAAAATATCCTGAAATATTCCTACAAATTCAAATATATTAAAGAAACGATTTTTAATTTAAGCTATTATTATAACAATAAATTAAGAAATAAATCTACAAAATTACTACAGTGTGGCGCTAAAACTTTGCAAGCAGCAATTTAATATTTTCATTATCAAATTTCTTTCAAAGAAATCACCGCAATGTCTGTTGACATAATTAATAGTTGTAGATTGCACTTGTAAAGATTGTGTAATTTCATGAAACGTTCTTATATAATACTTCTTCTCTCTCCACGTTTCCGACACCAGCTTGGGTGGCCGTTTCACTATAAGACCACAGCATAGGCCACAGCAACTGCAACTGGCCAACAACAACAGCTTTCGTCGTAGCAACACCAGCTACAGCAAATATTGTAGCAGCGATAGATATCGCAATTTCAGCACCAGTATTAAGGGAGACATTACAGCCACGGACAATGGTGATTATGACAAGCAACAAGCACACGGTTTGAGACACTGCGAACTATTCAAATGGTTGTGGCAAAGCGATCGATGTGGCCGCGCTATTAGTGGCATGGATCGGCTGACACAATCACAATCGGCACAGCAGAGCAGCTACTGGCGTGGCAATTCGAACAACATGGACAGGCAAGTACACTGTCAGGCAAGTGGCGGTTTGCGGGCGAACAAAACCAATAGAACTGCACAAAGAAACTTAGTTAAAGTGGTAAAAATGGTGGCATAAAGTCCATCAGTCATTTTCTGAGAGTCAATGTGTTGTTGATTTCAGACACCATTAACAAGATCTAATCAGCTTATTGACAGCATCAAGGTTGGAAAGTATGGCTACAATCTGAAAGAGGCTGCATTAAATACGAATTTAAATTAATACGAATTTTCGTCGGTTTTCGCAGAATTTTATTTTTATATTTTTACTTTGAGACTTAGATGATCTATCCATGAGAAAGTCTTGAAGTCTAGCAGAAGATTAGGCAAAGTCTTGACTAAATGAGAAAATCTCTCAAATTTTCCAGACAGTTTTTTTAATTTTTTCCAGACCATTTAGAAACTATTTCAGTGGTGAACTGAACATTCTCCGAACCAAAGCAATGGTGTAAGGGTTTATGTAAAATGACGATGAAGACTTTATCACAATCGCGTCATATTTGCAAATATTGAATATTAAATTACATATAAACATTTTACGATTTGTAAATATGTAACGTTACATATTTTTTAAGCAAATAAATATGCTTTTTAAAGCATGCGCTCGCTTTTGTGTAAATAAAAAAGTTATTTTACACAATATTTTTATATACTTTTTATATGGATGTGTATATAGAAGCATATGTATAAGTACATGATTGTGTGTTCTCAATTCTAATAAAAATAAAGTTATTACTTAAAAATTACTTTTAGTGCAATTTAGATGAAATATGGCAAGTGCGGGCAACTCACTTTCTTTATTGCCTTTAAATAGGCAATATTTTTTTTCTCGAAGCAATGTACATACTTGCCATAAAGTTCGCATGCATACACACATTTACAAACAAATATAAATATGTTTATATGTAGGTACAAATGCATAACTGTGGCGCAAAACCACCACAGCGTTGCGGCGGAAAACTTCAATTCCCGCGAAGCGTATAAATAAACGCCGAAGCAGTTGCGAGTACTTACACAATGCAACAAATAGAGGTACATACAAACAGACGTATATATTTATATGTGTGCATATGTACTTGCACCGTTATAACAGAAAGCAGTTGTATGCAATCACCTTTTTTATTGTAATCGTATGCTTTCGCTTGTTCCAATTTTCCAGCTAAATCGCTTTAAACTACAAAAGAGTTAACTCCTATATGTGTATGTGGGTGCGTTTGTGGCGAGCTAACTGTGCATTTAGAGGATTTCCATATGCATATTTCCACATCAACGTCTGTTATGGTATACAGTAAAAACTATTTGAACTTTAGACTTTTGAAAAAAAAAACACCTTGGTTTTCCATCTAAATACATTACTAAGCAACATGTCAGATTTAAATCTCAAGGCATTAGATTTCAGTTTCTACTCGCGTCTTCATATACAATAGATTCAGTTCTGTTGTATATGTCAGCTTATCGCATACGCAAACCATTCGCAGGCATCATTGTAAGACCCATTAAGAAATAAATTATTTAGGTTAGTCACTTAAACTTTAGAATTTTCTGGATTCTTGAAATAAGCCAAAATTCAAAGTATAAAATAGTTTCCCAACCCACGAGTGCGTGCCTGGGCACTCAAGAATCCTCGCACACTTCGACTTCATCCCGCGGTTATTGGATCATCTGCATGCCGCCGAGCATAGCTCTGTCAACAACTTATCTACTTCGAGGGACGTTTGGGCGGGAAGGAATCATTGGAGGAGAGGCGCGGTGAGCTCAGGAGCTCCGCATCAACCTTGGCATCAGGCTTCTCGACTATTGCAGCGTTTTTCAAGCGAAAGTGGCTGCTATTAAGGCAGCGACGTATATATTGCTTCGAAGCGCATCAACCTTTGGGGAGGTGACGGTCCACAGGGATATTAGAGCGGCGATGCTAGCCCTATGTTCACTAACTATGCGCTACATTTCAATTAAATTCGTCTGGGTTCCTGGCCACTGCGGAATCGCGGGGAATTGTAAGACTAATGAGCTTGCAAGGGACGTCAGACTCACTATTAGAAGCATGGAAGCATGTAGGAGCACCATTGCCCTATTTCGGTTTGCTAATGGACAGATGGGCCTCGGCTGAACTGGGTAGGCGCTGGTCAGTCACTAGTACATGCGCCGTCACATGATCCTTCTGGCACAAGTTAAACCGCGGTAGGTCTACCGAGCTCTTCGTCCTCAGTAAACCGTACCTCTCCTTAGACGTTCTACTGTAGAAGCTGGAGCATGGAGGAGGATGAAGTTGAATCACCTCATCGCTTTCTTCTGGAATGTCCCGCCTTATCACGTCACCATTTCTTTACCAGCAATATGTGCCACGTTTTTCTGAAGAAATATACATATAGGGTAAAAAGAAAGTTAAGGTATAACCACCTGCGGTTCTATCTACCTTTTCAAATTCTTTATACAAACATTTACGGATATATTTACTTTTACAAAATTGTATAGCAAGTTATTAAAAATATAACTTTTGGTAATGATTTATATTATGGAGTCTTTATTTAGGTATAGGTATTTAAACGCATCAATCTCCAGATGACCTTAATGCCACCGACCCAATTCTACTCTACCAAATTCTTTTCCGCAAATCTTTGAAATGCCACACTGCTCTTTTAATTATTTTCAAGCATTTTCTAATATTTTGCTAACATAAATCGCCAAGTGCTTCCATCCATCCTCACCATTGCGGCGAAACATAAGGCTTGTGGCTAACCACTCTTCAGTACACATAACACTTTAAGTTAACTTGGCCACAATTTCAGAGCAACAACAAGATGTGCACATTCAGATTCAGGCAGATTCAAGTGACTGTGCCATCTGCAGCTCGGAAACTTGCGCTACCCCCATTTGGCACTAGCATTTTGCACTTCTTTTCCCAAGCGCTTTACAAGTAAACTCATATAAATTTTTGTAAACAATTCATGACTATGCTGTACTGTGCCCCTCACGCCTTGCTTGCATTCACTACTTGTGGACTTTCTTCGAGATTCCTCTTGCTTTTAGTTCTACTTGCGTCCGCTTTGTGTTGAAACTTTCGCCTTTGCGGCAAGTGTTAACCAACAAAAAACTGCTAAAGCACTTATAATTGTTGTTTTCTTTTTCACTTTGCTCTCGAAAGTTTTGTTGTTTTTTAATTTCAACAACACGAAAGCACTAAATGAGTCATTTGTGTTTTTGTGGGTTTGTTTTCACTTTTATATGGCGCCACAGAGTCGTGAGGACTTCACAACTTTTAAGTATTGTAGCCCTTTTTTTTACTTTAAAGTAAAATTTTTGTATAATGAATGCAGTTACTCATGGTACTCGCACACTTTAAATTGCATAAATATAGACACACCCCGGCTCTCACTCGAACCTTACTAAAGTGTGCATTATACCAGCATAGACCAGAGCAAACCACACATGCATACATTTATATAACATTCCGCAGGCAAAATTTGATTTCACATAATCTCATTTAGCTATTACTGACACTACACTTGTGTGTGTATAGAATTGTAAGTGTTGCTTTAAACACATTCAAATTTCATCACTCAACACTGCCGGCTAAATTACTCATGCCAAAAATATCACTTAAATCTTTGTAAAATTGTATTAGTTAACATACGCTGCTTTCCGTACGAGGAAAAATAATTCAATTGCTCACTGTAAATTAGCCATAAAATGAATTAAGTTTAGGAGTTCGTGGAACGAGTAGCAAAGTATGAAACTACCGTTAACAAGTGCATAGCAAAGGCATGTTGCTGACATAACATGGTGGTTGTGCGAAGGAGCATGTTGCTAACTAATAAACCTGATTAGACTTACATAGGTGCTTACGGTTTTTGGAGAAGATTGTAAAGTAGCAAGTGTTTACAGACATGCTTTTGAATATTTGATAATATTTTCTAAATTTAACAAAACAAATATTTTTAGAACAATCTTAGCTGCCAAGGGTTATTGGTCACTGGAATGCGAAATTTCTATAAAAAAGGAAGCTGAGGAATAATAATATATATACATTTCATTCTTGCTTAAACGAACTCTAAATTATATCCGCTCAGAAAATATAAATAAATAAAGCCCTCCCATTATTTTCGAAGAACTCGGACAGCCACTTTTCACAAGCCTCTTTTGAGTTCAACTTTACATCACCAAGGGCGTTCGCCATGGACAGGAACAGCTTTAATCACTTGGCGCCATGTCCGGGCTATATAGTGAATGCGATAAAAACACCCATCCGAGCTCCCATAGCTTCTGACGAGTCATCAACGAAGTATGTGGTCTGGCGCTGTCCTGGTGGAACACTGCACCCTTCCTGTTGGCAATTCTTCTGGTCAATCGCCTGCAAGCGGTCCAGTTGTTCGCAGTAGATGGTAGAATTAAGCGTCGGGCCATATGGGAGCAGTTCATAGTGGCCACTATCTGGGACGATTCACCTGCCTTCGGCCACGACTGCTTTCGCTTGATATTGTCGTATGTGATCCATTTTTCGTCGCCAGTCACCATCCGCTTCAAAAATGGGTCGAGTTCGTTACGTTTCAGCAGAATATTGTAGGCGTTAATTCAGTCCAGAAATGGTAGAATGGATGTTTTCCATGATTTCATCGGTATTCGTCGTCACTGGTCTTCCGCCGGCTGGCTTATCCATGGTGTCGTTTTCACCTGATCTGAATCGTTGAAAGCATTTCTCTGCAGTTCAAAGTGGTAGAGTATGTACGTGATTGGCGTTGCAACCGTTTAGCCGGTTATAGCCGAATCGACGATAGTGCGCCACCTCTCTCTCTCCTTCGCAGTTCGGCGCCAGTTGGAGATCCCAAGGGTAACCAGGTCGCTCTCCACCTGGTCCCTCCAACGGAGTGGAGGCCTTCCCCTTCCTCGGCTTCCTCCGGCGGGTACTGCATCGAACACTTTCAGGGCTGGAGTGTTTTCGTCCATTCGGACAACATGACCTAGCCAGCGTAGCCGCTGTCTTTTTATTCGCTGAACTATGTCAATGTCGTCGTATAACTCGTACAGCTCATCTTTCCATCGTCTGCGGTATTCGCCGTTGCCAATGTTCTGAGGACCATAAATCTTACGCAAAATTTTCCTCTCGAAAACTCCTAGTGTCGTCTCATCTGATGTTGACATCGTCCAAGCTTCTGCACCATAAAGCAGGACGGGAATGATAAGCGACTTGTAGAGCTTGATTTTGGTTCGTCGAGAGAGGACTTTACTGTTCAATTGCCTACTCAGTCCAAAGTAGCACCTGTTGGCAAGAGTTATTCTGCGCTGGATTTCGAGGCAACACATTGTTGGTGTTGTTGATGCTGGTTCCCAGGTATACGAAATTATCTACGACCTTGAAGTTATGACTGTCAACAGTGACGTGGGAGCCAAGACGCGAATGCGCCGACTGTTTGCTTGATGACAGGAGATTTTTCGTCTTGTCCTCATTCACCTCCAGACACATTCGCTTCGCCTCCTTATCCATGCGGGGAAAAGCAGAACAAACGGCGCGGTTGTTGCTTCCGATGATAGCAATATCATCGGCGTACGCCAGGAGCTGTACACTCTTGTAGAAGATTGTACCTTCTCGGTTTAGCTCTGCAGCTCTTATAATTTTTTCCAGCATCAGGTTAAAGAAGTCGCACGATAGTGAGTCACCTTGTCTGAAACCTCGTTTGGTATCGAACGGCTCGGAGAGGTCCTTCCCAATCATGACGGAGCTTTTGATGTTGCTCAACGTAAATTTACACAGCCGTATTAGTTTTGCGGGGATACCAAATTCAGACATCGCGGCGTAAAGGAAACTCCTTTTCGTGCTGTAGAAAGCAGCTTTAAAATCGACAAAAAGGTGGTGTGTGTCGATCCTCTTTTCACGGGTCTTCTCCCAAATTTGGCGCATGGTGAATATCTGGTCAGTTGTCGATTTTCCAGGTCTAAAGCCACATTGATAAGGTCCAATCAGTTTGTTGACGGTGGGCTTTAGTGTTTCACACAGTACGCTCGATAGAACCTTGTATGCGATATTTAGGAGGCTGATCCCACGGTAATTGGCGCAGATTGTGGGATCTCCCTTTTTATGGATTGGGCAGAGCACACTGAGATTCCAATCGTCAGGCATGCTTTCTTCCGACCATATTCTGCAAAGAAGCTGATGCATGCACCTTATCAGTTCTTCGCCGCCGTATTTGAATAGTTCTGCTGGTAATCTATCGGCCCCCGCTGCTTTGTTGTTCTTCAAGCGGGTAATTACTATTCGAATTTCTTCATGGTCGGGTAATGGAACATCTGTTCCATCGTCATCGATTGGGGGATCGGGTTCGCCATCTCCTGGTGTTGTACTCTCACTGCCATTCAGCAGGTCGGAGAAGTGTTCCCTCCATAATCCCAGTATGCCCTGGACATCGGTTACCAGATTACCACCTTGGTCTCTACACGAGGATGCTCCGGTCTTGAAACCTTCGTTAAGTCGCTTCATTTTTTCATAAAATTTTCGAGCATTCCCTCTGTCTGCCAGCTTCTCAAGCTCTTCGTACTCACGCATTTCGGCCTCTTTCTTTTTTTGTCTGCAGATGCGTCTCGCTTCCCTCTTCAGCTCTCGGTATCTATCCCATCCCGCACGTGTTGTGGTCGTTTGCAACGTTGCCAGGTAGGCAGTCTGTTTTCTCTCCGCTGCGAGACGGCACTCCTCATCGTACCAGCTTGTTTTTTGTCGTTGCCGAAAACCAATTGTTTCGGCTGCAGCGGTACGCAGTGAGTTTGAGATGCCGTTCCACAGTTCCCTTATACCGAGATGCTGATGAGTGCTCTCAGAGAGCAGGAGTGCAAGTCGAGTAGAGTATTTAGTGGCTGTCTGTTGCGATTGCAGCTTTTCGACGTCGAACCTTCCTTGTGTTTGTTGACGGGCATTCTTTGCTGCACAGAGGCGGGTGCGTATCTTCGCTGCGACCAGATAATGATCCGAGTTTATATTTGGTCCTCGGAGCGTACGCACGTCTAAAACACAGGAGACATGTCTTCCGTCTATCACAACGTGATCGATTTGGTTCCGCGTGTTTCGATCAGGAGACAGCCAAGTAGCTTGATGTATTTTCTTATGCTGGAATCTGGTACTACAGACGACCATATTTCGGGCCCCAGCGAAGTCGATCAGCCTCAGGCCGTTTGGCGATGTTTCGTCATAGAGGCTGAATTTTCCGACTGTTGTGCCAAAGACACCTTCTTTACCCACCCTGGCGTTAAAATCGCCAAGCACGACTTTAACATCGTGGCGGGGACAGCGCTCATAGGTGCGTTCTAGGCGCTCATAGAAAGCATCTTTGGTCACATCGTCCTTCTCTTCCGTTGGGGCGTGGGCGCAAATCAGCGATATGTTGAAGAACCTCGCTTTGATGCGGATTGTGGCAAGACGTTCATCCACCGGGGTGAATGCCAGGACTCTGCGACGGAGTCTCTCTCCCACCACAAATCCAACACCAAATTTGCGCTCCTTTATATGGCCGCTGTAGTAGATGTCACAAGGACCCACCTTCTTCCGTCCTTGTCCCGTCCATCGCACTTCTTGGATGGCGGTGATGTCAGCCTTGAGTCGTATGAGGACATCAACCAGCTGGGCAGAGGCACCTTCCCAATTAAGGGTCCGGACATTCCAGGTGCATGCCCTTATATCATTATCCTTAAAACGTTTGCAGGGGTCGTCATCAAAAGGGGGGTGTCTCATCCGAGGCTTTCGTAGATTTTTCATTGGGGGGTGTTTTTATGTGGTGGGTCCCAAGCCCTACGCACAACCGCATAAGCGGGCTTCGCCTTCTCACTTTAGCTCGCCTTCAAACGGATGTCTGTTGGCTACCCAGAGGATACTTGGTCTAAAACCGGAAGTCGTGAGCTGCTTGAACCATGTGGAGAAGAATCGTTTCTGGCCACTCCCAAGTGAATGACAATCAAAAACTTTCCTCACTTGCGTGAACTTCTACACATGATCCCATCCTCCAAAGTGTTAGAGTACCACACCCCAAAACACCATTAATCTCACGGAACGTTTCTCTTGCGGATTTGCCTTTAACGATGGAAAACTTTAAAATAGCGCGACCTTTCAAAGATGTATAGTATTGCCAAATTCGAGCTCTGTAGCGCTTTATACATAATCGCGAAATTCAACAGACAAAAAAGCGGAAAAGAGATATTTGTCAACCTAATATCTATTTCTGAAACAATTACCCGAAATATTTCGCCTGTATAACTACAACTGATCGAATGACTCAAGATTCCGAGTTGAGTTTTTAACAACATTATAACGGTAATATGATCACTGCTTAACTACGGAACAGAAAAATGCCTTCCAACAAAGCCAGCACCCAACCAACATCGCGTCAATCAGTGGCCTTGCAATTCGCCGAACTCTAATAAATACATTTACAAGCCTCGTTCATTTTCTAATCTAAATTATAACCTGTTTATATATTCAATTTTGTGCCTTTACAGTCATCCCAATCGACGTGTAATGGTGCGTGTGAGCGCCTCACAACCGCAATTGGGTTATTCAAGCGCTTGTGAGCAGAGCACCCAAACACCCGAGTCCATAACGCGTGAGACGCGACGCCACAAGCTAAAAGCATTTAAATTCTCACTGAATAATGTTACAACGCCAGCGTTGAATTTGCGGTGAGCACCATGCATGCATGCCTTTGCGACTAGCACGTAGGCAGGTGCCTTTGCGTCACGCCTCTAATTGTATTGCACAACCTTAATTCAATTTATATTTATGTATGCTATAATTCTAT
This sequence comes from Zeugodacus tau, assembly GCA_031772095.1. Classification (NCBI taxonomy): domain Eukaryota; kingdom Metazoa; phylum Arthropoda; class Insecta; order Diptera; family Tephritidae; genus Zeugodacus; species Zeugodacus tau. Next base: position 9,699,853 of record CM062649.1, on the reverse strand, counting down.
CGTTTAACCCGTTCTCTCTTTCCCTCTCTCTCTCTTTGCCATTGTGTAGTTTCCTGAATAATCGCAACAAACGCAATAGCTTATCCGCCAATGCAGTGGCCACCGAACAGAAAGCGACCAAAGTGCTCGGACTCGTCTTCTTCACCTTCGTCCTTTGCTGGTCACCGTTTTTCATTTTGAACATAATTTTCGCCTCTTGCCCCACCTGTCAAGTGCCCGAACATGTTGTGGACACATGCCTCTGGCTCGGTTATGTTTCATCAACAATTAATCCCATTATCTATACAATTTTCAATCGAACATTTCGTGCGGCTTTCATACGGCTACTAAAGTGCAATTGCGAGCGGTAAGTGAACAATTCAATTTTGATTTTATAGTAATTAAATTCGAATTAAAAATGCCTATTTAGCGGAAAATGAAATTCAGTTTAAATTTGGTATCGTGAAATTATCGAATTAATGAGCTTATTTCAGTGGGAGATTATGTTGCAATGCACTTAAAGCTGTACCAGTGTTTCCATAGTTGATTTGTTAATTTTTTATACTCTCGCAACAAATGTTGCTAAAGAGAGTATTATAGTTTTGTTCACATAACGGTTGTTTGTAACACCCAAAACTAAACGAGTTAGATATAGGGTTATATATACCAAAGTGATCAGGGTGAAGAGTGGAGTTCAAATCCGAATGTCTGTCTGTCCGTCCGTCCGTCCGTCCGTCCGTCTGTGCAAGCTGTAACTTGAGTAAAAATGAAGATATCTTGATGAAACTTGGCACACTTATTTCTTGGCACCATAGGAAGGTTGCTTTCGAGCAAAATCGGACCACTGCCACGCCCACAAAATGGCGAAAACCGAAAACACATAAAGTGCCATAACTAAGTCATAAATAAAGTTATGGAAATAAAATTTGGTTCGAAGGATCGCACTATGAAGGGGCATATGTGGATGTAATAGTTTTGGAGAAGTGGGCGTGGCCCCGCCCCTTCTAAGTTTTTTGTACATATCTCAAAAACCAATAGAGCTATATAAACCAAACTTTCTGCAGTCGTTTTTTTTAGCCACTTCCTAATACAGTCCAAAAATGAAAGAAATCGGATCATAACCACGCCCACCTCCCATACAAAAGTTAGGTTGAAAATTACTAAAAGTGGATTAATTCACTAACGAAAAACGTCAGAAACACTTAATTTCACATAAGAAATGGCAGATGAAAGCTGCACTCAGATTTTTTTACAAAATGGAAAATGGGCGTGGCGTCGCCCACTTATGGGTCAAAAACCATATCTCAGGAACTACTCGACCGATTTCAATGAAACTTGGTTTGCAATAGTTTCCTTTCATCCCAATGATATGTTGTGAAAATAGGCCAAATCGCTTCACAACCACGCCTACTTCCTATATACAAGAACTTTGAAGACGATCTGAATCGTTAACTTTACAATATATAAAGTAAGTACTAGTCAAGATATCGATGCAGAACTTTGCACAAATACTATGTTAATAGTGTGGCAGCCCCGTTCTAAAAATCGCCGAAATCGGACCATAGGTTTTTAAGGCCCCATATATCGAACACGAGGACCTCGGTGCTTCTAACCTAATATTATGGTTTCTAACTTTCAATGGACTTTATACAATATATATGACGAATATGTGGGTCAAATTGTGTATTATATAATATAAATAAAGTTAAATAAATAAATTGCGAGAGTATAAAATGTTCGGTTACACCCGAACTTAGCCCTTCCTTACTTGCTTTTATTTATTTATTCCGTTAATTCTTACCAAAACGCTTCGTCGAAGCAGACCTCAGTGTTGCCTTACAAAGCTTCGTCAGAACAAACCTCCGTGTTGCCTTACATATGTATATCTCTGTTATATTCAAAATTGTACCTATTAGTTATTCCCCAATTTTCAATTAAAATCATATTTACTTGGTTTCGAACCCTCAATACGTCATCTGTTGTCTACAGCAGAAGATTTAAACCAAGTAATAGCCTAGATCTTAACGAACTCAGCTGATGAGCACACCTTTTCTCTAAAGTATTCTTAAGACATCTTCCCTAAGTGAATATTTAAGTCATTGATCAAATCGTAGTATATATTATAAATACATATATATTTTATGTATTATATATAATTTTTATACTCTCGCAACAAAGTTGCTAACGAGAGTATTATAGTTTTGTTCACATAACGGTTGTTCGTGTCACTAAGAAATAAAAGAGTTAGATACGGGTTTAAATATATATAAATTATCAGGATGACGAGTGGAGTTGAAATCCGGATGCTTGTCCGTCCGTCTGTCCGTGCAAGCGATAACTTGAGTAAAAATTCAGATATCTTAATGAAACTTGGAACACATGTTCCTTGGGACCGTGTTAGGGCAAATCGGACCATTGCCATGCCCACAAAATGGCGAAAACCAAAAACACATAAAGTGGCATAACTAAGCCATAAATAAAGTTATAACAGTAAAATTTGGAATAAAGGCTCGCACTAGGAAGGGGCATATTTTGATGAAATTTTTTTGGGGAAGTGTGCGTAGCCCCGCCCCCAAATCGGTTATTTGTATTTATCTCGGATACCAATGAAGCTATGTAAACCAAACTTTCTGCAGTCGTACGTACCCCACCACACACAATGAAAATAGTTGAAATCGAATAATAAACACGCCCGCCTCCCATACAAACATTAGGTTGAAAATTACTAAAAGTTAACTCACTAACGAAAAACGTCAGAAACACTAAATTTTACAGAAGAAATAGCAGTAGGAAGCTGCACTTAGATTTTTTACAAAATGGAAAATGGGTGTGGCATCGCCCACTTATGGGTCAAAAACCATATCTCAGGAACTACTCGACAGATTTCAATGAAATTCGGTATATAATATTTTCTTGACACCCTGATAACACGGACAAAAAATGGGCGAAATCGGTTCACAACCACGACTACTTTCCTTATAACTCACTTTTGAATTCCATCTTATTCCTTCACTTTATAATAGTATATACATAAGGAACCAATGAAGAAAGCGGAATAAAACTTTACTCAAATAGTGTATATCATATCTGGCTTCATTTGTGAAAAAATTTCGAAAATGGTATAACTTTTCAAGGCCCCAGATATCGAACATATTAAACTCAGCGCCTAAGGGTAAATTTTAACCGAAAATTTGGGAAAATCTCTTAGATAATTTAATGTAATTCAGAGGAAATTGTTTTCTTCTAATAGTGTTCTGTTCCAAAAATTATTAAAATCGGGTCATAACATCTCCTAGCTCCCATATACCTAATTATAGGTTTTTCAAAAATACGGTGGGCTTTATTCCGCATATATGTATTGAGGAATTACCTCAGCCCTCATGTACTATATATGAAGATTTTCGTTATTCTATTCAACTTTATGCCGAATTTATGGGTAAATTTGCGAGAGTATAAAATATTCGGTTTCATCCGAACTTAGCCCTTCCTTACTTGTTTTATTTTATTATACTCTCGCAACAAAAGTTGCTAAGAGAGTATTATCGTTTTGTTCACATAACGGTTGGTTGTATGTCCTAAAACTAAACGAGTTAGATATAGGGTTATATATATCGGGGTGACGAGTAAAGTTCAAATCCGAATGTCTGTCCGTCCGTCCGTGCAAGATGTAACTTGAATAAAAATTGAGATATCGTGATGAAACTTGGAAGACGTATTTATTGGCACCATAAGAAGGTTAAGTTCGAAAATGAGCGTAATCGGACCACTGCACAGTGGTTCGGCTTGTATGAAGGCGCGGTCATAAATACTTCCCGTTGAGATATCGCTATGAAATTTTCACCAAAAATCTAGAAAAATATTTTAAATATATATTAAAAAAATTGGCCCCATCGGTCTACTAGGTCCTATAGCTCCCATAGAACAGTAATTGGCATTATATGGCAATGATGCGCAAAAATACTAGTTGGAGCGTCAAAACTTTCAGTAAGGCTTTGTAAAGAAATTTAAGAAAGCGATACACAAGCTGAACATGATTTGTCGTTATAGTTTCCCCCATCCAACCCCCACATTCAACCTATAAGAATAATATCATATAAAAAAATCATGTAGGAAAAAAGTAAATTATCAAACAATTTAATACAGTTCATTTTTTCACTGCCATTCAACAGCCATTATAATTAGAACAAAAACTTAAAATGTCTCCTCTAGTAAACCGTACACAGATTGAAATAACGACGATTTATCCTTCTTTCCAAGCTTTTTTAGCCCAATTATTATGAGTTTGAACTTAAAAATAGTTAATTCAAAGGGCGTTATTATTTTGACGATTGCAAATACATCCGCAACTTTCCGCACCCAACTTTAACACTTTTATTACCTTAAGACTCTGCTAAAGACAATATAAAATAAATCTAACGGGGGATCGTGGGGGAACACAGTTAAATCTTTATGTAAACACATTGAAGACGCAGAAAAAAGATACAAAAACAAAATAGTTGATATAAAACACTTATTTCACTAAAAACACAAATCACGTAAGACTTAATTAATTTCACAAGTTAAAATATATACCTTTAACTTCAAAATCCATTAAAAATAATCTTAATTCGTTACCCTGATCAATTACCAGAACAAATTGAAGTTCGTTGTTGCTGCGATATTAAAAAAAAAGTTTGATGTGTTTTAAAAAAATACAGGTATTCATGCGTTTAACTCTATTTTTAGAAAGTACCGTTAGATTTCTAGCAAAACCCGGTTTGCAAATAGGAAGTTTGGACAATTTAGAAGACATCTGTATGCATTTGACAAATCCTGAGATGGATTTTTTGACCTATGCCTATGGCGGAACCACTGTGCACTGCCACGCCCACAAAATGGCGAAAACTATGGCACAAATAAAGCTAAATAAAATTTGGATCAAAGGATCGCAAAGTGGTGAAGTGGCATATTTGGATGTAATTTTTTTGGAGAAATGGGCGTGACCCCGCCCCCTACTAAGTTTTTTGTAAATACTTCGTAAACTACTTAAGCTATATCAACCAAACTTTCTAGAGTTGTTTCTTTTTGGTACTACCTTATATGGTCCAAAAATCAGATTATAACCACGCCCTCCTCCCATACAAAGGTTATGTTGAAAACTACTAAAAATACTTTAATTCGGTAAGGGAAAACACTAGATACCTTAAATTTCAGTATAAAGAAGGTGCGGAAGAGGTGCACTCAAATTGGTATACAAAATTTTCAATGGGTGTGGCTCCGTCCACTTATGGTTCAAAAACCATATCTCCGAAACTACGCAACCAATATCAATAAAATTCTGTTTGTAATATTTCCTTTACATCCCAACGATATGTTCTGAGAATAGGCCAGTTCACAACCCAGCCTACTTCCTATATACCAGAAGTCGATCTCAATCGTTTACTTTACATGACGTAAAGTAAGCACTAATGAACATATCGGAACAGAACTTTGCATAAGTACTGCATTTATAGTGTGTCATCGCTCTTCTAAAAATCATCGAAATCTGACCATAAGTTTTCAAGGCCCCATACATTGATCATGATTACCTCAGTGCTTCTAATTTGTTTTTTTACCGAAAATATAGGTAATTCTGTCAGATATTTTGAAGAAATTCAGAGGGAATATCTTTTCATAATATGTATGAGTCCGTGCCTAAAACGCGTGAAATCGGGTCATAACTTCACCTAACTCCTATATACCTAATACTATGGTTTCAAACTTTCAATGGACTTTATACCATATATACGACGAATTTCTGGGTCAAATTGTGTGTTATATTAATAAAACATATGCATAGAACATTTGATTTTATGTGGAAATTTATTAATTAATTTAAATAAACTGATTTCATTCTTCGAACTGTTCATTCCCTTTCTCTCTTTCACCACAGCTCCGGTCGACCATCTCGCTATCGTTCCGTCACCGAAGGCCGCGCCGCATTAAGTCTGTGCGCGCCAACCGCACTACCGTTGGCCATTTCATTTCAAAGTGCACCTCTGATGACACCATCAACCACTAATGCGACGCCGTTAAGCGATTTTCGTGGCAGCTACACCATCACAGATGACGAGTGTTAAATTTGAGTTGCCAATGCGAATGGCGGGATTGCAGACTGGTGGCTGCAAGTAGACATGGCAACATGGCAAATATTTTTCCGACTGAAAATTACAACATAAATATACGAAGTGATGTTATGCAAGGCGCAGAACTATGGCGAAACGACGAAACGGGCATAAATGTAACTATTGTTACCTTTACATATAAATATATGAGCGGTATGAATGTGTTGGACTTTGGTGAATGTGCATAGATATAAATATGAGGTACGAATGATGGAGTGTGTTCCCATACAGAGATATGTATATATTCAGATGTGGTTGCTTTGGAGCATAATATTGCATTATATGTTAAAGCAAGTATGCATTCACATATGTATACCAATATACTACTCTATTAGCAATTAACAGCTGTTATTGTTTTGTTTAAACTGTTATTCTCATAAGTGAAATCAAAACAAACAACAGCTGATTGTCAATCAATTAGCGCAATTAGAATTGGAATGTTTATAATTAAATAGAATAAAACGTTAATTGAAAGAAAATTTGTCATCGTTCATTCACATTCTTATAAAAGTTATAGAAACACATACTTGATATGATCCACAAATTGTATAAATCAATAGCGAGCAGAATAACATTTAAGGGAATGGTTGTGCGAACATAACACTTATTTATCGCGTGAGTGATACTAAAATTTGCTCCGTGATTTTAATAGAGCTCAAACAGAAGAAGATACCTTATAATAACATAAAAACAGTCTTGTATGTATATGTCTTCTTTGGTAGTGGATCATTATCTCTATCCCTAAGTAAAAGTATATGACTATTTGATTAGCATCAGGGATCAAACTGTTTCAATCAATTTGGATCAGAGGGATTGTTGTTAGATGATTAGTTTGTGAATTGATAAGATGTGATGTTAAGTAAAACTTCAATAGAAATTTAAAACGGTATCTGAAACACAAGGGGTCTCATGAAGAAACTGAATTTAGCAAGCGGATCGAAAGATGATTTTCTACGTCCAGTACTGTTAGTAAAAAAATTCCTGTCTCTAAGCCTTAGTAATCATCATAATCATTCTGTAATCATTCCTTAGATGATCGGATAAGAAGACAAACAACAGCATACTGCTAACTAACTTTGTGAATTAGTTAATTACAAAAACAACTTGACAAAAGATGAAACTTCAACTTATACGCCACCGCTGCCACAACTACATACGTGGACAAACTCATTAGTAGTAAATATCCCTGCCAGCCAGGCCTAACCACTTTCCCCTCATGTTTCTTCAATTACTAACACCAACGCACACGTTTGGGTTGTTTTGTTTTTGTATTCGTACGTGTGAGGGGAATAGTGGTTAAAAAACTCACAAGCAGCTATGCTGGCCTATGGCAAACTCACCACTTTTTTTACTTTAAAAAACTTTGGTTTAACCAGCTTTTTCACCATCTTTGGCTGGCAGGGATGATGGCAGTCAAAAGTTTAATATCTGCGCGGAGATAAAGTAAATTTCAGCGTAGGAAAACGGCGTCAATATATCAAGCAAAAAGGCAGAAAATACAAAAGCAAAACTTTTAGTAAAATTGTTCCAATAGTGGCTGAGAGTTTAATTAATTTGTGATTCCTATAGCCACAATACTAATGAGCAGCGCAAGTATAGCGGAGGGCAGTTATTGAGGAAGCAAATGAAATTCAAAGGAAATAATAAACATAATTGTTAACAGCCACAGCAAATCTTTAGGTTGTTAGATATTTGGGTATTCTTGAATTTCCTAAGCAAAATGTTATTGTTGTATGTTTGTATGTCTTTATGTGTATATTTTTATGTGTGTTTATAGGCGGTTAAATGAGCTATTAAGCAGAAACCTAAAAGAACAGTTTCTGCTAAACTTACCCTATCTTCTACTTCAGCTAATTACATGGAAAAGAATTTTATGAAATACATAATGCAAAATCAAAAAATAGAAACAAAAACTGTCACTCAAATCAAACAAAAAAAGTGTATCGAGTAAGTAATCTTCACAGTTTTCTTACCAAATAGTTGACTAAATAGCTGAAAATAATAAATAATTATTGCGCAATTTATGGAAATTTTTACTACGCACTAGTGATGAGCGATATTGCTATTTTTGAATCACTGTGATTTCAGTGATTGCTATTTTTAAATCACTGTGATTTTATATTGCTATTGCGATCACAACGAAAAATAACGAATTTATGAGAATTTGTACTCCATTTTTTTTTATTTTTTACATTTACATTTTTATTAATTTTAACAATATCCAAAATTTACCTGCTTTTGTAATCACCGTACCCAAAATTATCAAAATCACAACCAAAATTTCTACTGTGATCACCGAACAGTGATTGCTTTCGAACTGATATTGTTACTGAACAGTGATAGCTACTTCCGAACTGATATTGTTACTAAACAGTGATTGCTACTTTCGAACTGATATTGTTACTGAACAGTGATTGATACTTTCGAACTGGTATTGCTACTGAACAGTGATTGATACTTTCGAACTGGTATTGCTACTGAACAGTGATTGTTACTTTCGAACTGATATTGTTACTGAACAGTGATTGATACTTTCGAACTGGTATTGCTACTGAACAGTGATTGCTACTTCCGAACTGATATTGTTACTAAACAGTGATTGCTACTTTCGAACTGATATTGTTACTGAACAGTGATTGATACTTTCGAACTGGTATTGCTACTGAACAGTGATTGTTACTTTTCGAACTGCTACAGTGATCAAATTAGAATCACTGAACTGCTACTGTTACAGTGATCGAATTAGAATTACTGAACTCGTATATGTACTGTGATCGAACTCAAATTACTGAACTGCAATTGCGATTGAAAATCACTGATATTTACAATAATTGATCACAGTTGCTATATGTGATTTTTTAATCACAGTGAAAAAATCAACGCTAGTGAAATATCGCTCATCACTACTACACACCTGCACGCACACTCATGTGTACCTGTATGTATGTATGTGAAATCACAATTTAATATGAGTAAATGTACCAATCGACTTGCTATAAATACATATATGAGTGATTCTACGATAAGAGGTAACTTATGCGGCAATTAGCTTAAAGTATTGTTTTTGTCCTTCATGTTGCTATTCTTTTAAATGAATCACATCATATTAATCATACTACACATTAAATAATATTACAATTTACTGCATAATTAAAACAATTTTTTCTGAAATTCCTTTCAAAGTCTAAAAAAGTCTCACCCCTGATTCTAAACCAAAACTAAGTTAAATCGGTAGTAAAATAATTGAAATTAAGTATTGTTAAATAAAAAACAAAATTATTTTGTTTATTTCATATATTTTTAAAATTAACTTTTGTCCCGATTTTTTTATGCATCTACCCGTTCCGCTTGTACGACATAAATTCAAAGACGATCGCATTGAAAAAAGTGCTCATGGGCTCATTTCAGCCTGAAGTTAATAATACTAATCGCGAAATCGGTTTGAGCGCTGTAGTTTTTTTAGTTATTGCGCCCTGACTGGATTCGAAAACTGATTTTGTCTCTCCTCTAGCAATTCATATAACGTATACTATTAATTTAATTTATTTGCTTTTATTGTCCTAAGTTACTAATACTGTGATAATTAAAGTGAAATAAAAATTTTACCTAAAAAATAATTCAGTCAATTAAAACAATTAAATTTTTCATGAAAACGTCTCTCCCCTGCCGTATTTCCCCTGGCAAAATAACTTCCAGTTAGAGACAAGGGGAGATACTATTCATTATGACAACCGGGCCGTAAGTCGTGAGCTGCTTGAGTCTTGATACTTTCTTGCGTGAACTTCTGAACATGACCCCTTCCCCACCTCCAGCCATCACCAGCATCAACAAAACCAAAAATTTTAGCCTCGTAATCCAACGCAGAATCGCTCTTACCAACAGATGCTAGTTTGGACTGAGTGGACATTTAAATGCTAAAGTCCTCTCTCGATGAACCAAAACCAAACTCTACAAGTCCCTTATCATCCCCGTTCTGCTTTATGGTGCAGAAGCATGGACGATGTCAACATCCGATGAGACGGCACTAGGAGTTTTCGAGAAAAAGGTTTTGTAGAAGATTTATGGTCCTTTGAACATTGGCAAAAGCGAATACCGCAGATAATGGAACGATGAGCTGTACGACGACACTGACATATGTAGTTCAGCGAATAAAAAGACAGAGACTACGTTAGCTAGGTCATGTTGTTCGAATGAAGAAAGCGCTTCAGCTTGGAAAGTGTTCGATGCAATACCCGCTGTTGGAAGCAGAGGAACAGTCAATCTTCCATTCCGTAGGAAAAACCAGGTTAAAAGTGACCTGGTTTCTATTGGTATTTCCAATTCGCGCCAAACACCAAAAAGGAGAGATGACTAGCGCGTTCAAATAGATTCGCCTATTATGCGATTATAGCGGTGCATACGACAAATATAGTATGAATATACATATATGTATGTATATATAAATAAGATCAGGTTGGCCAGACCCTCCCCATGCCAAATCTTCTTTTGATAGGGCAGAGGATATATTAAGTCAGAAATGTTTTTGAAAGATCTTAAGATTTTATATTTAATATTTATTTCGTTTATTTAGGATAAAGAGTGAATTTATTGATTTGTTATTTTAATTTTATGGTTTATTAATTAGGGAAAGATAGTACCTTTAATTTTTAATACTATTTTATATTAATTTTTTGCTTTTGGTAAAATAATTATCTACCATACACTTTACGTCTCTCCCCTGCCCGATGTATTTATCCTGGTCATCGAAAAAGTAATAAAATATGTATTAAGTAACTTGCCCTTACGTGAGAAGATAAATAAAAGGTACAAAAGCCTAATATAGAGGTTTCATGAAAAAAATCTAAAGATTTTCTTTGGCCGTTTTCTCTATGCAATTGAAACCTCTTATCGTAGAATCACCCATACATATATGTAGAATATTTGTACAAAATTTCAAAACGATCGATGCAGTAGTTTTTTCTGTAGGCTGGTCACCGACTTTAAAAATTACGTATTTGGGAAAATCGATTCAAAGTTTTGTACACTCAGCGCAGGTAGCTGGAAGGCGCGCAAACCTAAGTTAGAGGTAACCTGCTGTAACTTCGTTAGTTTTTCTCAGGATGACCTAAAACTTGAACACAATATTCTTGAGAGGTTGATGGTTCAGAAAAAAAATATAAAAAAAAATGAAAAAAAAAGTTGTCAAACCTTAACCCCCCCCCCTCTATACACCCAATACAGTTAGTAAAAAATCCCTGGCCCTTACCTTAGTAATCATCATATTCATGTTGTAATTATTCCTCAGAAGATCGGGGAAGAAGCTTAGAGAGGAATTCTTTTGTACACAGAATAGCGGCAAATTGTCTGGAAGATATGTCTAAAACCCAAACCAACTTTGTAAATTATGGTAATCACATAAATTTCACTGATTTCAATACAGCAAAATTTTCAGCCGAATTCATCCCGTACTCATATCAGTATAATTCATTACTTGTTTGATTTCACAACCGTCGCTAATTAAAAATCCCACAACTAATATGCAGACGGAAACATAATGCAGGCGAAGCCATTTAAACATTTACCTTTTACTGCAACTAACTGTTAATTACAAAAACAACTTGACAAAAAATTGAAACTTCAACTTACACGCCGCCGCTGCCACAACTACGTGGACAAACTCATTAGTAGTACGTTTTACGGCAGTCAAAAGTTTAATATCTGCGCGGAGATAAAGTAAGTGTCAGCGTGGGAAAACGGCGTCAATATATCAAGCAAAAAGGCGGAAAATGCAAAAGCAAAACTTTTAGCAAAATTGTTCGAATAGTGGCTGAGAGTTTAATTAATTTGTGATTCCTGTAGCTACATAACTGATGAGCAGCGCAAGAACAGCGTAGTGAATTTATTGAGGAAGCCAATGAAATTCAAAGAAAATAATAAACATAATTGTTATCAGCCGCAACAACACTTTAGGTTGCTAAGTTATAGGATTTTCATGAATTTAACTTAAACAAAATGTTAATTATATGTCTGTATGTGTATATGTTTATGTGTGTTTTTATGCGTCTAAGTGGGCTGTTAAGGGGCTATACCAGAGTGACATTAAAAAAAATCGATTTTTTTATTTTTTGCTTATTCGATAGTTAATACTTTCAAAAATATCCTGTGAAAGCGGTAAGGTCGTATCTTGAATAGTTTTTGAATGGCAGCGTTCTAAAGAGCGACCGCTCGCAGGTATAAGCCGCCATAGTCGAAACTTTAAACGCGTTTTTCTCGAAACGACATTTCTCAAAACTGCTGACATCATAACTCAACGAGAAATTTACTAATAGCCTTCAAATTTAAATTGAATGTTCTTGAATATATTTACTATACCTACTTTATGTCCTAAAATTGTCAATTTGGCATTAAAAAACAGACAATTTTTTTACCTAAAAACGAGTTTTTTCAGAATTACGCCATTTTGTCAATTTTTGATTTTTTTCCAAAATAGTTGGTCATTGTATAGGAAATTGTTTTGTTTCAGCTACTCATTCGGCCGGAATCATGTGGTACCTCCCAAGATATCATATATTTAAAAAAAAATCTTAAAATATAACTTATGATGTCCAAAAACTTCGAAACATTCAATCGAGTACTTTCTTAAAAAAAAAATTCACGAAAATCGCCTAATTTTGTATGGTATAGCCCTTTAAGCAGAAACATAAAGAAACAGTTTCTGCTGAACTTTCACTATCTTCTACTTGAGCTAATTACATGGAAATAATAGAAACAAAAACTGTCCCTCAAATCAAACAAAATAGTGCATCAAGTAAATAATCTTCACAGTTTTCTTACCAAATAGCTGAAAATAATAAATAATTATTGTACAATTTATGGAAATTTTTACTACACACCCACACACACACTCATGTGTACCTGTTTGTATGTATGTGAAATCACAATTTAATATGAGTAAATGTACCTATCGACTTGCTATAAATACATATATATTAAATGTATGTATATGTAGTGTTTAATGTTAATAAAGGTGTCCAACAAATATTGTTGTAGCTCTATGCAAATTTAGTCAAAATATTTATAGTTGTTTATACGTAAAAACATTGAAGATTAATTTGTTGTAATTTGTTAAGTAAAAATAAAATTAAAATTTGTATTAAAATGTTTCAACAGCCAGATTTATTATATCTGCTTCCCGCTTAAGTTAGTTAGGTTATTTTATTGTAGACAAATTACTATAATGATCAATTAAATAATCAATTATTGCTACAAATTGTGAATTTCAAAACAAAATATAATTTAATAAGAAATATCATTTTTAATAACAAATATAATTTCTGCTGATTTTTTCGAAATTTTTTTGTTAGCTATATAGCCGTTTATTTTTTATTTTTTGTTTTATTCAATTACACTAAATTTTTGCTTTATAATCCACACCTGTTATATAAAAATTCAAAAACATCCCTGGTCACCATTGTCATGTTGGTTGAATACTTGTAACAGTGTAACAGTTCGTGTGTTCTAAATCTATCAGAATTAAGACTTAAATATTATTAGTTCGTGTGTTCTAAATCTATCAGAATTAAGACTTAAATATTAGAAATATGACTTGAAAAAGTTATCATAAAAATCAGTTAATAGACAGCTTAAATGTTTTCCACGTTATCCACAAATATTAAATTGTATTCTGAATATAAAAAAAGTAAAATTTTGATTTGCTATTAAAATGCAAGAGGTTAAATGCTGTACCTCTCAACAATACTGTACCTGTCAACTACAATTCAAAATATATGCATTTTTGACGCTTGAACTTGACAGCGAGTTTCCAGAAGTGAATTTTCTGCAAATAGAAAAGTTACTGAAGTCAAGAACTGTCTACTAAATAACATAGATTTTGTTTTCTAAATTGGTGGAAAAATTATATTCGATGTACATTCATAAATGAAAAAAAAATAGATTAGGTTAAGTCTCAAGATGTTAAATAAAAAAAATCATAATATTGCTTCTGCACTAACTGAAGTAATTGCTCTGAATTTTTATACTCGTGTAAGCTTGTGAGTAGGTCTTTTTATATTACTCCGTGAATGAGTATACCAAAAATTTACAATGGAATTTGAATAAGCAATACAGAGATGGCTTTGTAAAATTTTACATAAAAATATATTTTCGTAATATTTAACCAGGTGATGGGTAATATTGAACCCCTGAGATTACCTTTTCAAGTTACTGGGAAATTGTACTGAAAATCATTTTTTTATATTTTTATGATTTCGAAATTAAGTCAAATATACATTTTTTGAAACCTTTAAAATTCCCTGGACATTCTATACTATATAGTACAAATGTTTGGCAGACTTACTTGACAGCCAAACTTTCACATTGAGAAAAGTGCTGTAAAGAAGGAAAAAAAGAATGCAGATACGGTTAACATTAAGTTCGATTAGAGATATGATAAAATCAGAGCATCTGTTTATTATAAATATATATATGGTATTATATGTTGTATGTACGTTCCAGGAACTCATGTGAATTACAATGATTCATTTACCGTTATACTTAGTTATGTACCTAAAATGAGTAATAAGAAAACTCTATCAGTTTAGAACTCTTGTGTATACATGGATATATGTATGTGTATATGTAGCTCAATTACTATGAAGCAAATACAAAATAATAAAAAAAGAAATATATGTGTATATTGGTGGAAAAAGATTTTGCGTATTTTTATTGAATTAAAATTGGAAAATTTCGAGTATGCAATGCTATTAGCAGGTGAGACTTAGTATAATTCTACTGAAATACATCACATTTGCGACTATACATGGCGTTCTGCGTTGTATTCAACCAACATAATAATTTTGTCAAAGCAATGATTATTATAATTTTCGATCAACCCATCATCGATTTTGTCTGTCCCAAAGAGTTCATTTTGCCACACTCAACATAGAGAAAGTCGAGATATTTCGAAACAGGTGTGTAGAATCAAAGGCTGCAGCACCTTACTTATTGTACTTAGATTTGATTTTTTCATTGCAAGGTTGCTGACACTTTTTATTATAAATCACATCACAAATTCAAATATTGAGTTCTATTTATGTAGATGTAGATGTAGGACTTGTGTAAATATGAATATGTACAGCTGTGTTCAACCAAATAAGTTTAGGATTTGCATTACATTATATTCACCCATATTCACGACCAAAGAATATAACTCACTCGCACGTATAAAATTCAAAGGTTCATTGACTTTATTAAATCACTTTTATACTCTCGCAACAAAAGTTGCTAAAGTTTGTCCACATAACGGTTGATTGTAAGTCCTAAAACTAAACGAGTTAGATATAAGGTTATATATACCAAAGTGATCAGGGTGACGAGTAAAATTCAAATCCGGATGTCTGTCAGTCCGTCCGTCTGTCCGTCCGCGCAAGCTGTAACTTGAGTAAAAATTGAGATATCTTAACCCTTTCATGTCAAATGTTGCCTATAGGCAACATTGTACTTACCGGCTTCTAACTCTCGTTATTTAAATATTTTTGACCAGCGGTTTTTTCAATTATGTAGACTTATGTATTGTGCAAGCTTACAGTTACATTTTTTGTAATGAGCTGTGCACGTATTCATTCAGTAGGCCTTCTCCGCAGAGTGGAATTGTCAAAATCAGTTTCGCGAAAAAGTTATACTGAAGTGTTTATACAAAAAGTGCTCAAAAACATAAAAAAAAAATGTTTTATTTTAAAACAAAGTGAGCTATAAAAATAAGTAAAGATAAGAGAGTTATTTAAAAAAAAATTTTCACGAGAAAAGTGTTTAGTTTTTTTATAATAATCTAATTTGTGCCTATAAGCAACATCCTGTAACTAATGAACCAGGATACATAGGACTTTGAAATTTTTATCACTTCATATTTGAGTTAAGACCAATATATATCTGTCCTAAAAAAAATGTTAGCTCCGCCCATTTTAATTATGACATGAAAGGGTTAATGAAACTTGGAACACGTGTTCCTTGGCACCATAAGAAGGTTACTTTTGAAGATGGGCGGAATCGCCACGCCCACAAAATGGCGACAACCGAAAACACATATAGAGCTATAACTAAGCCATAGGAAAAGCTAAAAAAAGTGGAATTTGGAAAATTTGGTTTGAAATGCTTTAATTCAGTAAAAAATTCAGTGAAAACCAACGAAAACCTTAAATTTCATTATAAAGAAGATACAGCACTCAAAATGGTAACCAAAATTTTAAATGGGAGTGGTTCCGCCCACTTATGGATCAAAACCATATCTCCGAAACTACTCGAATAATTTCAATGAAATTCGGTTTGTAATATTTCCTTTGCATCCCAATTATATGTTGTGAAAATAGGACAAATCGGTTCACAACCACGCCTACTTCCCATATACCAGAACTACAATATATAAACTAAGTACTAGTGAATATATCGGAACATAACTTACCACAAATACTACATTTTTAGTGTGGCATCGCCCTTCTAAAAATCGTCGAAATCAGACCATAAATTTTCAAAGCCCCATATATCTAACATGAGGACCTCTGGGCTTCTATTTTCTTTACCGAAAATATAGGTTAGTCTCTCAGATATTTTGAAGAAATTCGGAGGAATATCTTTCTTTAATAATATATCTCCGTGCCTCAAATACGTGAAATCGGGTCATAACTTCACCTAACTCCCATATACCTAATATTAGGTTTCCCTCTTTCAATGGACTTTATACCATATATATGCCGAATATGTGAGTCAAATTCTTTGTTATATTAATAATATGTATTAAATGAATTGAGAGTATAAAATGTTCGGTTACACCCGAACTTAGCCCTTCCTTACTTGTTAAATGTACATTATGTTTAATGTCAACCCATTACATAACCTTACAAAATACAAAATGTACCGTACTTAACGGGAATTTAAAGCGCATTGTATTTAAAGCGCAATTCATGTTAAGATAAGTCTTACTATCTAACTTTTCCAAAAAAACAAAAAAAAACCTCTAAACAAAATCGCACCGCTACGGGTCAGGCTATGCGCCCTCACAGTATTCAAACACAAAACGTGGTTTGTGAGTTTCGGCAGCTTACGATACTTTGCCATATAATTTTATTACGCAGTCATTAGCTATTGAACTGATTCGAGTATTTAACTGTTGTTGTCGCAACCCTCACAATCAACAGCTATTTAATGAAATATTAATGTATGTATATGCTTGTATATATGTATGTATAACAAATCACTCACCCTAACAAATATTACACCCACTTCGATATTATTAACTGTCAAGTATCTCCGCCACGCTTCGAATTCGGTCAGTTGCACAAATAATCATTTTTGTTTATAACGCAACGCTCGATTGAGCCGTTCAAGTGACATTGAAAATATCCCCAAGGATATTAACTTTACCAAATATATTAAATCGTAATGTATTTAAATTGAAAGAGTTCTACAAACAATAAAAATATATTGAAAACTGTACGTTTCTATTATTTTTTCCAACACTGTATGTATGTATAACAAATCACTCATCCTAACAAATATTACACCCACTTCGATATTATATTATATACATATATACTCGTATATACAAGTTGCCCCATTTACTGTCAAGTATGGCCGCCACACTTCGAGTTCGGTCAGTTGCACAAATAATCATTTTTGTTTATAACGCAACGCTCAATTGAGCCGTTCAAGTGACATTGAAAATATCCCCAAGGCGTCACAAACACAATTGCTACTACATATACACATTTATACATACATTTGTTGGTATGTGTTTCTTCGCTTCGAAACTATTGTTAGCGGGATAACAGTGATCTACTTGCTCGTGAATATGTATGTTAAGGAAAATAATATGAAACAATCATTAAAAACACTTTAGTCTCGGTTGTTTGCCTGTAGCCATGAACTTTACATTGGCACTTTCGGACATCAAGAACACCAACAGTAAAACATGGCCTAGGATATAAATGTAAGGAGAACAGACAACGATAAAGGTCATGTGTAACTGCGCGAAGTGGAAAGAGAAAGCTAAGCAACAGAAACGAAAGCGAGCATAAGTTCGAACAAAATTGAATTTAAGGTACTCGTAGCATTTTGGGTAAGATTTGTATATATAAGGTTGACCAATATTTCCCTTCCGCTTTTTTGCTCTTTATTCAATGCTTTATAAAAAGTGTTACAGTGATCGGATGCAGTTCAAATATGCGCCGTTTCGTTCGATAGTCTGTTTGCGTCTAGACGGCAACTTCATAATACCCCCCTCGTAGAAGCCCCTCTCCTTATTTGCGCAGAACTCGGACATCCACTTTTCTCAAGCCTCTTTTGAGTTCAACTTTACACCACCAAGGGCGTTCGTCATGGACAGGAACAGATGGTAATCACTTGCCGCTATGTCCGAGTTATATGGTGGATGCGATGAAACCTTCTATCCGAGCTCCGGTGGCATCTGACGACTCATCAACGAAGAGTGTGGTCTGTTATTGTCCTGGTGGAACATTACACCCTTCCTGTTGGCCAATTCTAGACGCTTCTGGTCGATCGCCTGCTTTAAACGGTCCAATTATTCGCAGTAGATTGTAGAATTAAGCGTCTGACCATATGGGGGCAGCTCATAGTGGATGCTAACCTTCCAATCACACCAAACACACAACAAAACCTTCCTGGCCTTCCTTGGCCAATCCCGGCTTGGCCACTGTTTGCGACGATTCACCGGTTTGGTGACTAACTCCCATCTCCTGGGCCATGTCACGATATGCCATTTAACGGTCTAACTCAATGTTTTCCATGATTTGATCAGTATTTGTCGTCACAGGTCTTCCAAGTCTGTAATATCCTAGACAGTCAGCAGACAACACCCCTAATCAAAACTTTCAATACCAATTTCTGACTTCTGGGTCATAAAAGTAAAAGTGGGAATAAGATTTCTAAAGATTGTAATGAATATAAAGCAGAAGTTGAAGTTTCCAGAAAACTGAACACCGAACCAAGCGAATCTACAAAGTGTGACACAAAATTGGTAAATCACATAAGAAATGTGACCCAGATATAAAAAGATCACAATCACTATTGATTCAATGGCTCTTCAAACCATAAGTTCCTTGCATTCCAAAGCTTGTACGAACAGAGAAAACTTGAAACCGGAAGTAGTACTTACTTAAAGAGTAGCATTGTGACTAAAAGAAAGTTTAACGTTTGCCTTTAAAGTTAACGAACAACTCTACATATATATTATAGGAATATACATATAACCTGACCAAAATGAAAGCTATATGAACTTGTATAAATTATAAAAAATTGTAAAAGTTATAAAAGTTCAAAGTAAAATCCACTAGCACCCTCATCAAAGGCAATATGTGCACTCAAATGTATACTTTATTCAAACCGTTATACCGATGATTTCACTCAATTTACTCACTCACACTTATTACGAAAACTTCCGGCTAATTTTTGTTTCTTCTTCCGCATACCGCTCGTTTTGCCTATTTCCTTATTATTGACGCCTTTGATTTTATGCAGAATTGTCAACTGTAACCATTTCGAAATTGCAAATATTTTATTTTCAGAGATTTAGACTTTCTACTAAATTCAGTTTGGATTAATTCAATCTCATTCGCTATGATTTTATTTTACTCTTAAATACGTTTTTGGCGGTTCATGTGGCAGTGTGGTAAGTAATGTAAGTGCTGCATAAATTCACATATCGTATGTACATATGTATATTGGAGTAAACTTTTGGAACTATATCAGCAAATCGATAAAATTGAAAGGGTAATTCGGTATATGAATGCATTAAGATACTTTAAAGTATACAACGGTATATTTAAGATGATGGATTTTTAATGTGTACAGTAAAAATGTTATAGTAGACCGCAGAGCACCTGTACTTCATTTTCAGGAAGCAAAATGTTACAGGAAACACCTTCCAAAACAAAAAACTTTACTTTACACTGTAGACTTTCTAATGATTTTGTAACAGTATAGGGAGTAAAGATTGAGAGAGAGAGAGAATTTGTCGGGCACCGTGTCCCTTACCGTTACGAAGACACTTTTTGTTAGGAAATCAGCTGATCAAACCAGGAAACATACTTAGATATATAAACTTCTATATCTTTAAATACAAATAAACACAGATAACAACAGGACATCTCGTAACTGAAATAGTTTCGCACCTGCCTTGCACACACGCTCCCAAGTCCTTTTCGGCTCCTTTTTTCATTCTTATTATTTGCTTACCTTCGTACAAAAAGATTGCTCATTAACTTGGCGCGTGACGTTTGTGGCAAATGGGAATTGTTTGCACTTAATTTGCTCTCGCCTAGGCAAATCTACAATATAAACAAGTTAACAATAGGGGTGCGCAGCTGCTGGAGTACATATGGCAGCTTGGCGTTCAAATTTTGTATGCATTTACTCGTATATCCGGAAAACGGAGAAATTTTATTTCCGTGCTAAGATTTAAACGCCACGAGTGATAAACAGTATTGCGGTTAATGAGCAGCAATTGCGCGAAAACAACAAATACTGCGGCAGACAAAAACAGATGGGAAAATGCAAAATGAAATTTAGGCAGCGTTTACAAAGAAACTCACAGTTTTACAAGCCTCCTTTATGCCGAAAGCCCGAGTGAAAAAAGACTTCACTTCGGATACGAACCATCATGCCAAATTGAAAGGTCGACTGATCTACTGTGCAGACGATGGGGCTTATGGAGGAAAAACTAATCTATCTCAATCTAGTCATGGGTCTGCAAAGCATTGCCTTTAATACTTACTTTCGAAAGTAAAGACCTACAGTTACAAATGACGCGCAGAACTCGTTATCAGTATCACGCTGAGAAACTATTTCAATCTTTTATAATAATAAAGATAATCATCTTCCTCATCTTTTTGAAAAAGGCAAATCAGAACAAAAAAATAACCAATGCTTCAAAGTGATCGTCTGCAGAACATACTGCTTCAACTATCTCTTGATGCCAACAGAGCTAGCATGGGATACTGTGGGGGTCAGCAGGTGGCGCATAGCTGACATATGCAGGTTAGCTACGAATATCCAATAAGCAGTCCCCGATCAAAGAAACGGAGATGGAGGGAGTAACGTAAAAGGCTACATCGGCCCGACGAAGTTCCTGTAATGCGCTGTGAACCGCTGTGGCTTAGAGCCGTTCCGAAACGAGGATACCTTTCTTACAGTTTTCAGCGATTTCACTGCGATCAAACTGTAAATTGAGTCAAATTATAAGTATATTATGTAAGCCTACTTGTAATTAGTGCAAAGCGTTCTCCAGTTCGTTTCTACAATATTTTATTTTTTCAATTTATTTAGGTATAATAGAAATTCACAAATAATCACTTATACTTATTGCTAACACCATTTACTCAGTAAACCTTACAAATTATTGGGGCAAAGTTATTAACCCGACCTCGCCGCTTTCACACTCTCCCAACCGGTCTGCAAAATAACTCTTAATTGGCAATTAGCAAATGTTTTGTCTAATTTCATTAAAATTTTCGCAAGAAATTACTCTCAAATGGCCGCATGAATTATGACTGCAACGGAGCATTTAAGGAAAGGCAGAATGTGAACGCCATGAACATGCTCTGCATAATTCTACAGGCTACACGACATTCGCCACAGCGTGTCTGCATTTTAATTGCGGTTTAATTTGTTTGTATTTAAGGTCAACCGCAAACAAAGCAAGGACAAGCAAAACAAAAAAAAAACACAAAAGTACCAACACTAACAACGAACTAGACCAGCAGCAGCAACGAAATCAACAACTTATTTGCTCAATTATGTAATGGTTGTATATGTGTGTGGAAGCAAGAGAGTTATTTAAAAAAAAATTTTCACGAGAAAAGTGTTTAGTTTTTTTATAATAATCTAATTTGTGCCTATAAGCAACATCCTGTAACTAATGAACCAGGATACATAGGACTTTGAAATTTTTATCACTTCATATTTGAGTTAAGACCAATATATATCTGTCCTAAAAAAAATGTTAGCTCCGCCCATTTTAATTATGACATGAAAGGGTTAATGAAACTTGGAACACGTGTTCCTTGGCACCATAAGAAGGTTACTTTTGAAGATGGGCGGAATCGCCACGCCCACAAAATGGCGACAACCGAAAACACATATAGAGCTATAACTAAGCCATAGGAAAAGCTAAAAAAAGTGGAATTTGGAAAATTTGGTTTGAAATGCTTTAATTCAGTAAAAAATTCAGTGAAAACCAACGAAAACCTTAAATTTCATTATAAAGAAGATACAGCACTCAAAATGGTAACCAAAATTTTAAATGGGAGTGGTTCCGCCCACTTATGGATCAAAAACCATATCTCCGAAACTACTCGAATAATTTCAATGAAATTCGGTTTGTAATATTTCCTTTGCATCCCAATTATATGTTGTGAAAATAGGACAAATCGGTTCACAACCACGCCTACTTCCCATATACCAGAACTACAATATATAAAGTAAGTACTAGTGAATATATCGGAACAGAACTTTGCACAAATACTACATTTTTAGTGTGGCATCGCCCTTCTAAAAATCGTCGAAATCAGACCATAAATTTTCAAAGCCCCATATATCTAACATGAGGACCTCTGGGCTTCTATTTTCTTTTACCGAAAATATAGGTTAGTCTCTCAGATATTTTGAAGAAATTCGGAGGGAATATCTTTCTTTTAATAATATATCTCCGTGCCTCAAATACGTGAAATCGGGTCATAACTTCACCTAACTCCCATATACCTAATATTAGGGTTTCCCTCTTTCAATGGACTTTATACCATATATATGCCGAATATGTGAGTCAAATTCTTTGTTATATTAATAATATGTATTAAATGAATTGAGAGTATAAAATGTTCGGTTACACCCGAACTTAGCCCTTCCTTACTTGTTAAATGTACATTATGTTTAATGTCAACCCATTACATAACCTTACAAAATACAAAATGTACCGTACTTAACGGGAATTTAAAGCGCATTGTATTTAAAGCGCAATTCATGTTAAGATAAGTCTTACTATCTAACTTTTCCAAAAAAACAAAAAAAAACCTCTAAACAAAATCGCACCGCTACGGGTCAGGCTATGCGCCCTCACAGTATTCAAACACAAAACGTGGTTTGTGAGTTTCGGCAGCTTACGATACTTTGCCATATAATTTTATTACGCAGTCATTAGCTATTGAACTGATTCGAGTATTTAACTGTTGTTGTCGCAACCCTCACAATCAACAGCTATTTAATGAAATATTAATGTATGTATATGCTTGTATATATGTATGTATAACAAATCACTCACCCTAACAAATATTACACCCACTTCGATATTATTAACTGTCAAGTATCTCCGCCACGCTTCGAATTCGGTCAGTTGCACAAATAATCATTTTTGTTTATAACGCAACGCTCGATTGAGCCGTTCAAGTGACATTGAAAATATCCCCAAGGATATTAACTTTACCAAATATATTAAATCGTAATGTATTTAAATTGAAAGAGTTCTACAAACAATAAAAATATATTGAAAACTGTACGTTTCTATTATTTTTTCCAACACTGTATGTATGTATAACAAATCACTCATCCTAACAAATATTACACCCACTTCGATATTATATTATATACATATATACTCGTATATACAAGTTGCCCCATTTACTGTCAAGTATGGCCGCCACACTTCGAGTTCGGTCAGTTGCACAAATAATCATTTTTGTTTATAACGCAACGCTCAATTGAGCCGTTCAAGTGACATTGAAAATATCCCCAAGGCGTCACAAACACAATTGCTACTACATATACACATTTATACATACATTTGTTGGTATGTGTTTCTTCGCTTCGAAACTATTGTTAGCGGGATAACAGTGATCTACTTGCTCGTGAATATGTATGTTAAGGAAAATAATATGAAACAATCATTAAAAACACTTTAGTCTCGGTTGTTTGCCTGTAGCCATGAACTTTACATTGGCACTTTCGGACATCAAGAACACCAACAGTAAAACATGGCCTAGGATATAAATGTAAGGAGAACAGACAACGATAAAGGTCATGTGTAACTGCGCGAAGTGGAAAGAGAAAGCTAAGCAACAGAAACGAAAGCGAGCATAAGTTCGAACAAAATTGAATTTAAGGTACTCGTAGCATTTTGGGTAAGATTTGTATATATAAGGTTGACCAATATTTCCCTTCCGCTTTTTTGCTCTTTATTCAATGCTTTATAAAAAGTGTTACAGTGATCGGATGCAGTTCAAATATGCGCCGTTTCGTTCGATAGTCTGTTTGCGTCTAGACGGCAACTTCATAATACCCCCCTCGTAGAAGCCCCTCTCCTTATTTGCGCAGAACTCGGACATCCACTTTTCTCAAGCCTCTTTTGAGTTCAACTTTACACCACCAAGGGCGTTCGTCATGGACAGGAACAGATGGTAATCACTTGCCGCTATGTCCGAGTTATATGGTGGATGCGATGAAACCTTCTATCCGAGCTCCGGTGGCATCTGACGACTCATCAACGAAGAGTGTGGTCTGTTATTGTCCTGGTGGAACATTACACCCTTCCTGTTGGCCAATTCTAGACGCTTCTGGTCGATCGCCTGCTTTAAACGGTCCAATTATTCGCAGTAGATTGTAGAATTAAGCGTCTGACCATATGGGGGCAGCTCATAGTGGATGCTAACCTTCCAATCACACCAAACACACAACAAAACCTTCCTGGCCTTCCTTGGCCAATCCCGGCTTGGCCACTGTTTGCGACGATTCACCGGTTTGGTGACTAACTCCCATCTCCTGGGCCATGTCACGATATGCCATTTAACGGTCTAACTCAATGTTTTCCATGATTTGATCAGTATTTGTCGTCACAGGTCTTCCAAGTCTGTAATATCCTAGACAGTCAGCAGACAACACCCCTAATCAAAACTTTCAATACCAATTTCTGACTTCTGGGTCATAAAAGTAAAAGTGGGAATAAGATTTCTAAAGATTGTAATGAATATAAAGCAGAAGTTGAAGTTTCCAGAAAACTGAACACCGAACCAAGCGAATCTACAAAGTGTGACACAAAATTGGTAAATCACATAAGAAATGTGACCCAGATATAAAAAGATCACAATCACTATTGATTCAATGGCTCTTCAAACCATAAGTTCCTTGCATTCCAAAGCTTGTACGAACAGAGAAAACTTGAAACCGGAAGTAGTACTTACTTAAAGAGTAGCATTGTGACTAAAAGAAAGTTTAACGTTTGCCTTTAAAGTTAACGAACAACTCTACATATATATTATAGGAATATACATATAACCTGACCAAAATGAAAGCTATATGAACTTGTATAAATTATAAAAAATTGTAAAAGTTATAAAAGTTCAAAGTAAAATCCACTAGCACCCTCATCAAAGGCAATATGTGCACTCAAATGTATACTTTATTCAAACCGTTATACCGATGATTTCACTCAATTTACTCACTCACACTTATTACGAAAACTTCCGGCTAATTTTTGTTTCTTCTTCCGCATACCGCTCGTTTTGCCTATTTCCTTATTATTGACGCCTTTGATTTTATGCAGAATTGTCAACTGTAACCATTTCGAAATTGCAAATATTTTATTTTCAGAGATTTAGACTTTCTACTAAATTCAGTTTGGATTAATTCAATCTCATTCGCTATGATTTTATTTTACTCTTAAATACGTTTTTGGCGGTTCATGTGGCAGTGTGGTAAGTAATGTAAGTGCTGCATAAATTCACATATCGTATGTACATATGTATATTGGAGTAAACTTTTGGAACTATATCAGCAAATCGATAAAATTGAAAGGGTAATTCGGTATATGAATGCATTAAGATACTTTAAAGTATACAACGGTATATTTAAGATGATGGATTTTTAATGTGTACAGTAAAAATGTTATAGTAGACCGCAGAGCACCTGTACTTCATTTTCAGGAAGCAAAATGTTACAGGAAACACCTTCCAAAACAAAAAACTTTACTTTACACTGTAGACTTTCTAATGATTTTGTAACAGTATAGGGAGTAAAGATTGAGAGAGAGAGAGAATTTGTCGGGCACCGTGTCCCTTACCGTTACGAAGACACTTTTGTTAGGAAATCAGCTGATCAAACCAGGAAACATACTTAGATATATAAACTTCTATATCTTTAAATACAAATAAACACAGATAACAACAGGACATCTCGTAACTGAAATAGTTTCGCACCTGCCTTGCACACACGCTCCCAAGTCCTTTTCGGCTCCTTTTTCATTCTTATTATTTGCTTACCTTCGTACAAAAAGATTGCTCATTAACTTGGCGCGTGACGTTTGTGGCAAATGGGAATTGTTTGCACTTAATTTGCTCTCGCCTAGGCAAATCTACAATATAAACAAGTTAACAATAGGGGTGCGCAGCTGCTGGAGTACATATGGCAGCTTGGCGTTCAAATTTTGTATGCATTTACTCGTATATCCGGAAAACGGAGAAATTTTATTTCCGTGCTAAGATTTAAACGCCACGAGTGATAAACAGTATTGCGGTTAATGAGCAGCAATTGCGCGAAAACAACAAATACTGCGGCAGACAAAAACAGATGGGAAAATGCAAAATGAAATTTAGGCAGCGTTTACAAAGAAACTCACAGTTTTACAAGCCTCCTTTATGCCGAAAGCCCGAGTGAAAAAAGACTTCACTTCGGATACGAACCATCATGCCAAATTGAAAGGTCGACTGATCTACTGTGCAGACGATGGGGCTTATGGAGGAAAAACTAATCTATCTCAATCTAGTCATGGGTCTGCAAAGCATTGCCTTTAATACTTACTTTCGAAAGTAAAGACCTACAGTTACAAATGACGCGCAGAACTCGTTATCAGTATCACGCTGAGAAACTATTTCAATCTTTTATAATAATAAAGATAATCATCTTCCTCATCTTTTTGAAAAAGGCAAATCAGAACAAAAAAATAACCAATGCTTCAAAGTGATCGTCTGCAGAACATACTGCTTCAACTATCTCTTGATGCCAACAGAGCTAGCATGGGATACTGTGGGGGTCAGCAGGTGGCGCATAGCTGACATATGCAGGTTAGCTACGAATATCCAATAAGCAGTCCCCGATCAAAGAAACGGAGATGGAGGGAGTAACGTAAAAGGCTACATCGGCCCGACGAAGTTCCTGTAATGCGCTGTGAACCGCTGTGGCTTAGAGCCGTTCCGAAACGAGGATACCTTTCTTACAGTTTTCAGCGATTTCACTGCGATCAAACTGTAAATTGAGTCAAATTATAAGTATATTATGTAAGCCTACTTGTAATTAGTGCAAAGCGTTCTCCAGTTCGTTTCTACAATATTTTATTTTTTCAATTTATTTAGGTATAATAGAAATTCACAAATAATCACTTATACTTATTGCTAACACCATTTACTCAGTAAACCTTACAAATTATTGGGGCAAAGTTATTAACCCGACCTCGCCGCTTTCACACTCTCCCAACCGGTCTGCAAAATAACTCTTAATTGGCAATTAGCAAATGTTTTGTCTAATTTCATTAAAATTTTCGCAAGAAATTACTCTCAAATGGCCGCATGAATTATGACTGCAACGGAGCATTTAAGGAAAGGCAGAATGTGAACGCCATGAACATGCTCTGCATAATTCTACAGGCTACACGACATTCGCCACAGCGTGTCTGCATTTTAATTGCGGTTTAATTTGTTTGTATTTAAGGTCAACCGCAAACAAAGCAAGGACAAGCAAAACAAAAAAAAAACACAAAAGTACCAACACTAACAACGAACTAGACCAGCAGCAGCAACGAAATCAACAACTTATTTGCTCAATTATGTAATGGTTGTATATGTGTGTGGAAGCAAGTAACGGTAACTTTCATTGCAACTTGCTGCCCTATTCATTTCCTTTGACGCTATTTAATTCATTAGCTCAATTAATTTTTCTATGTGCGCGTATAACACACTTGTAAACATAAACAAAATGCCAGCAAAGTGCGGTACTGTAATAGCTGAGTTTCTAATGACTAAAGTTTTTCTACCAACATAGTAGAAAGTCTGGCAAACGCGTACACTTTAGCAGAGCACAGCAAAGGGGCTTTTAATGGAATAATAGTATTATGGTATTGTGTTGTCTTGTCTTGTCTTGTCTACGTACATTGACACACATCGATTTGTAGTAAACTGAAATATCAACTTTGTTTCGCAGACATCAGATATTAAAAAAAAAAATTAAACAATAAATACTTACATACAGTTTGTCAACAAATTCTTTGCAAAATGAAAATTGACTCAAAAAATCAACTTTGACATTAAATTTCTTTAACAAAGGTTTAGTTTTTTATGATTTTTCTTTTACAGTATTATTATAGGATATATCTAGTCATAGAATATGTTAAAAAAATAACAAAAGTAAAAACAAAAACATAAGATAGGACTCAAATAAGCAAAAACAACAAAAAGCCAATTGTCAATCAATTCTTTGCAAAATGCAAGCACATGTCGAAGAACGAATTCATGAGAAATGAACGGGACATTTTCAAAAAAAAAAAGCCAACACGTGTTCTTCTTCTAATTGGAACTACCGATCTAGTTGAAAATAAGAATCGTCAAGTAAATGAGTTCATGAGAAATTTAACCAATTGGTATATTTTCATTATTTCAAAGAAAAAAATAAAAAATAGGTGTCCAAAATTTTTAATATTAAGCTAAGGACTATATACAACATTATTCAGGTGCAAAAAATAAAATATACTGCATTGGAAGAACTCTGGACGCAAACTTTCAGAGCTTTCATTTTGGGATTTTTCTAAAGTATTACAATAAGTAGATAAAAACCCCAAAAATTTGCCCGAAATAATTGGGGAAAAATATAAAAAATATTACAACAACAACAGTAACCATGAGGAAGTGAGAATAGTGTTGAATCTTCCCCAGTACTCGTCCCATGTAGCCAGGAAAATGCCACAGTTATATGCCAATATCACCTATTGCTATTGAAAATTAGATATAATCGATTATATTAAGCCAATGGAATACTGGAATGGCGACTAGACGAAAACAATGACGTAACATAACGATAGACCCAGAAAAGTTTGGCGGAAACAGTCTTCAGTCATCCGTTGGCCTATTATAATCATCTATAGCGCATTTGATACATTTTTTAATTTTAATGACAGAAAGCGGTGGCTTTTTCCACGCTACTTGGGACGAGTACTGACTCTTTTCTCACTTCCTCATGGTTACTGTTGTTGCTGTAATACTATTTTTTATTTTTCCCCATCTCTTTCAGTCAAATTTTTGGGGGTTTTATCTACTTATTGTATTATTTTAGAAAAATCCCAAAATGAAAGCTCTGAAAGTTTGCGTCCAGAGTTCTTCCAATGCAGCATATTTTATTTTTTGCACCTGAATAATGTTGTATATAGTCCTTAGCTTAATATTAAAAATTTTGGACACCTATTTTTTATTTTTTTCTTTGAAATAATGAAAATATACCAATTGGTTAAATTTCTCATGAACTCATTTACTTGACGATTCTTATTTTCAACTAGATCGGTAGTTCCAATTAGATCTGTGCAATTCGAAACATGAATATATGCCAGAATATTCCGAGAAGAAAACGTGTTGGCTTTTTTTTTTTTTGAAAATGTCCCGTTCATTCCTCATGAATTCGTTCTTCGACATGTGCTTGCATTTTGCAAAGAATTGATTGACAATTGGTTTTTTGTTGTTTTTGCTTATTTGAGTCCTATCTTATGTTTTTGTTTTTACTTTTGTTATTTTTTTAACATATTCTATGACTAGATATATCCTATAATAATACTGTAAAAGAAAAATCATAAAAAACTAAACCTTTGTTAAAGAAATTTAATGTCAAAGTTGATTTTTTGAGTCAATTTTCATTTTGCAAAGAATTTGTTGACAAACTGTATGTGTAATGCAGAAAGCAATTTTTAAAATTACAAAAAAATGGCAAAAATATGTATTTCCTGCACAAAAAACAGAAGTAGTTGAAATGTATCTTAAAAGCCCGTCGCTTACGGCCAGTAAAATAAGGTGATACATGACCCTAGCGTTTGAAAAAAAACTTGTGAACATTTTTTATATTTTCCATTTTATTTTTTTTATTTTTGAATAGTCATTTTGACAAAATATTTTAAAAAGCTTTTGTATATAAGCTCTCTCCCAGGTTTCTTACCTATTTTTAGCTGTGTTTAGTGAAATACCACAAAAAAATGCTGATATTGTTACCATCAAAATACTACATTGCTCACATGGTAAAGTGCTAGTATTTGGTGACACACATCTGGTATTTGTACGAACAATAGTATTGTTACTACATGTGTGTCTCGGGTATAACATTTTTTTTTTTCTGTTGAAGTCTTCAGGCAGTCAGACCGTACTTGACATCACTCAATAGTAGTTTCACTTAATTCTTCTTGTTACTGCAATTAGCCTTTTCTATATTTAATTAAAATTTTGCCTAAAATAGCGGAGTTCGTTGAGTGTGTGCTTACAATTCAAGTCCTCTATGATTATACCAGTTTAACGAGGAACCCACAAACTATCTTGTATTCGTGTGAAAAGTTTTTGACAGGTTTTCAAACCTAGAACCTGTCAAAAATGTCAAAATAATGACAAACATTTTCAACTTAAAAGAAACCGTTAAGCCTCAGTATAATTATGCTGGTACATAGGGTACCAGTTGTTTAATCGATTCGCAACTCTCCAAGCCTAACGTATCCAGGATAGCTAATTGCAATTCTCACATATAAACTGTGATATTGACTACAAGATGGAAGAAGAAATATAAAAAACTTCGGAAATATAAGACGTCTTTGATACGGCGCTTGCTAAATATGAGCTCTACTCGCTTATCAAAAATATTTAAATATGAAAGCAAGAACAAAGTTATTCAGTTGCATCAAGCAAAAAACGGGAGTATATAGATAAATAGACAGATATCTAATTAGCATAGTATAATCACTTGTTTCTAGCTCTCTATTTGATTGTGCCAGTTTATACCAGTTGTTTGTTCGATTCACAAACTCTTTACGGCGAAGCGAATCGAACCGAAATGAAATTAATTACTATATATAAGCTTTAGTTAATTACTGCGAAATGATTCATTTAAGTTAAAGATACTGTTTATTTCCCGTATTTCCAATTCTATTACACGGTAGAGGAAATTTTCTAAAC
This sequence comes from Zeugodacus tau, assembly GCA_031772095.1. Lineage (NCBI taxonomy): Eukaryota > Metazoa > Arthropoda > Insecta > Diptera > Tephritidae > Zeugodacus > Zeugodacus tau. The sequence continues at coordinate 9,668,514 of CM062649.1, read as the reverse complement.
AAAGTTGAAACTGAAACTATCAAGAACATGCGTGCACACTTAGATAAATGACAATGCATGTACCGTTGTTCGATAAAGACATTGCTGTCATTAGCATTGTCATTCGCAGCATCGGTGTCCACATCAACAACATGCACGATAACAACAATGTGGTATTAAGTGCTTAAGTTGTGTTGTACGGACATATTTGAGTGCAGTCTTGTGTGCTGTGTTGCTTTCTAACCTTCAGATATGTATTATAAAATGAACATGCAGCATTGTATATGAGCTAGAGAGCATACAGGAAATTGGTTCGATCGTAGTCAAATTTATGGAAGAAATTATTTCTCTTTCCAGAAAGAAAAATCAAAATCAAACCCTTCCAAGATCTTTGACAATGGACTGACTGACGACGTAGTGTAATGAGTCTCGACCCCCAAGCACTAAAACGTCGATATGTTCATCTTGTATGGAATAAGGACCCACTTTTAATTGTGGTTGCGAGCATAGTGACCTAGTGACCTAGTTTCTGTATTTAGGAGTTCATTTAAGATGAACACTACTTCATGCTAAATGTCCGCTCAGCATTTCAGTGAATACCAGGACTAAGACTTACAATACTTTCATTATGATAGTTTTCACAGAAACTTCATCATGAGTCCTACAAAGAGATAATCACCATTGCAATAGTTGCAGGACTTTATGAGGGACTTCACGATACATTTCTTCGTGGAATATATGCTTTCTAAGAGCAGACAATTATTAGAATTATTAACTGAAAATTACTGGAACTACTAAAGATACAAGATTTTAATGGACACACGCTATCAAGTATTAAGCATAAATAAATTACTTCAGTTCCCAGAATAACTCCCACAACGATAACGCGACAACCGGAAAGAGCTCACAGAAATTGATAGGAAATATAATGTGACAACGCCCCAGCACCCAACTCACGCAAATGCACACATATGTATATACAGGAATAGAGGCTACAATTACGCATATGCATTTTAATTATATGCAAAGCCATACATATTCTAATGCCAGCGAGTATTAAAAGCAGCCAGGAAGGCTGAAGCAACAAACACAACATACATTATGTATGTTTGACCGTTGTTTGTGCCTCACGGCATTGTATGCGCCACAATGTCTGCCATTACCAAGCGCGCCATTGATGCGACGTCGCTTCTATTTTGCCCCTGACAGTAATGCTCAAATTTCAACAGGCTATTACTCATTCAAATTCAATGAGGCACACTGTGTTGCATGAAAGTGCCGAGATATATGCAGATGTACGTGTCTGTATGTATATGTAGCTGCGGCCCTTGTCCGCATTTCGGCTAACAACTGTAACGGTTTGCGGTCACCGAGTGATAAGTCGCTGAGGAGTTTTGTTAGTTTGGTCTGTGGTGGAACGTTGCAGTTTTGGTGCAGGACGCGATGCAGATGTCGTCTAGGTATGGTACGACAAAGTCTAATCCTCGAAACACACTGTCGATGTGTCGTTGAAATGTTTGGCCCGCGTTGCATAACCCAAATGTCATGTATCGAAATTCGAATAAGCCGAACGGAGTTGTTATGGCCGTTTTTTCGATATCGTCGGGATGCATGGGTATCTGGTGGTACGCCCTTTCTAGGTCGATAGTGGAAAATATGCTTTTGCCCGCAAATACTTGATGAAATGTCTGGCTATTTGGAATGGGGTACCTGTCCTTTTCGGTGACGGCGTTTAGTGCCCTATAATCCCCGCACGGTCTCCAGGTATTGTCCTTTTTAGGGGCCATATGAAGTGGCGAAGCCCATTGACTTTTGGACGGCTGGCAAATACCCTTCGCCATCAGGTATTCGAATTCCGCTTTGTCGGCTTTTAGTTTTTCGGGTGTGAGGCGACGTGGTTTTGCGTTCACTGGTGGACCGCTCGTGACGATGTGGTTATTATGTGGTTATGGTATTTTGCCACTGCCAGAAAAAGTAGAGGCAATAAACGCTTACACGGAACCAACCATCGAAAAGGACACTATCAGACGATGCATCAGACAACTGTATCGGAGGTATGCTGCACCAAATAAAAAACGACGAAGCGCAGCCCCTAGGATTTTTTTCCCGCAAGTTAACAACATCTCAACGTAATTGGAGTACATACTCAAGAGAGCTTTTCGCCGTGTATAAAAGCGTTAAATACTTCGCCGACCAACTCGAAGGTAGATGTTGCTCGATCTACACCGACCACAAACCAATCACTTTCGCTTTTAAACAGAAACCCGAAAAGGCAGAGCCACGACATCTCCGATACTTGCATTACATCAGCCAATTTACGACTGATATACGTTACGTAAAGGGTAAAGAAAACACAGTTCCTGATTTCCTTTCACGCATCAATGTAATGCAACGCGAACGTATTGACTACGATGTCATTTCGGCAGAACAGAATGCGGACAGTGAACGGAAATCCATTCTTCAAGGGAACGACCGCTACAGCATAATTTGACTAAGATGCCCGTGCTCAATTCAGCAAAACAGATATATTGCCATATCTCAAACAACAAATGCAAACCTTACATTCCGAAGTCATGTCGCAAAACAATTTTTAACGCTATACACGACATTGCACATCCTGGTATTCGAGCGACTACCCGACTCATCAAACAAAGATTCGTCTGGCCCAACATTCACCAGGACGTTACAACCTGGGCAAGGCAGTGCATACCATGCCAAAAATCGAAAATTCAGCGGCATAATAAGACCACACCTGGACGTTACAATACCACAGAGTCACGTTTCGACCATATTAACATCGACATAGTCGGCCCACTACCGCCTTCAAACGATTACCGATACCTACTAACGATCGTCGACAGATTTACGCGATGGCCAGAAGTAGCACCTATCAAGAACATAACGGCTGAAACTGTCGCCACCACACTCATAGATACATGGATCACGCGATTTGGTGTACCTTCTAAAATTACAACGGAGCAGGGGCGACAATTTGAATGTCAAGTTTTTAAGCAGCTCAACGAAAGACTAGGTATACGTCACCTCCGCACAACCGCATATCATGCCCAAGCCAACGGTTTAGTCGAGCGTTTTCATCGTACACTAAAAGCAGCACTAAAATGTAAAGATCGGCGAAACTGGGCAATCGAGTTACCGCTCATCATGCTTGGACTTCGATCAATATTTAAAGAGGACATACAGGCAACACCAGCGGAACTAGTTTACGGAAAAAACCTGCGACTACCAGCAGATTTTTTTACCGAACCGAAGCCGTACCCAAACGAAGCAGAGTTTGTTCAAGAATTCAGACATGCAATGGAATCGATACGACCGACACAAACGGCACACCACACAAAAACAAAACCATTCATACAAAAGGAACTCCATCAATGTACGCAAGTCTTCGTGCGAAACGACGCAATTGGACCACCACTGCAGCAGCCGTATGACGGACCATTCACAGTAATAAAACGTCATCCGAAATATTTCACGCTGGACATCCGAAACAAAATTAGAAAAATTTCAATCGACAGGCTGAAAGCGGCATTTACCGACGACAACAACATTATCGACGAGAACGCAGGGCCGACTCCAGCTGAGGTCAGCGACTCTCAAGTAAAAACCACAACTCGCCTGGGAAGAAGAGTTCGATTCCCTAAACGTCTGTGTCTGTAAGTACACACAGATTGAAGCTGGTTGTGGCAGTATAGTACGCGAACACACCTAACACCCTAGGGCAGCACTATCAATCTGTGGCAACACCACATAAAGCTTAAAAGTTTTTGATTACTAATGCAACCATGCATTTTGACTTTTTGTTTTGTATTATCTTTTATGCTATTCTACTAATTTGTTATATGCCAATAAATCATCCTTTTTGGTTTAACCTTCAAGAAGATAGCACGTGCACTCCTAACTTGTGCCATATATATAAATATATGGACCACATAGTGGATGAAGGCATTCATTTGCTGCTGAGTAATGAAATTTAAACAAATGAATAAATGCGAATATGTAGATTTTTATGGTGATTCTGAATGCATGTCAGTGTTGTCATACGGTAAATATAGACACCTAGTTGAATGTTTAATATTTACGCAGACAGTAGACCCTGAAATAATAAATTATTGTTTTAAAGTAGTTTACACTGGGGTGCTTCCAGACTTCACATTACTTATCTCATTATAGAACTTTATCAGCAATCGAATGCTCCAAAACACTCTGATCTTCTGCCTCACTAGTGTACTTAACCCATATAACAACTGTACTTTCTATATTATCAAATTACGCTAGAGGGTGTCACAACTGGTATTCTAGAGATAAGAAGAAGATACAATTATTACAAATATCTCCTTTCCGCTTTTTTGCTCTTTATTCAATGATTTATAAAAAGTGTTATAGTGATCGGATTTAGTTAAAATATGCGCCGTTTCGCTTGATAATCTGTTTCCATCTAGACAACTAGGCATATAGGCAGTTGTTCGAAGTAGATGGTAGAATTAAATGATTCCCATCCAATCCCACCAAACACACAGCAAAACCTTCCTGGCCGTCAATCTCGGCTTGGCCACTGTTTGGGATCCCGGCCTTCGACCATGACCCTTTTGCTTGATATTGTCGTATGTGATCCATATTTCGTCGCCAGTCACCATCCGATTCATAAATGGCTCGAGTTCGTTTCGTTTCAGCAGCATATCGCAGGCGTTGATTCGGTCCAGAAGGTTTTTCGCGTCAAATCATGAGTCACTCAAACATCAAGCTTTTTTGTGTATCCAGCCTTCTGCAGATGATTTAAATTGGTTTGGTGACTAACTCCCATCTCCTGGGCGATGTCACGAGATGCCACATGCAGGTCTATCGATCGGTATTCGTCGTCACAAGTCTTCTTCAGCCTTTAACGAAGGAAAACTTTAAAATAGCGCGAGAGGAGCTCTGTAGCGCTTTATGCATATCCATGAAATTCAAAAGACAAAAAGGCAGAAGGGGGATATTTGACAACCTTATATACTAGATGTCGACGTCGAACTCTGAGACGTCAAAACAGTTATAGCATAAGTTGGTAGGAGCGGCAGCATTTGTTAGATGCTTAGTTGAGTCTGCCAATGTCAAGATCGCGCATACATTTACTTACAAAAAATTAAAACGTTCGCCTTGTAAAAAATCGGGTATGTTGGTGGGACCACTACACCAACATTTCTGATTTGTAATTAATAAATATGCATGAGTTTTAGGAGACTATGTTGTACAACGGTATAATCGCACCCTTCGCCATATTATCGCATGTTGAAAACATCCAAACATGCCTGTCGCAGTTAATTTTTGTTCCCCTATGCTCTGTTGTTACAGGGACTTTGTGAGTAAACTTTTTGATTTTCAAATTATGCATTCATTTATAAACCCAAACGATTACCCACCTCCCGCCCAACCGACGCGTGGGGCGCAATACGCAAACGAGCGGAATTTGCCGAGTCATGAAAGGCAAGAGTTTTTAAGCGTCGAGGTCTCAAACTGTTCAGCTACAGAAAGAAAAATTTCAACAGCTAAGATTTAAAACTTACAAAAACAAAAGGGTACAAATTTTTAATGTTACTTATTAAGCGAAAACAAAATAGTATTTTTAATGCTAAAGATCGAATCTGACAGGTCAAATGTACTGGAATGAGAATTAAAATCATAACATATTTGGCGGAATGGTTCGTTTAACTCAAAATTTGTTCTCGAAGATTTTAAAAGTAATGGTCTAAACTGCCTAGATGAACGAAATGGGACATTAAACTTGATATCAGACAAAAGGAAATAGCTACAAACAGAACCATTCAGAAGTTTTACTAGAAATAGTATACCTAGCATTTCCCTACGACTAGTGAGTGTAGGTAGATTTATAAGTTTTAAGCGACTAGTATACGGAGGAAGATTCAATCTTGAATCCCAGTGTAAGTGACCTAAAGCAAAAAGTAAAAATGGTTTTTGAACGGACTCTAAATTATCAGAATGGGTATTGTAACTAGGATTCCATACCACAGAACCATACTTCAATATAGGTCTTACCAATGTTGTAAAAAGAGTTTTAGATCACTAATACTAAATTCTTTAGACCAACGTTTAACAAAGCTAAGGACACCTTTAGCTTTTAAGACTATTGAATTTACATGAGAATTAAAATTTAGTTTAGGGTCCATAGTAACTCCTAAATCAATAAAGCTAGATACTTGCTCTAAACTGAAGTTATTTATTACGTAGGGAGTAGGATCAACAGATTTACGGGAAAAGCACATCGTTTTACATTTTTTAAGATTCAGTGGCATATCATTTATGTGACACCGTTAGCAAATTAATAATTTGGACTCATACCTTGGTTTTTAATAAAAAGGCTGGAAATCTAAAGCGGATGGCTGTGATTCAGCGCTTTGACCACATTAATATTGCTAAATTGGGACCGTAAAACTGAAATTAAATTAAGGTACACAGGAAATTGCAATATCTGCTTTTAGTAATTTCGTGCAGATGACTTTACAAAATGTATGAACTAAATCCGCTACCTTTTTCTTTGTAGTTGTCATATGTTTCCAAATATGTGTACCATACATAACTCAATGGAGATATTTAAATTTTTTAACTTGACTTAATGGTACTGAGGGCCAGTTGCCAAAATTTTTGGATCTAAATAACTTCTAAAACCGACCCGGATTGATTTCCGAGGATATACTGCCACTTCAGCTTATGTCTCATACTGATGAAGAGACACACGGTTTTAAACCGCTCGCCACATATTTTATCTAAGGCTGAAAAAATAGACTAGAAATCTCTGAAATCTTGTGGTATTTGACTTTTTACAGTGAGTGAACCTCTTCGCAGAAAGTGAACTCACTAGGAGGGTATGTGCCTCTGTTAAACTGAAATCTTGGTCTTGGCAAATGAAGGGTTTACCGTTCTTTTGTTATTGCTTAACCACCACATTCTAGTTTAATAATTTCCTGTTAAGCAGAGACACTCAAGTTATTGCAATACCTCCCCAGAGCGAACCACTGGTTCATCAACACGTATACCTGCAAAATAACTGTGTCGGGAGACTGAATGTTGACATTGATTATATGTATACGGTTCACACTGACGGTGCAAAGTGCAGTTGCGTGTCTTTCACACAGCCATCTACTGTGGTGACAAGAAATGTTGATACTGAGCATATTTATGCGGTTGGAAATGTAGTTGCTCAAAGTAACTGTTTGTATGTTTGATTTCAGTGCATTTTAATGGTGAAATAACAGACTTTATATGAATGTATGTGTATATATAGGGTGCTTTTAAGAGCTAAGGATCTTTTTGCAAGGTAGATGTCTGCGGTAGTTTGTATGACGGAGACACTATTCATCCATGAATATTCAAAATATACACAGAAACAATAATTTCCTTTTAAACTTCCGGAGAAAGAAAACGGTGAGAGTGTTAGTAGATAAAGTAACAGCTGAAAGAAGCTATTTGTATAGAAATTCTTGAAACGCATGCACCTAAGAAATTGTAAAATTCTCAATCACTTCACTCTGAGTTATATTTTGTTCCAATTGTGTGTTACTGGCCATGTAAATCGCTTGCTGCTTTTGGGTGTGGTGAAATGAAATGCCCTTAATCGAAAAGCTATCAGGCAAATCAGTTTGCTTTCAGATAAAGGACAATGCTTGTACTTTTGCATGATATAGGCATCACCACAATCAACTTTTGCAATGAATTTCATGTCAACAACATACACAACAGCATGCATAACTTAGATTTAGAACTTATCTATAGGGTGATCCATACAGTATTTTCTTTTTTTGAAAATTCTAATAAGAAATTAGATGTTTTTTTCGAATTTCTCCTTAGAGACATGAAACACTATTATATTGATCACAAAATATGGTATCAGCGACATGAAACTTCGAATTAAACTTAGTAAAAGGAGTATTCTGCACACAGCTGTGATTTAAAGACAGACATTGTTATATAAATAGTTCTTTATTATAACCTCAATTTCATCGGCGAACACAAAAATCGAGGTCGGAATCTACCCACATCTCTTTCAAAGCATTCTAGGATTAACTGAGAAGAAAGTCGTATAGTTTGTCAAGAAGTTAACACTAAAACTAAAACCAAAACCACTGAGTGGCGCAAAGAGTACATTGTAGTGTGAGGGGATTCCAGTTCCGGTGGGCCTCTAAGTGCGTCATTTGACATTCAATGAGTAGACGCTTGATCTAAACTCAAGACTTTACTGTTGAGATCGATCTTTGTATAGAACCTCCATGGAAAGATCTGTTTCTCTTTGAAGTGAAATCACGATGACACGGCACGGGGTTAAGAGAACAAAGTAGCTACTGCAATTTTTTTATTGCTATTAAAGTACACACAATAACCGTATTCGATCGAAAGGATCTGGAGCATTGGTGAAAATAGTTCTATAGAAAATTTGGGAGAACCCTGAGTTACCGAACTTGAGTAATAACCTAACCTACTCTAAAACATTGACTCGTAACCACTTATTATTTGTATAAAGATATAGTAAAGAGGCCTGCCAGTGTTTTCTTATGTTTCAGATCAAAATTTACTAATCACCGACTTTTGAAACTGTCCTCACATACAATATGTACCAGCAAGTGACAAGTGAGTTTTAACAAGTGTTTAAAATTGCGAAATAACTAATTTGCCATCTTGTAGCTTATTCGATTAGAATTATTGGCAAACAACAAATGTGTATGTATGCAGACATGCCTGTTACCACCATGTTTTTGTTGTGCTACAAATACAAATTTTGTCACAGACGATTTTCTCTGCTCAGTGCCTAGAGAGCTAATGGAAATGTTGTGGCGAGATCAGTTTGTGGTGTGGGAGTTGTACAGTTTGATGAAAGAATTTCATGATATACATATATACGTACATGATTTTCAATCCTAGAAGCACATATGTGCACATTCCTATATGGATAAGGATGCGATTGTCAAAGTGGCGCTGTCACCTATTTAAATGCTCCATGTTGATTGTCAATGAGAATAATGTTGTTACATTTGTTAGGAGCATTTTTATACTCTCGCAACAAAAGTTGCTAAAGAGAGTATAATAGTTTTGTCCACATAACGGTTGTTTGTAAGTCCTAAAACTAAACGAGTTAGATATAGGGTTATATATACCAAAGTGATCAGGGTGACGAGTAAAGTTCAAATCCGGATGTCTGTCTGTCCGTCCGTCCGTCTGTCCGTCTGTCCGTCTGTCCGTCCGTGCAAGCTGTAACTTGAGTAAAAATTGAGATATCTTAATGAAACTTGGAACACGTGTTCCTTGGCACCATAAGAAGGTCAAGTTCGAAAATGGGCGGAATCGGACCACTGCCACGCCCACAAAATGGCGATAACCAAAAACACATAAAGAGCTATAACTAAGCCATAAATAAAGTTATGAAAATAAAATTTGGAACATAGGATCGCATTAGGGAGGGGCATATTTGAATGTAATTTTTTGGAAAAGTGGGCGTGACCCCGCCCCCAAATAGGTTTTTTATATATATCTTGCAAACCAATAAAGCTATGCTATATAAACCAAACTTTCTGCAGTCGTTTTTTTAAGCCACTTCTTAGTACAGTTCAAAAATGAAAGAAATCGGATAATAACCACGCCCACCTCCCATACAAAGGTTAGGTTGAAAATGACTAAAAGTGCGTTAACTCACTAACGAGAAACGTCAGAAACACAAAATTTCACAGAAATGATAGCAGAAGGAAGCTGCACTCAGATCTTTATACAAAATTGGAAATGGGCGTGGCATCGCCCACTTATGGGTCAAAAACCATATCTCAGGAACTACTCGACAGATTTCAATGAAATTCGGCATATAATATTTTATTGACACCCTGATGACATGTGTGGAAAATGGATGAAATCGGTTTACAACCACGACTACTTTCTTTATAACTCACTTTTGAATTCCATCTGAATCCTTCACTTTATAACATATACATTAGGAACCAATGATGATAGCGAAATAAAACTTTACACAAATACAGTATATGATCTGTGGCATCACTTGTGAAAAAATTATCGAAAACGGACTATAACTTTTCAAGGCCCCACATATCGAACATGTTGAACTCAGCGCCTAAGGTTAAATTTTAACCGAAAATATGGGTAAATCTCTCAACTAATTTAATGTAATTCAGAGGAAATTGTTTTCTTCCAATAGTGTGTCTCTGTTCCAAAAATTATTAAAATCGGGTCACAACATCTCTTAGCTCCCATATACATAATTATAGGTTTTGCAAAAATATCATCCCCTAGCTCCCATATACCTAATTAAAGGTTTTTCAAAAATTCGTTGGGCTTTATTACGCATATATGTATTGGTTAATATGTGATATATCTTAGCAAAATTAAGTGAGCGTATAGTATTGAATATAGTGTACCTTGCTGGTGAAATTGAATGAAATCGGTTCAGGAATTACCTCAGCCGTCATACACTATATAGGACGATTTTCGTTATTCTATTAAACTTTATGCCGAATTTATGGGTAAATTTGTGCGTTATCTTAATAAAATTTCTTCAATAAATTGCGAGAGTATAAAATGTTCGGTTACACCCGAACTTAGCCTTTCCTTACTTGTTGAAATTGTATTAATATAATTTATGAAATTGGACTTCATTCTAATTTAATTATCTAGTGCACTTCCTAATGCAAGCAAAACGAAGTATAACATTGTAAATGAGCAGAAATGAATGCTCAAATATGACAGAAAATGAATTGTTCAAGAGAATGTAATTATTTTCATATTTTGAAAATTTCTGCTACGCTCTGCAATACAAAAGCATATTCAGTGATTAAATTGTTCTTGCGAAATGTAAAAGTTGAAGTATATATTCATCAAAAATTGTATAGCTATAATTTATTTTTAAACTCCCCATTATTGCAGCTACACTTGCTTATGTGTATATAAGTATACATAACTTCTGTTTAATAATATATTCCACTAATGCTCGACAAACCAAAGTTTTAGCACATTAACCGTAATATAATTTCATAAAATTATAATTTTGTTATGGCATACAAATGTTTAAAACAAAAACGAAAAACTTTAACAAATTTAGTTATATAACTTTTATTTTCCAACACTATTTTGGTTTAATCAACTGAAAACGAGTGTAAATAGTAAACGAATGTTTATTGTTGAAGTTTGCGGTGTTTTTATGAGTTTTTTATTATTTGCTTTTTCCGCTTTAGCTCGCCGATATAAATTTTGAAAAAATAATAGAAAATAATTTAGAATAAATCCTTTACTTGAAAACGTAATAAATCCTTCACTGACAAATCATTATGCCTTTAACGTTGACAGAAAGCAGTATACGTATAAAGTCTGTATTTGAAAAAAGAATGAAACAATATTCCTCTTATTTAATTGATGACGTCTCAATCGAATATTTTTTATGTCAAACTTACTCCAAAGAAATATGAATACGAAACTGTCTATATCATATATCAGAAGCTTCAAATGAATCATATAGTACTCGTATCCCACCTGAACAATTTATACCGCTGAAAACCCTAGAAAGTGACAGTTGATTAAGATTTAGAAAAAATTAAAATTTCAAGGTGGTTTTTATACTCTCGCAACATAAGTTGCTAAGGGAGTATTATAGTGTTGTTCACATAACGGTTGTTTGTAAGTCCTAAAACTAAACGAGTTGGATATAAAGTTATATATACGAAAGTGATCAGGGTGACGAGTAAAGTTCAAATCCGTCCGTCTCTCCGTCCGTGCAAACTGTAACTTGAGTAAAAATTGAGATATATTGATGAAACTTGGTACACGTGTTTCTTGGCACCATAAGAAGGTTAAGTTCGAAGATGGGCAAAATCGGACCACTGCAACGCCCACAAAATGGCAATAACCGAAAACACATAAAGTGTCATATCTAAGCCATAAATAAAGCTATGAAAGTAAAATTTCTTATGAAGGATCGCACTATAACGCGTATGTGGATGTAATTTTTTTGGAGAACTGGGCGTGGCCCGCCCCTACTAATTTTTTTGTACATATCTCGTAAACTATTAAAGCTATATTAAGGAAACTTTCTAGAGTCGTTTCTTTTAGGTACTACCTTATACAGTCCAAAAATGGAGGAAATCGGATTATAACTACGCCCACCTCCCATACAAAGGTTAGGTTGAAAACTACTAAAAATGCTTTAATTCAGTAAGGAAAAACACCAGAAACCTTAAATTCTATTATAAAGATGGTACAGAAGAGCTGCACTAAAATGGTATACAAAACTTTAAATGTGCGTGGTTCCGCCCACTTATGGGTCAAAAACCATATCTCCGAAACAACTATTGTCTTCTTGGCTTCCCAATGATATTTTATGACAATAGTCCAAATCGGTTCACAACTACGCCTACAATGGACTTTATACCATATATATGTCGAATATAAATAAATTGCGAGAGTATAAAATGTTCGGTTACACCCTTCCTTACTTGTTTGTTTTACTTTTCTTCGACTTGAATGTGAAAATTTAAATCTTAAAGCACACAACATATGTGAACACGACCGGTCCACAAATGGCTCGCTTTTAAAAGCTGTTTTGAAAAGTTTTCTTCGCACAAATTTCGCTTCGTGAAGTTTTTCTAATTTTCACTAAAAAATTATAACAACTCAAAGCCAGTGATACACAATCACAATCAAGGAGGCAGACAGCCAATTCAGCGAATCAGTTTACTCAGGTTACCCGCACACTGATCACAAGTGCCTGCATTCAAACGCGGCAAGTTCAACTTGAAATTGAAGTATATGTGCAATCAAGTAGCCAATATTCGGTCGCAGAAAAAATAACCAATTTAACGGGACAAAAAATGGTGTCCGGAAGGCCAATTTATGCTGAGCATAAATGAACAACGCCAATAGAGTACCGTTGAGTAAATGAATTAGTGGCACAAACGACTGACAGCGGACAAGTGAACGCCGGTAAATTGACTCATCATCAAAAGAGGAGATGTATCGCAGACAACACATCTATAACGGCATAATCATAAAGTTCAGGTTGTTCTGTATGAAGTGGTGGCAAAAGCGAAATAAAATTTCTTTCAATAAAAAATTGTTTTTGAATTGAAGCAAAAGCGTTTAAAGTTGTTCTCAATGGGTTTCATGAAAACGAATATTCGTTATTTCGAAAAACTACTGTACATAACTTCACATCTATTTCGATTAGTTATTGAACTTGTGGCTCATACATGCCAAAGCAGCCTTTACCCAAAAAAAAAAACATTTAAATGACATAAAAAATCCATTTTTATTGTAAATATGGTACTTCACCAAACATTCAGACTTGACTTTCTAAATTTTTAATTGAAAAGGAATCAATACAAGATTAATACTAAATCACCTGTTGAACAGAACATAAATTCTTCAGCAATTAATATGAACTGAATAGGTGAAGCACCAGAACTCAACTCAATAACTCACCGCACCGTTCTTACTGATTGTACCTTTTCATTTTTCAAAAGCCAGCAGTTATGGCAATCGAATTCCTCCTTCGGAAAAAAACCTATCCGCTCTCTCCCAGTCGCATTACTCCGATAGTTAAGAATGGAAGATTTAATTACATTTAGCGAAATGGAAAAACAAAGAAAAGAATAACAACGAAATGTAATAAATGAATGAATGGTTAATTTACTCAACGCATAAAGCACTTACTGCAGCATAAGACTTGATTTCTATAAGTTATAGAGGTTATGTCGATACATGATAATACTATACAGACTTTATTTTCTCTCCTCGAATTCTTCAGAAATCCAAACCCAACGTATTTAAGTTTTTTGCTTCTAAATTTAATGAATGTTGCTGAGATGACCTATTATTCTATATATACATTTAAATAACGTTTAGTCGATGTTATCCGCAAATTAAAGATGCATATCATAATCATGTTAAAAATGCTCTAGGAACATCCCTAAAATCATCCCTAAACGAATTAGATATAGCGTTATATATATCAAAATGATCAGGATGACGAGACGAATTAAAATCGGGATGTCTCTCCGTCCGTATATCCGTACAACGGATAATTTGAGTAAAAATTAAGATATTTTGACGAAACTTGGTACACATGTTTCCTGGTACACTCAGAGTTTTTTCTTTTAAATGGAAAATGGATGTGGCGTCGGCCACTTATGGATCAAAAATATTATCTCAGGAACTACTCGACCGATTTCAATGAAATTCGGTATATAATATTTTTTTGACACCCTGATAACAGGGATGAAAAATAGGTATCGGTTCACAACTACGTCTACTTCCCATATAATACAATTTTGAATTCCATCTCATTCGTACACTTTATAATATATACATTAGTAAAAAATGAAGATTACGGAATAAAACTTTACACAAATTCTGTATTTGAGCTTGTGGAAAAATTGTCGAAATCGTACTATAACTTTTCAATGCCCCGGATATTGAACATGAAGAACTCAGTGCCTAAGGTTAATTTTTCACCTAAAATTTCCGTAAATCTGCCAGATATTTTAATTTAATTCAGAAGGAATCTTTTTCTTCTAATAGTGTGTCCCTGTACTAAAAATGGTTAAAATCAGATCACAACTTCCCCTAGCTCCCATATACCTTATATTCGGATTATCAACCTTCCGGTGGGCTTTATACCGCATATGTCGGTTAATATGTGAGATATCTTAGCAAAATGAAGTGAGCGTATAGTCTTAACTATAATGTATGTACCTTGATTGTGAAAACGAGTGAAGGCGGTTCAGGAATTACCTGAGGCCTCATACTATATATACTATATATGATGATTTTCGTTATTCTCTTAGTTCTTACGCCGAATATATGGGTCAAATTGTGTGTTATCTTAATAAAAATATAGCAATAAATTGCAGGAGTATAAAATGTTCGGTTGCCTTTTCTTACTTGTTAGGTAATTAATATTTTTTATAATTATAAAGTCTTGTGTAAAAATGGACTTTAAAATATTTTTTAAACCTTCCAATAGTTACAAACTTAAATGAACCTTTAATAAAAACTTTAAACCTTAAAAATTATTTCTTGTGAAATTCTAAATTTATTTCCACTATTGTTCAACGCTATATACATATGTCCCAATTATATATAAGCGCAAGTTATTGCACTTGAACTGATTGACTAATTTTCAGTTAAATGTGAAATTACACACCAATTTGTCATCAAAAATTGACATTATATAATATTATAATGCAATCCGAACATTTATACAAATTTTACCTGCAACCACTTGATAGGGCTCAGCGTACAATCACGGTAATTATAAATTAATTAATTATCAATAAAAGAGCGCAGATGTAACTGACAGTCAGTGAAATATTAAAAAACACATGTATAGGCAACAACAATTGAATGCAAAAATATATGCGTATGAAAGTTTACAAAGTATGATGATTTTTCACTTAACGCTTGAATTTACGCATTTACACAAATATACATATACTTGTTTGTGTGCACTTGTTTGTTTGTGTAGTGTTGCAATGTTTTCAATATATCAATGCATAGGCATATGCGGTGCATGCCAATATATTTGTATACAGTAAATACTTTACTATTAATTCTATAAACGCACAAATAAATTATTTGACACTTGCAACACACGCGTGTATGCACACTCCTACATAACTGAAAACACTGTTGTTATTATTCAGTTTTGCCATTTAATTTATGTCTTTCATTTAGTAATTAAATGGCATCGAAAACATGTCGGGCAGCAGCTGGTCATTTAACACTTGCAGATTCATGTATGCAAATGCGTATAAGCGTGTGTGACATACAGGAATGTGTAGTTATGGCTTTATATTACTAAACTTGTATGTAGGTAGATTTAATTTTGATGGCGTGTTTGTAATTATATGAGTGGGTTGAACACACGAGCAAATCATTAGAGCAGCACTACGTCGTTGAGGTGATAATAATTATAGATGTGACTAGCTAAATTTTCAAGTGCATATACATTCTCATCCACGCATATATCATGTGCAGCTTGCTGGTCTAAAAACTGAGGCGGTGCAGATCACCAGCAGGAAAAAACTGGAAGATATCACGCTTAACATCGACGGCTATAGCATCACAACACAGCCGGCGCTGAAGTACCTAGGAGTACTAATTGACGCGAGACTTAGCTACAAGACGCACATTGACAAAGTTTGCGAGAAAGCAGCACGGGTAACGGCAGCCTTAACGAGGATAATGACCAACATTGGCGGTCCAAGCCAAAATAGGAGAGCACTATTGGCCAGGGTGAGCCAATCTATCATAATGTGTGTGGCACCCATATGGGGACCAGTCCTACAACATAAGACGTATACAAAGAAAGCGAAATCGGTAGTTCAGCTCAGTGCTATTAGGGTTGCTTGTACCTTTCGAATGGTTTTCCATGAAGCTGCCGGTATCCTAGCTGGTATCATACCGCCAGACATTATGGCTATGGAACTCAATAGAGTATACGATAGGGCCAAAAGCATAGGCAGACGTCTAAGAGCTGAAAAGCGGAAGGAGGAAAGACAAGTAAGTCTCAACAAAAGGCAACGACGAGGAGATGGGCACACAGGCTGATCAGAAGCGTGCACGCGTGAGTAAAGAGAGAACATGGAGAAACTGACTACCATCTGACTCAGAGTCTGACGGGTCACGGATATTTTAGAGAATATTTGTATAAATACGGACATGTTGACGGAGCGAATTGTTCTTTTTGCGACAATAGCGAGGATAACGCGCTACACGTATTATTTTTCTGCCCAAGATAAAGTGAAAGAGTGGAATTTTGCGAAAATTACCGGATAATATCGTGCTGCACATGATAACATCGAAAATTGTATACGATAGAGTAAGACCCTGGTCTGCGATAGTCCAAGAGCTCAGAAGAAAATAGTGACAACGCCGCGAAAGTAGAAGAATAAACCAAGACTAGGCAGCGTGCGTGCGTGTGTGTATAGCCCAATGGCGAAGCTTGGCCTCATGATGAAATGTCTAACGGCGATTCCGTGGGGCATACATATATGTACAAGCGAAGACGGCGAAGTTAAGGGTTCAGTACGCAGGCGTATTGATCTGCAAGTCCGGAGGGGCGTGGGCCCGAATGATGTGCATCTCTAGCAGTCAATGTGAATCGTGCATATCGTCCGTAAAAATTATCTTTGGATGATTCCCCCTTCTAAATAAAAATAAAAAAAATAAATATATCATGTGCCTAGTATTGTTTCACATAATCGTATAATAAATTTCAAAAACAATTAAGGAAAGGCTAAGTTAGGTGTAACCGACCATTTTATACTCTTGAAATTTATTAATGTAATTTTATAAAGTAAACAGAATTTGACCCATATATTCGGTATAAAGTACAATAGAATAACGAAAATCATATATAGTATATGAAGGCTGAGGTAATTCCTGAACCGATTTCAGGCATGGTTGTGAACCGATTTCGCCCATATTCCATTCGTATCAAGTTAAGATATTATATACCGAATTTCATCAGTACAGCTTCCTTCTACCATTTCTTCTGTAAGACTTAGTGTTTCTGTTGTTTTTCGCTAATGATTTCGCCAACTTAATAACGCACTTTAAGTAATTTTCGATCAAACCTTTGTATGGTGGTGGGCGCGGTTATAATTCGATTTCCTCCATTTTTGGACTGTACAAGGTAGTACCTAAAATAAAGGACTGTAGAGATATATGCAAAAAAATTGGGGAGGGGCCATGCCCAATTTCCCAAAAAAATTACATCCATATATGTGCCACTTTGATATATATAAGCATATTTCTAACTCGTTTAGTTTTAGGTGTTACAAATAACCGTTATGTGAACAAAACCATTATACTCTCTTAGCAACTTGGTTGTGAGAGTATAAAAAACGATAGTTATGATAAAAAGTTCTATATGTCATTCGAATTCGAATGTAGATCTACGAGGGCTGCTAAATATATTTCTGGCCTAAGCCACACTAAGTGTTGCCAGGTGCAATCTGACATTTCCATTGGGAAGTTTGACATTTTTATACTCTCGCAACAAATGTTGCTAAAGAGAGTATTATAGTTTTGTTCACATAACGGTTGTTTGTAACACCCAAAACTAAACGAGTTAGATATAGGGATATATACCAAAGTGATCAGGGTGAAGAGTGGAGTTCAAATCCGAATGTCTGTCTGTCCGTCCGTCTGTGCAAGCTGTAACTTGAGTAAAAATTAAGATATCTGAAAGAAATGAGCAAAATCGGACCACTGCCACGCCCACAAAATGGCGAAAACCGAAAACACATAAAGTGCCATAACTAAGCCATAAATAAAGTTATAACAGTAAAATTTGGAATAAAGGATTGCACTAGGAAGGGGCATATTTGGATGTAATTTTTTTGGGGAAGTGGGCGTGGTCCCGCCCCCAAATCGGTTATTTGTATATATCTCGCAAGCCAATGAAGCTATATAAACCAAACTTTCTGCAGTCGTTTTTTTAGCCACTTCCTAATGCAGTCCAAAAATGAAAGAAATCGGATCATAACCACGCCCACCTCCCATACAAAAGTTAGGTTGAAAATTACTAAAAGTGGGTTAACTCAGTAACGAAAAACGTCAGAAACACTAAATTTCACATAAGAAATGGCAGATGGAAGCTGCACTCAGATTTTTTTACAAAATGGAAAATGGGCGTGCCATCGCCCACTTATGGGTCAAAAACCATATCTCAGGAACTACTCGACCGATTTCAATGAAACTTGGTTTGTAATAGTTTCCTTACATCCCAATGATATGTTGTGAAAATAGGACAAATCGCTTCACAACCTCGCCTACTTCCTATATACCAGAACTTTGAAGACAATCTGAATCGTTTACTTTACAATATATAAAGTAAGTACTAGTGAAGATATCGGTGCAGCACTTTGTACAAATACTATGTTAATAGTGTGGCAGCCCCATTCTAAAAATCGCCGAAATCGGACCATAGGTTTTTAAGGCTCCATATATCGAACACGAGGACCTCGGTGCTTCTAACCTAATATTATGGTTTCCAACTTTCAATGGACTTTATACAATATATATGACGAATATGGGGCATTCTCTGGAAAAAAAGCCACTTGAAAAAAAAGTTCTTTATATTCCTTGGCAATTATATATCTTATAGTACATGTAAAACCTAAAATAAAACATATGGTTTTAGGTCTGTGTAACGCGGGGTTGCCATATTATAAGGGGCCAATTAAAAAAAATATTAAAAAAAAAAAAAAAACAAAAAGGAATTAAATGTCTGCTACGTCCACGTCGTTAATCCTGGGTTACGCTAAATTCTGATAATAGTGCATAGTCAATGATTTTTCATCATGTTCTGAGTTGGTTTTTTATTTGTAGCTCATACAAATATTGCTGTCCCAAAATTCCCTTTGGGGGGTAAAATAGTGATGAAATAAGGAACATTTTAAGATATTTTCGAAAAAAATCGAAGGGGGCATAAGTTGTTAAAAATTCCAAAAATTTTTTTTTTTCATTTTTTGCTATGAAATATTAATTTTAAAAATTTTTACGATATACAGTTTCAAAGTTTGAGAAATTCTGTACAAACAAGTCACATGGTGTTTTAAAATCTGTTCATTATTTAAAGTTATGGCGGTTCGAAAATTTTATACAAAAAACTTTGGCCCCTTATAATATGGCAACCCCGCGTTACACAGACCTAAAACCATATGTTTTATTTTAGGTTTTACATGTACTATAAGATATATAATTGCCAAAGAAAACGAAGAACTTTTTTTTTTCAAGTGTCTTTTTTTCCAGAGAATGCCCCATATGTGGGTCAAATTGTGTATTATATAATATAAATAAAGTTAAATAAATAAATTTCGAGAGTATAAAATGTTCGGTTACACCCGAACTTAGCCCTTCCTTACTTGTTTAGCATGACATCACTCAGAACGTTTTGTCATTTAATCGTGAATTGTTTTATTTACAGGGAATTAAAAAATTCATCTCGGCCAAAAAATGGAATTAACTCGTGAACATTTTCGTGCGATCATTTTTCACAACTTTCGACGTGGATAATCGCGACAAGAGTGCATCGATGAATAAAAATCTTTGTATGGCTATGAAGCACCATCCTATAGCACTGTGAAAAACTGGTACGACGAATTCAATCGTGGCCGACGCTCGCTCAAAGACGAATTCCGTGAAGGTCCAAAAACAGCCGTTGTGCCAGAAAACATCGATGCCGTACGTGGACTGATAATGCAAGACCGTCATGTAACATACCTTCACATAGAGGCATGCATTTCTATGCACCAGCATACATTCTATATTGCATGAACACCTGGCCGTAAAAAAGGTTCGTTCTCGTTGGATCCCGCACAATTTGACAATCGCTCAAAAAAAGGCTCAAAAAAGTGCTTCGAAAATTGGTTTGGTTTGAGCGCATGCAAAAGTGTATAAATCTTGATGGAGAATATTTTGAAAAACAATAAAACCATTTTCGTTGATAAATATTCTTATTTTCATTATTAGGCCAGAAATATATATAGTAGCCCTCGTATTATGTGATATGTATATGTACCAGCTTGGCTTTGCAAATGCTTCGAAACTCTAAACGGTTTGTTACCACTTCACTATGATTGCTTCGTCCTCTTCGATTGGTATTATATTATAGAATTGTCATCATTCATTCCTCAAAAACTTAACTATGCGCTGGACTTTTAAGGAACATTCATTTATTACAGCCATTTATATATATATATATATATTTGGCGTTGGAACCGCGTTAAGCGATTATAGCCGAATCCACCAGAGTGCCCCACTCGTTCCACCTTTTTGCTTTTTGGTGCCAACTGGAAGCACCAAGTGAAGCCAGGTCACTTTCCACTTGGTCCTTCCAACGGAGTGGAGGTCGTCCTCTTCCGCGGCATCCTCCAGCGGGTAATGCATCGAACACTTTCAGAGTCCATTTTTACATTGTCCATTAATCACTACACGAAGCTCACCACGAAGGCCGTAACGACGCATCAAAGCAATCAAATTCATATACATATAGAATTTTGAAAAAAATATAAAAATGCATAAACAGCAAATCAAACTGATTAAGATTTAACGGCAAGGATTTATATGCATTTCAAGTGTTACGAATGTCACAGGATAAACGCGTGTCCAATCACATCTTCCTTTTATCCTGCTGCTACTAATACTTTCTGCTACCATATTGTAACGGCCGCAATGTAATGAGGTGATAAATTTAGGCTTAAATAAAATGTCTATCAATTTCCACTGATGAATAGGCTACTTTGCGCAACACCAATAAATATATACAATATACAGATATGGACACTCACAGCGGCCAAATGCTTGCTAATGTAGAGCGTATGGAAAGCGCATTTAAGCCGAGCTGCTTTAAGTGTCACAAGACGATGTCAACCGTGAGTTATTTGAAAAGGATATCGAAACAAAGTACGATAATGAAAAAGGTAAATCGTGAACCGATGAACTTGTATGGTGTATGATTAATAGCGGTGACCGCAAAACATATTTACTTATGTAAATAAATAAGTATGCAGGCAACAAAATAATATTTAGCATTTGAAAAATATTGACACACAGGATGTGGAGATATTTAGGATTTTTTATTCTTGCCATTTCGTTGGAAAAATTAAAAAGTGTTGATTTTTCTTATTAAAAAAAATAATGATAGCCAAATTTATATTACGAGAACACTTTATTCAAACTTGCGCACACAACTCGTCATTTACATATAATTCAAATTCAAAGAAAAAGCACATATTTCGTTGTAATAGAAGAGTAATTTTTGTTTGTTAATTGTGAATATTCACAATTATAGAAAGCAGTGATGTAATGAAAAGTACTGCAATTCTAACACGCCTCCTCAAAAATTACACTGAAAAAAAAAATTCTAAAATAAAATAAATATTATTTCACACTTTTATATGACGAGTCGTGTACTCTGGGAAGTTACAATAATGTAGTCCAACATTTGTTGCAAGGATTGGGGAAAACCCAGAAAAACCCAATCAGACTACATTTAGTTAAAACTAAGGTATATATTTGGTTAATTAGCTTTATGTTGTATTCAATTTGTCTCATCCACGAGTCCCATTTGACATCTCAATTTTAGGAAACGGTCTGCAGGTAACGATTTCGTCAAAATATCGGCCAACTGTTTATCTGTAGGAGTATACTCAAGTCTAATTAGCTTATTTTCAATTTGTTCTCTAGAAAAATGATACTTTATATCAATATGTTTCGTTCTTTTGTGACATGAAGGGTTATTAGCAATACATATACAACCTTGATTATCTTCACAAATTTTTATTGGTTCCACCAACTCAATCTTTACACTTTTTAACAACGATTTCAACCATAAAGCTTCTCTCACAGCCTCAAATAATGCCATATATTCTGCTTCAGTCGATGAAGCAGCTACAGAATTTTGTTTCTTTGTATTCCAACAAATTAAGCATGATTCAAACAATTGAAATAAATATCCCGTAGTACTTTTTCTATCAGTTTCACTTCTTCTGAATTTATTCATCAAATAACTTTTACATTCATTCATAGTTTTACTATTCGCTGTTGCAATAACCAAATCATCTACATATAGTAGCACATACACATTTTTCAATATGTCCCCTTTGTCAAAAATATATATGCAATGATCTACTGTCGAATTCATAAAACCCATTTCCTTTAATACATTATCAAAAACATCAAACCAACATCTGGCAGCTTGCTTAAGACCGTATATAGCTTTATTTAATTTACAGACTTTTTCTGTATCACAGGATAATCCTGGAGGAATTGTCATGTAAATTTCCTCTTTTAATGTACCGTTTAAAAATGCAGTTTTAACGTCCATGTGATGGACTTTTAAACCAAATTGGTTGGATAAAGCCAATATAAAACGAAAACTCGAAATTCTAGCTACTGGGGCAAATGTTTCATCATAATCATTTAAATATTCTTGTGTAAAGCCTCGTGCAACAAGTCTTGCCTTATGTTTGACTGGGTTGCCTAGTTCATCGTGCTTTATTGTAAAAACCCATCTACAATCAACTATATTTTTATGTTCAGGTGTTTGTACAAGCGACCAGGTTTTGTTATAAGAACGCGAATCTAGTTCTTCCTCTATTGCTTTTTCCCAATAAGATCTATCACTTCTACTCTTTATTTCTTCAAATGAATTTGGAGTGCTACTAATGAAAGTGTGTGCATTCATTATACAATTATACGACAGTGTGTTTTCTTCACTACATAATAAATGTTTGCGTTCTTTTAATTGTTCACTTCTTTTTACATCGTTATTATTTATCGGTTGTGAGTCTGACGATTTAGAACTGTGTCATCTACTGATATATTTTCAACTGTATTTAGCAAATCATATTTGTCCAAAGAATCAGGCTGTTCATCTGAATGAAGCCTATCAGATTTTTCTTCCGTACTATCATTCGGGAATTTTTTTGTTTTCATACCTTCCGTACTCTCATTCGGGAATTTATATTTCATATCTTCCGTACTATCATTCGGGAATTTTTTTGTTTTCATACCTTCCGTACTCTCATTCGGGAATTCAAAGCCTTTTGATTCGACACTATCTCTTATTATATTTCTGGAATGTACCTTATTTGTTTCATCTACAATAACATCTCTTGCTGTTATAAAGCCTCTGCTATCTTCGTCCCATAATTTAAAACCATTCGGTTCGTATCCAACAAGTATACATTTCTTTGATTTCTCATCAAATTTTCTTTTTCTAGTTTTGTTGTGTACGTATACTGTCGAACCGAATACCTTCAAATACTTTAAATTCGGTTTTCTATCATGCCACAGTTCATATGGAGTTTTTGTACTATTCTTAAGAGCTTTACTAGGACTTATATTAATTAAATAGGTAGCTGTCAATACTGCTTCACCCCAAAAACTCTTGTCCAACTTTGCACCATTTACCATAGCACGCGCTTTTTCTGTTATTGTTATTATCATTCGTTCGGACACACCATTCAACTGTGGAGTGTGTGGGACTGTTAAATGGTAAGTGATCCCCTTCTGAACACAATAGTCCTTCATTTCATTCGATAAGTATTCTCGACCATTGTCTATGTAAAAATTCACAACTTTTATATTGAAATGTGCTTCACTTTTAGCGATAAAGTCTTTAAACATTACAAAAACATCAGATTTATAAGTGATTAGATAAGTTACACAATAATGTGTAAATTGATCAACAAATATGACATAATAATTTTTACGGTCTACTGTGGATGGTGTAATTGGACCGCAAACATCAGAATGAATTATAAATAAAGGCCTCTTTACGTGGTTTTTATCTTTATATTTTTCAAAAGGTAATCTGAACATATCTTTACTTTGAATTTCTAAAAATTTTCCTCTACTAATATGTCCTAACCTCTCATGCCACAATTGGTAGTTATTATTCAATGATGCATATACTTTACTACATAATGTTAATTCAATATATGGTACGCTATACATACCTTTGTTTTCAAGAATTACTTCACCATTTTTCGAAACTTTGACACCTTCCGTATTAAATTCGATGGTCATCCCAGAGTTTTGCATCTTTCTTACAGAAAGTAAGTTTTCCGGAATATCACGGCAAAACAAAACATTTTCTAGAGTAATCGGATTTTGTAAATTGTTGTGTAGTCTCACTATGCTTTTCTTTGTGGCGTAAACATATTCACCGCACTTTGCGACTGCGATTTCCACTGGCGGATCTAATTCAACATACTCAATAAACATGCTGTCATCGTTTATCAAGTGGTCAGAAGCACCAGAATCTAAGATAAATGAGACATTATTATCTTTACGTCTTGATACACGGTCACCACCCATCATGAATGCGAATCCCCTGTCCTGCTGCGTAGTTGCAATTTGAACTGTTTTTCCTACTTCCGAACCTTGTTTATTTATTCTTTTTTTATACGTATAGCAGTCCTTTTTTATGTGACCTATTTTTCCACAATGGTGGCACTTTAACTTCTTTTTAAAACTGTTTTTGAAATATTTCTGATTGTATTTGTTTTTAAAATTGTATGGTGTAACTTTGTTAACGTTTTGTGAAAATTTCCCTACGGCTTGTAATACTTTTACACTCGTATCTCTATCAGCACTTCTTATTTTTGTTTCATGATCGAGTAATCGATTTTTTACAAAAGCTAAAGTTAATTTGTCTTCTGATAACGTTTCAATCGCTGTGATAACACCATCATAAGACGATGGTAAAGTAAGTAGTAAATGTGATACTTTATCCATCTCGTCAATCTTAGCTCCCGAAGCCAACAGCTCAGTTATCAAGTCATCAAAAAAATTAAAATGAATCAGTAGCTGTGATTCACTTTTGAATTTTAACGATAATAACCTTTTTCGAACAGCTAACTGCGTTGCTAAACTTTTTCTTTCATATATCGCATCCAAATTTGTGAAAATTTGGTTAGCTGTACTTTCGTTGCTTGCAAAGCCAAGAAAAGAGTCACTTAAAAATTCAATAATTAAACTTTTCGCGTTCCTTTCGGTTTTTAACCAGGCATCATCAGGCTCATCCGGCGTAGTTTCGTCTATAACCTTTAAAGCGTCTATCTCAGCCAAAAGTGCTCTCACTCGAAACTTCCAGATGGAGTACTTTTCGCCGCTGAAGGGAACAATGTTCCGTTTTACTTTTTCCATGGAACTGTACTGTGTTTGGCTATTGCTGGCTAAGGCGTACTCTGGTCCCATAACCTGTTGATTTTTCTTATTAAAAAAAAATAATGATAGCCAAATTTATATTACGAGAACACTTTATTCAAACTTACGCACACAACTCGTCATTTACATATAATTCAAATTCAAAGAAAAAGCACATATTTCGTTGTAATAGAAGAGTAATTTTTGTTTGTTAATTGTGAATATTCACAATTATAGAAAGCAGTGATGTAATTAAAAGTACTGCAATTCTAACAAAAAGAAATTAAGGTTTAGTGAATGTAGAAATTATCTGTATTATTATCTGCTGAAAACTTGCAACTGGAATATTGCCTAACTTAAAAACAAATTTTGGTAGGCCATCAAGCGATTGAAACGATAAACACCAACAAAAAGAAATTATCAAACCACGCTATTTAACGTTAACAATAACAGAGTTAAAAGTTCATATCCCTTTAAAGAAGAACACATCTGTTTATCTAAATTTATTATGCAAAATTTACAGTTTAGGATATTACCAAAAGAGTAGAACGTAAATAAAGCGAAACGAACAGATTATAGCCTTTTCACACAGTCAAATTAATTGATCAATTAAAATTTTGATTGAGAAACCAGTTTTTACCCTTCACACTGCCGGCTTCTCGATAACCGATCAGCTGTTATACATTTTTATACTATCGCAACCTGTTGCACAGAGTATAATAGTTTTGTTCACCTAACGGTTGTTTGTGTCACCAAGAAATATAAGAGTTAGATATGGGGTTATATATACATAAATGATCAGGATGACGAGTGGATTTGAAATCCGGACGTCTGTCCGTCCGTCTGTCCGTGCAAGCGATAACTTGAGTAAAAATTAAGATATCTTAATGAAACTTGGAACATATGTTCCTTGGGACCATGAGAGGGTTGCTTTCGAAAATGGCGGAAACCGAAAACCTATACAGTGTCATAACTAAGCCATAAATAAAGTTTGAAATTTGGAACATAGGATCCCATTAGGGAGTGGCACAGTTGGATGTAATTTTTTTGGAAAAGTGGGCGTGACCCCACCCCCAAATAGGTTTTTTGTATATAACTCGCAAACCAATAATGCTATATAAACCAAACTTTCTGCAGTCATTTATTTTAGCCACTTCCTTATACATTCCAAAAATGAAAGAAATCGGATAATAACCACGCCCACTTCCCATACAAAGGTTAGGTTGAAAATTACTAAAAGTGCGTTAACTCACTAACGTCAGAAACACCAAATTTTACATAAGAAATGGCAGAAGGAAGCTGCACTGAGATTTTTTTACAAAATGGAAAATGGGCGTGGCGTCGCCCACTTATGGGTCAAAAACCATATCTCAGGAACTACTAGACAGATTTCAATGAAATTCGGTATATAAATGGACGAAATTGGTTCACAACCACGACAACTTCTCATATAACTCATTTTTGAATTTCATCTTATTCCTTCACTTTATAATATATACATTAGTAGTGTCCGACCGATACAATGTGGGCCAGAAGGTAGGCAAAAGCGGCCAAAACTAAAAAATTGATCAAATTCGTTCGAAAATCCTTACTCGGGGGTTTTTGGGGTCGCTGATTACGAATCTGAAGTTAGTTTTTGAAAATTCAAAATGGCGGATCCAATATGGCGGACGACTTTTGAAAAAACTTAACGTATTCGTCTGAAAATAGTTACAAGGAGGTTTTCGGGGTCGCTGATTACTAATCTGAAGTTAGTTTCTAAAAATTCAAAATGCCGGATCCAATATGGCGTATCAAACAATAATAATTTGTAAAATAATGTAATTGGAACACATATATACATACATGGGGTGCTTTTTGGTGTGAGTCCCCTTGCCTCTAACAAACAATGATAATTTGTAAAATAATATAATTGAAACATTTATTTACATGGGGTGCAAGGGGACTCACCCTTGCCTCTCACAAAATAAATACGATTTTTTAAGAAAGAAATTTTAAAATTCGGGGTGCTTTTTGGTTTGAGTCCCCTCGCCTCTCACTTTGAAAAAATAGAAGAAACACATTTAGTCATATTCTTCATCCGTCAATTCAATTTCGTCTAATATTGAATAATCTTCGAACACACTTCTATTAATATGGTCTTCGCCATCATTATCATCATCATCATCGCTGTCTTGAGTGGTGGACACTGATTGTAATTCTTCGTCCTTGTTTGATTCTGGCGTTGTAAAAAACGCTCTAACTTCTGCTGAAATAGTTAATACCTTCTTTTGATTATGTCGCAATTGAAGACTCATGCTAGATATAATTACATCTGAAGTATCCATTACTCTATTAAATACATCAGTTAGATTCGATATTCTATCGTGTTTTCTACTGTGGCATTTTCTAAAATTTTTGTAATCCTTATTTCTAGCTTCAGATGCTTCTTCACCAAGAATTCCAATAGGTAATATACTTGTATTATTAAGCCAATATATGAGTGTCGAAAAATGTTAAGTGCGCGCACGCGACTGTTTTGCAATATTTCTAATTGAAAAGTGAAAACGGGCAAAAGTGGGCAGGATAAACTTAAAGTATATGAAAAAATGAATCGATTAAAACCTCGAACTTTTTTATATACAGGGGAATCTCGGGGAATCTGCATTCGGCAGCGAGCAGTCGAAAAATAATATGCACCGGTGAATAACAATCTTGTGTATTATGCTTTATATATAAATTTTTTAAATATTTTTTTCTTGCAACTTACTTCTTTTTCCATACAGACTAAGAAACTAATTCGAAATTTTATGAAATATTTATCAATTTTAAACTATATTCATTATTTTGCGCAAAAAACGTAATCAAATTTTACTGTCGAATTGAAATTCAAAGTACTGCGGAGTTAAAAATATTTTATTAAATGTAACAGAAATTGGCTAAAATCTACTTTGATATGTGTAGATTACTATAAACAAAAGAAAAATTAAAAAAAAAATAGTGGAGTTTTGGCCGCTTTTGCCTACCTTCTGGCCCACTGTGCGATACCGAGTCCAGCACCAAGTGATTATTACGTAATCCTGTCTATGGCGCACTTTTAAAAATAGACTCTCCTAGTTACGAACGCTTCTGTAATAGTGGCTTTATGGCATTACCTTCAAAACCTCAACAAGTTGTTTAACAAAACTGTGTAAATATGACATAAATCGAATATTTCTAGCAGTTCAAAACTATTGAATTTCTTTATACTAGACTTAAATTATCATCGTGATGAATTATTAATTTAGTCAAATGTGAATCACTGTGTTTTATATGGTAAACAGAAGAATTCAAATTTTATGCTTTAAAGAAATCAAAAAAGTACAAAAAATGTGTTTTAATGTAATCCGAAAGAAGTAGAAAGAATCGGCTAAGAATCGGCCAAATATGGCCGATGCCGATACCGATGCCGATGTTGAATTTTTTGGCCGATACTGGCCGATTAATCGGTCGGTGTCTATACATTAGGAACCAATGAAGATAGCGAAATAAAACTTTACACAAACACTGTATATGATCTGTTGCACACTTGTGAAAAAATTGTCAAAATCGAACCATGACTTTTCAAGGTCCCTGATATCGAACATGAAGAACTCAGTGCCTAAGGGTAATTTTTCCCGAAAATATACTTAGGTAAATCCCTCAGATATTTTAATGTAATTCATTCCCTCTGAATTTTTTTCTTATAACAGTTTCTCTCTGTACCTGAAATGGTAAAAATCGGGTCATAACTTCCCCCAGATCCCATATACCTAATTATAAGTAATATTAAACTAAGTGAGCGTATAGTCTTCGATACATTGTATCTTGGTGGTGAAAACGAGTGAAATCGGTTTAGGAATTACCTCAGTCCCCATATACTATTTATGATGATTTTCGTTATTCTATTGAACTTTATACCCAATATATGGGTCGAATTGTGTTATCTTTATAAAATTACATCAATAAATTGCGAGAGTATAAAATGTTCGGTTACACCCGAACTTAGCCCTTCCTTACTTGTTGGTTTTTGCTTTTCATAAGAAGTTCAATTAATTAAAATTCAACTTCAATTCAATTAAAAATTAATGTAAATTTTCATTTTGTATGGTATATCGATCTTAATCAACGATTTAATCGAGCATAGGCCGGTTAATTGATAAATTAGCTTATGTGTAAAATGCTATTATGCTATATTTGAAATTAATATAGAATACTTATACGTGTACACAGCCCCATACTTAATGGAACACTGAAGGGTAACACTAATGTTAAAATTGCCCTGTCAGAGATTATGCACACACACATATGATATTGTCCTAATACTTGACCTTCTACTGTACAATTAGATGGAATTAATAACGTCCATTGGCGCACACGAATTATACTCGGATTTAAGTATACTGAAGCGATGAAAATAAAATAGAAAACATGGCACTTATCGACGGCGAAAAGACAGCCATTTACATGACCATTATTTTTATTTAATTTTTCATTTGAACTTTTCGCTTTTTATTTACACCAAATCGTATCTTATTGGCCCTCATCAAGTTTGACAGTTAAACATGCTTTTATTGAAGTATTTCAACTTTAAATAAAAAAAGCTTAAGAAGTACCTAACTGGATATCCACTTGAAGTGTTAATAAAAGCATATCTACAAACGAGAGTTTTGAAAAAATGCAAAATCTACTTTATTAGAATGCTTGTCGTTAATGGGCCTAACCATGACAACGTTCCGCTCGTGCGGAAGACTCGATTGGGTCGTGTGACAACGAAACATTAAGCACAAGGACACAAATGTTTTTCGTTATTTACTTATTTTCCTACCGTTATATTTGAGTAACAGTAATCGCAAGGTTACCATTATATTCTTTTTGGTGCTCAACCTGGACTAAAGATGCGACCATACTTGGGACGGATTTTTACAGACTCGTGGCAATTTATTAAAGCTCGGCATATTCCATTTTGGGATCAGTAGTTTTTATACTCTCGCAACAAAGTTGCTAAAGAGAGTTTTGTTCACATAACGGTTGCTTGTAACACCCAAAACTAAACGAGTTATATATATATACAAAAGTGATCAGGGTGAAAAGTGGAGTTCAAATCCGAATGTCTGTCTGTCCGTCCGTCCGTCGGTGCAAGCTGTAACTTGAGTAAAATTTAAGATATCTTGATGAAACTTGGCACACTTATTTCTTGGCACCATAGGAAGGTTGCTTTCGAAAATGAGCAAAATCGGACCACTGCCATGCCCACAAAATGGCGAAAACCGAAAACACATAAAGTGCCATAACTAAGCCATAAATAAAGCCATGGAAATAAAATTTGGTATGAAGGATCGCACTATGAAGGGGCATATTTGGAAGTAATTTTTTTGGGGAAGTGGGCGTGGCCCCGCCTCCTACTAAGTTTTTTGTACATATCTCGCAAACCAATACAGCTGTATAAACCAAACTTTCTGCAGTCGTTTTTTTAGCCACTTTCTAATACAGTCCAAAAATGAAAGAAACATCCCAATGATATGTTGTGAAAATAGGCAATATTGCTTCACAACCACGCCTACTTCCTATATACCAGAACTTTGAAGACAATCTGAATCGTTTACTTTACAATATATAAAGTAAGTACTAGTGATGATATCGGTGCAGAACTTTGCACAAATACTATGTTAATAGTGTGGCAGCCCCAATCTAAAAATCGTCGAAATCGGACCATAGGTTTTTAAGGCACCATATATCGAACACGAGGACCTCGGTGCTTCTAACCTAATATTATGGTTTCCAACTTTCAATGGACTTTATACAATATATATGACGAATATGTGGGTCAAATTGTGTATTATATAATATAAATAAAGTTAAATAAATAAATTACGAGAGTATAAAATGTTCGGTTACACCCGAACTTAGCCCTTCCTTACTTGTTATACTTAAACTTAGTAAAAGTGGAGTTTGAACGATAGACTTTACCTTATCTGTTTCTGTTTTCAATAAGAGCGCTACAATAGCGAACGCATTTTTTTTAAATAAAACAAAAACGGTTTGCAATATCGAATAAATTATTTATTCCTGTGAAAGTAATGCGATGCCATTATTTATGGAACTCGTTTTCTTTTGCATGGCCACCACGGATACGCTTGCAGAAGTCCAGATGATGAATCCAATTTACAACGGTGACTTGTTGGCATAGAACATATACTTGACGTAGACCCACAGGAAATAGTCTAACGGCGTCAAATCGAACGACTGAGGCGTCCAATTGACTGAGCCACTTCGTAGGATAACACGTTCACCAAACTTAGTTTTCAATAAATCAATTGTGGCTTCCGCCGTGAGGCTTGTGCCGCCGTCCTGTTTGAACCATATATTGTACAAGTCTATATCATCCAATTCCGGCCAAAAATATTCCGTTATCATTGAGCAGTAACGATTCCTATTCCCAGTAACGTGCCAGTTTTGATCATCAAGGAAGAACTACGGCCACCAAACCCTAATTTTTTCGGGGTGCAATGGTGGCTCATGTAGTACGTGTGGATTGCTGCCTGACCCATAACGCTTATTTTGCTTACTGACGAAGCCACTCATCGCTGAAGATGATTTTTCGATGAAAATCCGGATAATTTTCAAATTGTTGCTCAGCCCAATTTACGTACGACGATTCTGGTGGTCAATCGGCAAAGAACTGATTCTTGCGTCAATTTGATCCCTTACAAGATCATATGAGCCAAGATCATTTCACAAAATTCGCCACAACGACGTCACAGAGATTCCAAACGCTTGGGAACGACTTGTGAGAGACTGATTTGGGTCTTCCTCAATTGATGTACTAGCGGGCACTTCTTTGTGTGACTGGCACGGAAACATTTTGTGCTGTGACTGTGGATTCAAATATTCCACTAGAACCTCAATTGTTGATCCTTTGACAGGATAAATTGATCGTAGCGCTCTTAAAGTTGAAGCCACTGACTCCGAATTTCGGTAATAAATTTTAATAATTTCGACTCCTTGTTGGATCGTGTATCTTTCCATGATGAAATGGCAATCCTTACTGAAGAGAAATGCCAAAAGAGCGGGAAAAAATATGGTGTCGTTTGTGTGTCTGCTCTTGTAGCGTCTCTATTAAAAAACCCTTTATAAAAAACAGAAAAGCCCATTTTCATTGGAGACATTACACACATCCGAATCACAAAGCTATAATTTATTGTTAGATATTAAAACACAATAACCACAAACTCACGAAGTACACATAACCAAGGAGGGTTGCTTAAGGGTACAGAGCGTATTTGTTGAATATTGACGCTCACTTTGCAAGTGTTTACGACGTTACTACAGCTGACATAATTTTTCCGGTAAATTGATAAATGTGATGCATTGTAACACTATACTTAAGCATATGCAGCCATTAACTGCAGACTGTTGTAAACATTTTGCGCTACAAAAATCATGAACGCGTTAATAATTAATTGAATAATTGACCGCAAATTAGAACATACATGAACGATTTAATTGTTGCTGAGCTTTTGACTGCTGCCGACCGCCTAACAACATATCCAAAACTGTATACAGTGTAAGTATACTTACTCCAACAATTACATATGTATATATAGTATAATGAAAACAACAGTTTTTGTTGTGAAAAAGTGGAATTGTAATTAGAACCACAGAAGCGAGTACATGCCTCTTTACACACGTATGCGTACACTTGCAGTAAAAATAATAGTAGTATGAGAAAATGCCTCATTTGTTGTTTGGTTCTACAAGCCTTGCGTTAACTGCGAAAAGCCGTTATATGTATGCGGTTATTATTAAGATCTTGCCTGAGTAAATATATTTAAACAACACAAGTCATATTCAAATTTCACTTACCACAATTTTATCTGGTTTTACTATTTTCTTTTTCTACTTCTATCTTTGGCCAATGTTCTTTAAGAATAAAAGTTCTTTTTTTTACTTGGCGTTCAATTACAGTTGTGTCACTTACAACTCACTCGAGCCGTTGAATTCCTGAATACGATGTTAGTGGGTTTCACTTGATTGCGTCTTGCAATAACCAACGGCTATGGCAGTAGTGATGAGAAAGATGCACAGACGCTTAGAATGCCTAGTGGAAATGAAGACACTCAAGCAAATATGTAAAACTCGCTAGCAAAGGATGGTTCGTAGTTGAAAATATTTCGTAAGATGGTAGCTAGTGTTTTGGAATTCAAGAAACTGTATGAGAATATAAGAAATGATGCGGATCATCTTTTAGAACGAATCTCCTTCTTCTGCAATGTGGTCGTTATGGTATAGATCACGTTTTTTGTTTACGTTCAAATTGACATGAGGAATATTAAGTAGACAATACTTCGCTAGAATCGAAACCACACCGACTGCACAAACCCGTCTCACATGCAGGCAAAGAACTTATGTTTGAATATATGAAATGAGAGTAATAACAGCTAAATTCTAAAATACTTAATTTTGCTAGTGTTGAAGTCGGTTAAACAATGGTTTTTTTATTCTTTTATTATAAAATATACGTTCTTAAAAATGTTATCTCAAATTATTATAGATATTTAAGCAGTAGAAGAGAAGTTATAGCGTTTTGTATCTTGCTCCGCTTCATTAGACAAAAGTATACTTGAAAATTTAAACGCGGTTATCTCGAAATCATGTTTTTTTTAATTTCATTATAAAGATGGTACAGAAGAGGTGCACTAAAAATGGCATAAAAAATTTTAAATGGGCGTGGTTCCGCCCACTTATGGGTCAAAAACCATATCTCCGAAACTACTCGACCAATTTCAATGAAATTCGGTTCATAATATCTTCCTAGCTTCCCAATGATATGTTGTGAAAATAGTCCAAATCGGTTCACAACCACGTCTACTTCCCATATACCAGAACTTTGAAGTCGATCTGAATCGTTTACTTTATATAAAGTAAGCACTCGTGAAGATATCGGAACAGAACTTTGCAAAAATACTGCATTAAAGGGTGGCATCGCCCTTTTTAAAATCGTCAAAATCAGACCACAAGTATTCAAGGTCCCATATATCGAACATGAGGACCTCAGTGCTTCCAACAAATTTTTTAACAAAAATATAGGTAAGTCTCTCAGTTATTTTGAAGAAATTCGGAGGGAATATGTTTCTTCTAATAATATGTCTCCGTGCCAAAAGTGAGAGTGTAACTTCCCTATCTATCTCCCATATATGTACCTAATATTAGGGTTTGAAACTTTCAATGGATTTTATATCATATAAATATATGCCGAATATGTGAGTCAAATTGATTGTTTATATTAATAAAGTTAAATAAATAAATTGCAAGAGTATACATGTTCGGTTGCCCCGAACTTAGCCCTTCCTTACTTGTTTTAAAAAATTTTTCCCATTTTAACATATACATATAACCAGGGACCGTAAATAATGATTATCGTTCCGATTTTTAAATTAACAAATCAAACACTTAGAATCGTCACACAAACAAATGGATAACGTCTATCTATTTCCACCATGATTTTTTAAATTCAGATTTTTATGATTTTCTTCACCGTTAATGATTAATTTTAAATAATTTTGTAAAAAATCATAAATAATCATCATTTTTGAGCAAAGAAATAAAAATCATAAATAATCATTATTTTTGAGCAAAAAAAAAAATCATAAATAATCATTATATTTGATTTTTATATTTTTTGCTCAAAATAAAACTGACTTTTGGATTATATGTTTGTTATTACGTTTTTTTGGTAATATTTTTTCATGTCCTTTTCGAATGACATGAAAATATTGGAATGGCATCAAATATCAGGGACCGAATTTCATTGAAATTGGTCCAGTAGTTCCTGGTATGGTATATGGTTTTTGACTCATTTAGGCTGTGGCAAAATCATATCTTAAAATTGATCCTTCAGCTATGTTCTACAAGGACACGAAAAAATAGTATCAAAACACTTAATAATAAACCTATAATCCAAAAGTGAGTTTTATTTTGAACAAAAAATAAATAAAAATCATATATAATGATTATTTATGATTTTTATTTTTTTTGCTAAAAAATTATGATTATTTATGATTTTTATTTTTTTGCTCAAAAATGATGATTATTTATGATTTTTTACAAAATTACTCAAAATTAATTATTAATTGTGAAGAAAAACATAAAAATCAATATATAATCATTATTTTGTGATTTTTATAATAAAACTTATAATGATTACGGTCCCTGCATATAACCCCTTAACAAAATCACGAATGAACTTGCAAATTTGTGGTTCATTCTATGAATTACGCGTGAACTCTACAATTATAGCTTTGTTGTGCATTTTTGCTCGCTCACACAAGTCCAATTCAAATTGCTACTGCATTTCGATTTTCCCAATTCAACTCGAGTTACTTTCTCAAAAATTGAAAATGTACATACATATGTACATATACATATACATATGTATGTGCATATATTTTTCAACTTTTTAGCTTAAGCATTTTTCATTGCGTCTGTTTGCTTGTGCGTGGGCCACATCGCTGACGATTTGACTTAGCATGTCAAGTTACTATATGCTATTTAGAGCAGCGTTGTCCACGGCCTATGCGCACAATAGCGCACGGACAAGCCAGACACTGTGTCTGTGAAAGCACGACTGTGCTACTGTATTCAACTTCGTAGGCTAGCAAAGCAGAATTCTGCGATCAGTTGACGCTAGAAAACAGAACGCGCTAAAAATGTTCCAACAAATTTGGGAAATATGTTATTTTTTTATTGAGAACAATGAAAAGCATGCAGAATGCTTAATTTGTTATAAAAAATAAAGCGTTGTAGCAAACATGGTATAAAAAGACATTATGAACGTTGTCACAAAAATCTTGTAAATATCGAGGGACACGCCCGAAAAAGCCTTCTTGATAATTACAAAAGAAAATTTTATTTACAATTAAATTCTCAGCTATACTATCAAATAATCACATTTCTGATCTCATTAGAATTAAACAATATAATAAAGAAATAAATATAGATAATTTAGTTGACCGTAACTTTTAAAAAGTACGTTTACTTATTTGTACGCACTGTTCCGTATTCGTGTTGTCTGCTCGTAGCTTTCCGAATGTACGCTAATAACCATCACAAGCATAACGTGCATACATTCACGTTGGACAACACTGATTTAGAGACACAATTACAGCACAGTTCGTAGTGAAACCACAAATATAGGCTTAGATGTGTGCTGCTAGCTTACACAAAAAGCCTTTTCATTTTCCGCCCTATAGCACACGCCTCTCAGTCAATAATAAAGCACTAGTAGCTATACTAGAGAGACTAAATTAGAAAATATATATGTGTATGTATGCGTGTGTTAGTGTTATGTTCAAAGAGAGTGAGAAAATAAAGAAAAAGTGTTGCAATGCCACAGTCATCTATTGCACTATCGCAACACGCTGCAACTGTCCCACTTTCAGTATTTCCAGTCATTTCAATTCTTTTCAGTAAATTTTTGTTTTCGTTTCTTTTATATTTTAATGCTTTTTCACCTCTCATTTCAGTCACACTTCCCTAACTAGTGTGGATGGCGTGTAATTGTGCTGACTGCAAGTTATTAGCAGTAAGCTTTTGAAAACAAATTTTGCATGACCCTAAAAATATTGCGACAAACAATGTCTAAGCGAAAGTTTAAAAACAAAGAAAAAGAACTCGGACACTTCTACGGCTGTGGTAAAACGCTCAACTTCATTTATATAAAGGGTCACGTTTCTGTTTTTGTACTCATTTTCGTAAGCAGACCCTTTACGCACAGCTCCGAAATGAAAATGTCATTCACTACAAGGCATTCCACCAAATAATGTAATCTCTTCTAATCCACTATCCACTGCATTTTATTTATGACATTTTTTCTTGGGCAATTAGAGGGTGGTTTTTTCACCCTCGCCATTCAGTAGTATGACCTGACTTGGAACGAGTTCCTTTAAAAAAAAATTGGTCAATATAAAAGATTTGAAGTTTTCGTATGGGAACTGCATTTCTGCGTTCAGTTTTGATGAATTTTTACAACAAACAACCGCCACATTTTGTCGTCTTTCGTCACTATTTAAGTATATTCCAACTTTTGGCACAAAATCGAAATTTCAAAATTAAAATCCGCACAATTAAACGAACACTTTAATATTAAATCAGCAATTTGGTTGTTCACAAATGTTCAGTTGTACAATTTTCCGTTCTTAATAAAAGCAATTTCCCCTTGCCATGGGCAACGCAAATATTACTGAGAAAGACGCAGGCACTTCCTTTAGCTACAGATAAACCTCTAGAAATCAACTAGTAAACTTCCACATAGAATTGCTTTAGTGAATAGTGAATTTAATCTACTTATAGCCGAGTCTTATATGAGAAGAATTTATACATGAATAGTTCGTCGTCAAAAGCAATCTCGATAACAGTAGGGGTTCCCTTTATCTCACGAAGTTTTGAATCAAGCTTGACAAACAGCTTCAGCGATTCTCTGCTTCTGAACATCGACGCTGTAACCAAATTACCACCAATTGTAAACAGAGAGTTTGAATGTGTCAATCGTCGCTGGCTTGTTGGCATAGACCACAGATTTGACGTAGTCAAACCACAGAAAATAGTCTAATGTCGTCACATCGCACCACCGAAGCGGCCATTTCGTGAGATAACACGTTCACCAAACTTTGTTTTTCAATAAATCGATTGTGATATTCGCTATATGGATCGTGACGCCGTCCTGTTGGAACCACATATTGTCCACGTCCATTTCATCCAATTCGGGCCAAAAATATTCGTTTATCATTGAACGGTAGCGATTCCCATTCACAGTAACGTGCCGGTGGTGATCAACAACGAAGAAGTACGGCCCAATGACGCCGCTGGCCCATAAATCGCACCAAACCGTCATTTTTTCGGGATGCAATGGTGACTCATGGAGTACGTGTGGATTGCTGCCTGACCAATAACGCATATTTTGCTTATTGACGAAGCCATTCAGCCAGAAATGAGCCTCATCGCTACGTAGGACGTAGCGCTCTTAAAGTTGAGGCCACTGACTCCGAATTTCGGTAGTAAATTTTAATAATTTCGACTCGTTGTTGGATCGTATATCTTTTCATTATGAAATGGCAAACCTTACTGAAGAGAAATATTAAAAGAGCGGGAAAAAATATGCCGTCGTTTGCTGTCCCTATTGGTCTTCTTTTGTAGTGACTCTATTGAAAACCCTTTATTTCATTCCTCTTGCCGAAAAATTTCGGCTCATACACACGACTGACTTACCCAAAACTATTTGGGAAGTCACAAAAACTATTTGTGAACTTAACACACTTCTACCTTTCAGATACTCCCAAATATTCGGAAGAAGACATCTGACCAATATGTATAAAAAACATTTACTCTCTTTGGCTAAGTGATAATTTTTCTACTATACTCGCATTACTACATAATGCGCCCTATTGCAGCAAATTAACACTAATCATACCACGACTTAATATATACCTATTTCTACCATAGCGGGTCAAATGACCCGACTGTAAATTTCATGCTTGAATGTATGAAATATGGATGTTAGGAAGGAAATAAAAATATAAATTAAATTTATTATAATTAAACAAAATAGTATGTTGAGCATTTCTATTACAAAAGCAAAAAATAAAAATTTTTAATTCATAGTTCATCGCATTTTTTACATATAAGTGTTTCCATTGTACATTTTCCGCAAACATATTTTTTACATTTATAGCAAATTTTGTTGGTTTTTTTGTTCATTTATTTCTACTTCTCTTTCTTCCGAACTTGAGAGTAATCACTACATACATTCACAATATTTTCCTCTTCATCGTTAGTATCTGTGGAATCAAACTCATTTTTATTTGCAACCAATATATCTTCATTTTCAGAAAATTCATCATCACTAATTTCTGAAAACTGTTCGCCAATATTATTTATATCATCTAAGAACTTGTACTGTCTTGTTTGCTTCGACATTTTTCTGTGATGAATGAATGATCTGTATTACTATAGCTATCAAAATAAAATATAAGCTTGGTACTTACCAATACTTTCAATTTTTGCCACTTTTTCTTACACTAAAAAGCTATTTCTAATCTAAAATTTGATATTTTCTTGAAATTATTCTGAGCTATTTTCGTTGAACTACTTTACGCAACGGTCTTTGGAAGAATGACTACAAATATGACTCGATAATCTCATAAAACAGAAAAATTCTCTCCGGGTCAAATGACCCGTTGTGGTAGATATCGGTATACAACAAGTATTACTCAGAATAAACAAAAAAAATCAAATCAAAAATATGTTTATAACTGTACATTAATTACTTAGAAAAAGTCATGAAGTCAAATGTGCAAAAGAAAAAAAATTATACGTGCATTTTCAATGCAAAAGTTCAAAATGGGTCATTTGACCCGTCATGGTATGTTTAGTGTTAATAAAAACAAGTTAGGAAAGGCTAAGTTCGGGTGCAACCGAACATTTTATACTCTCGCAATTTTTGAATTTTTTATTTTTATTTTTGAAAAACCTATAATTAGGTATTTTGGAGCTAGGAGAAGATACTCTTGAAAAACCTACAATGAGGTATATGGAAATGTTATGACCCGATTTTAATAATTTTTTGAACAGAGACACACTATTAGAAGAATACAATTCCCTCTGAATTAAATTGAGATATCTGAGAGATTTACCCATATTTTCGGTTAAAATTTATCCTTAGGCGCTGAATTCAACATGTTCGATATCTGGGGCCTTGAAAAGTTATGGGCCGTTTTCGACAATTTTTTCACAAGTGATATGCAATAATTGTGTAAAGTTTTATTCCGTTATCTCCATTGGTTCCTTATGTTTACATTATAAAGTGAAGGAATAACATGGATTTCTAAATTGAGTTATAAGGAAAGTAGTAGTGGTTGTGAACCGATTTCGCCCATATTTTGTCCGTGTAATTAGGGTGTCAAGAAAATATTATATACCGAATTTCATTCGAATCGGTCGAGTAGTTCCTGAGATATGGTTTTTGACCCATAAGTGGGCGATGCCACGCACATTTTCCATTTTGTAAAAAAATCTGAGTACAGCTCCCTTCTGCTATTTCTTCTGCAAAATTTAGTGTTTCTGACGTTTTTCGTTAGTTAGTTAACCCACTTTTAGTAATTTTCAACCTAACCTTTGTATGAGAGGTGGGCGTGGTTATTATCCGATTTCAGCTATTTTCATGGTGTGTGGTGGGGTGTGTAAGAAAACCGACTGCAGAAAGTTTGGTTTATATAGCTTTATTAGTTTGCGAGTTAAATACAAATAACAGATTTGTGGGCGGGGCCACGCCCACTTCCCTAAAAAATTACATCCTAATATGCCCCCTCCTAGTACGATCCTTTATTCCAAATTTTACTTTTATATCTTTATTTATGGCTTAGTTATGACACTTTATGTGTTTTTGGTTTTCGCCATTTTGTGGGCGTGGCAATGGTCCGATTCTGCCCATTTTCGAACTTGATCTTCTTATGGTGCCAAGGTTCGTCAAGATATCTTAATTTTTACTCAAGTTACAGCTTGCACAGACGGACAGACATCCGGATTTCAAATCTACTCGTCACCCTGATCACTTTGGTATATATGACTCTATATCTAACTCTTTTAGTTTTAGGTGCTACAAACAACCGTTATGTGAACAAAACTATAATACTCTCTTTAGCAACTTTTGTTGCGAGAGTATAATAAAATCTTAAAAATTCAACTTATGCTATTTTATGAAAATATGCTCTATAAAAATTCATAATGCAACCGTCAAATAATTTCGCAGTAATAAGAAAAATAGCAGGAAGTCATGTAAAATTAAATTTCTGCATTTTAATGGATTTCACTATAAAAATTATTTGTAGAAGTGCACTCAAATTCCGTATACTCATAATCAATGAATGAGTACTTACACATAATATATGTAGCAATTCCATATACCGAAGTGATAATTGAGG
Source organism: Zeugodacus tau (assembly GCA_031772095.1). NCBI lineage: Eukaryota > Metazoa > Arthropoda > Insecta > Diptera > Tephritidae > Zeugodacus > Zeugodacus tau. The sequence continues at coordinate 9,626,842 of CM062649.1, read as the reverse complement.
TGAATATATTTCATATTTCAATCAATAAAAACATTTTCGCGTCGCGACGGCATATCAATTATTGAATGGCGCAGATTCAAGCATTTCGAATGATGATTTCACGATAAATAAATACTTAAAATTTCAAAATGAAGTGTCTTATGTTATGCGTATATAAATAGAACACATGTATGACATGTCAGAAATGAAAAACAAATTAAATAGAATTGTAATCAATGGATCAGAATATTACCGATAATTAAACTCAGCACTCAGTTAAGATATTGCAAAAGAATTTACTTTAAACTCAAACTCATTAATTATAGTATAACCATCTAGCTGTAACTAAACAAATACTCTAGAGCAAAGTTATCTTATAAATGCAAATTTTTAATAAAAAAAAATATAGAAAATTGATTATAAAATTTATCATAAATCTATCTCGTTTAACAATAATAATAAATTTTATTCATTTTTGTTACTAGGTTAACTGGTTCCGCCCCAAACAATAACTCATCCAGCAAAATTTTAAACAACTTTGAGTTCATGCATACCAACATTTTTAACTGTTGCAAGTACTCATTGAAATATTTGGTGCTTCAATTATAAATTCATAAAGTTTATACTCGCAAAGTTGCTAACACCGACCAAACAGTAATTAAATACGCAATTTATGTAAAATATTGAAGAGGTGTGTTGCGGAGCATAGCGACAGTGGCGAAATTTATTTCAGAAACAAAAATAATGGTATTTTGCCAAAACTGAGTGTGCAGAGTGGCGAATCGAACAAACAACTGGTATAAAGCAAAGGAAAAATGGTATAATTAATCAGAATGAAAGGAAATCAAATTTCTATATTTTAATGAGCTACTTTTTATACTCTCGCAACCTGTTGCACAGAGTATTATAGTTTTGTTCACATAACGGTTGTTTATGTCACCAAGAAATAAAAGAGTTAGATATGGGGTTATATATATATAAATGATCAGGATGACGAGTGGAGTTGAAATCCGGTTGTCTGTCCGTCCGTCTGTCCGTCCGTCCGTCTGTCCGTCCGTCCGTCTGTCCGTCCGTCCGTCTGTCCGTCCGTCCGTGTAAGCTGTAACTTGAGTAAAAATTGAGATATCTTAATGAAACTTGGAACACATGTTCCTTGGTACCGTGAGAGTTTTTTTTACAAAATGGAAAATGGGCGTGGCGTTGCTCACTTATGGGTCAAAAACCATATCTCAGGAACTACTCGACCGATTTCAATGAAACTTGGTTTGTAATAGTTTCCTAACCTCCCAATAATATGTTGTGAAAATTGGCTATATACCAGAACTTAGAAGATGATCTGAATCGTTTACTTTACAATATATAAAGTAAGCACTATTGAAGATATCGGTACAAAACTTTGCACAAATACTGTATGTATAGTGTGGCAGCCCATTTCTAAAAATCGCCGACATCGGACCATAGGTTTTGAAGGCCCCATATATCGAACATGAGGACCTCGGTGCTTCTAACCTAATATTAGGGTTTCCAACTTTCAATGGACTTTATACAATATACATATATGACGAATATGTGGGTCAAATTGTGTATTATATAAAATTAATTAAGTTAAATAAATAAATTGCGAGAGTATTAAAGAGAGTTCGGTTACACCCGAACTTAGCCCTTCCTTACTTGTTTGTAACGGGTGATTTTTTAAGAGCTTGATAACTTTTTAAAAAAAAAAAACGCATAAAATTTGCAAAATCTCATCGGTTCTTTATTTGAAACGTTAGATTGGTTCATGACATTTACTTTTTGAAGATAATTTCATTTAAATGTTGACCGCGGCTGCGTCTTAGGTGGTCCATTCGGAAAGTCCAATTTTGGGCAACTTTTTCGAGCATTTCGGCCGGAATAGCCCGAATTTCTTCGGAAATCTTGTCTTCCAAAGCTGGAATAGTTGCTGGCTTATTTCTGTAGACTTTAGACTTGACGTAGCCCCACAAAAAATAGTCTAAAGGCGTTAAATCGCATGATCTTGGTGGCCAACTTACGGGTCCATTTCTTGAGATGAATTGTTCTCCGAAGTTTTCCCTCAAAATGGCCATAGAATCGCGAGCTGTGTGGCATGTAGCGCCATCTTGTTGAAACCACATGTCAACCAAGTTCAGTTCTTCCATTTTTGGCAACAAAAAGTTTGTTAGCATCGAACGATAGCGATCGCCATTCACCGTAACGTTGCGTCCAACAGCATCTTTGAAAAAATACGGTCCAATGATTCCACCAGCGTACAAACCACACCAAACAGTGCATTTTTTCGGGATGCATGGGCAGTTCTTGAACGGCTTCTGGTTGCTCTTCACCCCAAATGCGGCAATTTTGCTTATTTACGTAGCCATTCAACCAGAAATGAGCCTCATCGCTGAACAAAATTTGTCGATAAAAAAATTTCGAACCGAACACTGATTTTGGTAATAAAATTCAATGATTTGCAAGCGTTGCTCGTTAGTAAGTCTATTCATGATGAAATGTCAAAGCATACTGAGCATCTTTCTCTTTGACACCATGTCTGAAATCCCACGTGATCTGTCAAATACTAATGCATGAAAATCCTAACCTCAAAAAAATCACCCGTTATTACATTCAATTTAATAAGCGTGCATTTATAACATTCCCTAGAAGTAACGTTCAACTTGTTGACTCAGTATTTTGAAGAAAAATATTTTTATTTTCTGAATTATAAAAACACATAAGACAATTATTTTGAGAAATAGCTTCACAGCAAGAAATGTAAAAATACATAAATTCCGTAAAAATTATATATTTATAATAGACAAACCAAACTGTACTTGACCTACATGAAAGAAATCCACACATCAACAACTGAGCTGTAATGTAGAGAAGACGAGTTAGACTTCGTCAACAAGTAGACAAAGCCGCAATGCAGCTGAAAATATGCACATAATTTAAACAAGCAAAATTGTATGTGAATTCTGCGTTGGATTTTAAGGCTGACATTATTATCGGTGTTGATGCTGGTGCCCAGGTATACGAAATTATCTACAACTTCAAAGTTATGACTGTCAATAGTGACGTGGGAGCCAAGACGCGAATGAGCTGACTGTTTGTTTAATGACAGGAGATATTTCGTCTTGTCCTCGTTCACCACCAGACCCATTCGCTTCGCTTCCTTATCCAGGCGGGAAAAAGCAGAACTAACGGCGCGGGTGTTGTTTCCAATGATATCGATATCATCGGCGTACGCCAGTAGCTGCACACTCTTAAAAAAAATTTTACCTTCTCTGTTTAGCTGTGCGGCTCGAACTATTTTTTTCAGCATCAGGTTAAAGAAGTCACACGATAGCGAGTCACCTTGTCTGAAACCTCGTTTGGTATCGAATGGCTCGGAGAGGTCTTTCCCGATCCTGACGGAGCTTTTGGGGTTGCTCAATGTCAGCTAATACCTGGGACAGACGTGTAGTACATAGTGTAGTATGCTTCATAAACCATATGTGTATCACCGGTTTTCCGAATTTTGTTTGAAAGCAAATGGTGTTCCTACTACAATAGAGTTCTAGAAACCATTGAAATTTTGTGGTGTTGTGAAATGTACTACAGTGGATTGCATTGAACACACCGAAAGCTTTAAGCTCTTCTGCCACAATCATATGTTTTCTGACATTTTGACATACAGAAAATAAATTAAATTCAAAATAAATTGAAATCAAAAAACAAACTTTTAAAAAATTATGTGAAAAATATGTAATATGTGGGTAATAATATGTTATATGTAATAATTATAATGGACAATAATAATTTAAGATGGCTTGAACTTATAGCTACATATGTCAGGATCAATTTTCCTGCCTGTAATTCATAATTATATTTTGCTTGAATTTATTTGCATCAGCTGATGGATGTAAACATGGTACAATACCCCATGTGTGTCACTATGCTGGTATATGGTTTCTTGAGCTTTTATTTTAGTACACATCGTAGTACAGAAACCATATGTCTGCCTTAGGCATTACACAGTCGTATTAGTTTTGCGGGGATACCAAATTCAGACATCGCGGCATAAAGACAGCTCATTTTCGTGCTGTCGAAAGCAGCTTTAAAGTCGACAAATAGATGGTGTGTGTCGATCCTCTTTTCACGGGTCTTCTCCAAGATTTGGCGCATGGTAAATATCTGGTCAGTTGTTGATTTTCCAGGTCTAAAGCCACACTGATAAGGTCCAATCAAATTGTTGCCGGTGGACTTTAGTCTTTCACACAGTACGCTCGATAGAACCTTATAAGGGATGTTAAGGAGGCTTATCCCACGATAGTTGGCGCAGATTGTGGGGTCTCCCTTTTTGTGGATTGGGCAGAGTACACTGAGATTCCAATCGTCGGGCATGCTTTCTTCCGACCATATTCCCCAAAGAAGCTGATGCATGCACCTTATCAGCTCTTCGTCGCCGTATTTGTTCTTGTTGTTCTTCAAGCGGGTAATTGCTAATTTCTACACGGCCGGGCAATGGAACATCTGTTCCATCGTCGTCGAATGGGGAATCGGGTTCGCCACCTTCTTCCGTCCTTGTCCCGTCCATCGCATTTCTTGCAAAAGCATCTTAGCCAATATTCCGCTAAATTTGCCAATTGCATTGGAAAATGTCAGTATTATTGCATTATAAGCATTCAATGCTTTGCTGCCTCAGTAGAAAACTTTTGGTAAAAAGAAGACAAATATTTTGTAGCAATGCAGCCAAACTATGGCATGAAATGTCGTAAAAGACTAAGCTTATTGTCAGTCTGTTTGTGCAGACTTGTGTTGTGCAAATACAATTTCTTATTCTACATATTATACAATAATGCCACTTTATATAGTGTGACTACTTTGTAAAATATGCAGAAAATCCAGGCTTAAAGAAAAATACGGATAAAAATATTTATATATGGAATATACCAACCATAGAATACCATATGTCAAATTGTCAATATAATAAATACGTCAAAAAGGAAAAGATTAGTAAATTTTCTCTTTAAAAAATCATTTTATGCTAGGTATTAAAATAAATATTAAAGCAATGAAATTTCATTGCGTAATAAAATGCCATTAAAAGAGTTTACAAAAATACTCTTTGAGAAGGACACATATTGAAAAAAAATGGCATTTCAACCGAGTTTTATCTTACAGTTGAAAACAGTTTCGAGTAGAGTTGCCATATGTTTAAAAATTTTAATTCGATACAATTTATGCTATAAAACGGTAACATACTTCATCACTTCATATCAGTGTTAAATTTTGAAAATTAGTAAACACTCCCAACATAAGTGGTACATAGTATAATGTCACATAGCGGTTTTTTATAACACGTGACCTCTCAAAATGGTATTGAACTCGACCAGAATCTACAGAAACCCCTGTCAAAATTCATGGACCTCATTTAAAATATAAACCAACACCGATCATAATGCAAACAAATCATTTGTCAACAGTTTGTTTACAATTTGACCGAGGCCATTGACTTTTGATACGGGCTTTATTTGCATTTCTCATCTAAATTCCTGAGATACCGAACATGAGTACCTAGTGCCTTGTTTTTCTATATATTTACTATTACTATTACTTTCTATTGAATAGTCCAATATATGTCTACATCAAGTATCATCTTTAAAGCATATTTTCATTTTTGTATAAATTCCATAAACATCATTGTGGTAGCATTGTTACACTAAATACTGACGCCAAGAATTTGATGAACATTTCAACAAATATTTCTGTAAGGAAATATGAGAACTACGTGTGTGCTTACCAGACACAACTGTGGACATGCCAGATTCACATTCATGCAACGGAAGAATTTGCCGAACGAAGAATGTGTCAGAGGCAAAACTAGGCACGCAATAAGTCCAGGGCAATAATGTTTGTATTGTTAGAAAATAGCTATGCTTGTATTTCAGTGAATTTGATATTATTTATTGGACATGATCGGAGCTATGACCTATTCGAACTTATTATCTGATATTTTCCGAATTCAACTTAACCTCATTGATGCACCAAGGAACCATAAAAGGAACCCATTAGAACTTTCTTGGAAACATTTCTACCATAGATCACATAGAAAAATACTAAGTACTAAGTTTGAACTAACATACCATGCATTGGACTAATGAAGGTAGAGACATTAGATTAATGTATAAATTGCTTAAAGAGTACTCGTATACACATATGTATATACAATTTGTACGCCTTTCTATTGCTTTGGCATTTCCTAGCCAATAAGCCGTCTGTAGCATATTTTCCGTACAACAGCCAAGCATAGCGAGCACGTAGCATGCACCCACATATGTGAGTACTTTTACCTCGCTGCATTTCACCTGCTCAGTGCACAGTGAGCTCTGAGATAACAGTTCAAGTTCGACTTTTAAGTAACAAATGATATACACACTGACTTTTGCAAGTTGGCAATGAATTTTTGGAATAACATTACGTATTAAACAACTGCAAAAAACGATATAAAAATTTCCCATACCCCAAGCAATTTGTCGTTGTTTATATTTCTTTGGGTGTGCAACTCAATATATTTCGGCAATATCTATAATAAATACAACAAAAAATTTTGTAAACACTGCGTGTACGTTTGTGTTAGTTCACAGTGAGTGCATACCTCCATTTTACAGTTAATAAAATTTGCAGTTCCTTTTGTGTACTTGGCAAACGATTTGCATTGGTATTTTTGCATTTTGCTCAGAAAGTTGCGTATACGTCATGCTGTTCCAATGCAATATATTAAATGAACTGGTTGGCTGAATGCTTGTATGAAAGATTATTGAAAAGTTAACTGTTAAAATAAAATAGTAGAACGTAACATTATTACCAATGTGATGATTGAAATATAATCATATATCGAAGAAAATTATTCTCGAAGAAGCAATTGACCGATTTCTCATTAGCACATTTGCCTCATTTCGCAATGTCAAAGGTAGGACTTTACTTTTAAATTAAGTCTAAAACACCAAAGGAATATTGTCAATTATAAGTACTGGTTCTAAAAAATATGTACTTAGTAAGTCGAGAAATCGGCGCATATATTGCTTTCATTCATTTTAGTAACACTAAATCTGCTGTAATTTTAGAGAATTCCATTTAATATCACAGCAGCAAACAATTAAAAGCAAGCAATGCAACCAAATCAGATTTTCATTTCGACCAACATAACCTTGAAAGCCACAACACCAACATAAAGCATTTATATGCATTTTGTTGTTATTTCTGACCCGGGGCATATGCATGCAGACCGTTACTGTGCGTGGCATACGCATATCACAACGAAATCTGTAAAAAGGCATTAAACAAAGGAACGGTAAAATCGTTTCATAAAAAAACGTCAGAGAGGAAGCTTTAAGAACGCACCAAACCTGTAAGGGAAAACAGAAAATGTGAATTTCGACTTGGATTTTAATTATTTCGAACATATTGGACACATTCTGGCACTTACGTTGATGACGGCCGTAAAAGAAGTTCGTAACTTGCGTGAACTTTAAAGCATTTTTCAGCTGTCACGCAGGTTGCTTTCACTAATTTTTCTATGCCTTGGCCTCGTCCTCGTCCACCTTGCTCGATTTTGTAGCTAATACAAATGACTTGGACGCTTTTCCTACGTTTTAAAGACCATTTTCATTTCTTTTTGTTTTTACATTTTTTGCAGTCCTTTTCCCTGTTTTCTTCAATGTCATTTTTCTTGTCACCTCTGTCATTGTCATTGATTTTAGCGACAGTTTTTTCAACAATTGAATGCTGTTTCTCTGTTATTACATTTTAACTGCTTATTTCTTAGAAGGCGAACTTGCAAAATTCAAACGAAATTGAAGAAAAATGTAAATATATTTGTTTATTTTACTTGGAAAAATTACAACATTCTAGTCTTTCATTAATTATTGACAAAATAATTATATTAGTTTAATTTTTGTTTCATACATAATATAAAGGGTGTGTCACAAATGCAATTTAGTAAAACATTATTGAAGTTATACTTCTTTTACGACTTCAGAAAAGGTTGCGATAATTGTTTAACGCTTCAGTGGAGAGGGAATAGCGTTGAACAATTAACGCGAGAGAGAGTGAATGAGAGTAAAGCAGATAACTTCAAGCACTTGTCATGCTTATGCTATTTGAGCAATTCTTGTTTTTGTAGAACAATGTTTAAATTTTTGGTTGGTGCCATATTCACATGCTTGCGCATTATTTTTCTTTCGTTTCTGTTTCATTTCTGCGAATTCTCAACTATTTTGTATGATTTTTGGTTGAAATACTCTGCGTTGGCCGTTGAAAAGTTAAGACTCACAGGATCATTTCTGTAGACAGTGTTTATTTACTAATTAATTCGTGTTCTATATAATATCGGCGTACTATTTGTAGTATTAGTACACAGTGAATAGTGGTTCAAATGATTCAAACAAACAATAACAATTTGGACTTGGCTTTATAAAATGTGCATAATAAATTTATAAAATGTGAATTTAAGAAAGTGTTGGTCACTACACCATAATTGGCCTGCAGGCCTACCAGACCAACCTAACCTAACCTAATACAAACAGTGGGTAGAATATATTTTTGATTCCAGAAATCGCCTTTATTTAAGCCATAAATAACTCGAGAATCTGTTAGCATTTATTCAACATTCCATTTGTCAAAAAATCGATTTCCATAACAAGAGAGACTTATAGAGAGAATATAGAGAGAGAATTTTTCTGTCACGAAAAAAATGCCGCATTATAACATATTTTTGATTCCAGGAATAGCCTTTATTTAAGCCATAAATAACTCGAGAATCTTTTAGCATTTATTCAACATTCCATTTGTCAAAAAATCGGTTTCCATAACAAGAGAGACTTATATAGATATGGGATCTTAACAAATTTGAGATAGCTTCCTGTAATGAACCTTCCTCTATCTTTTGTGCAATCTGTTCTCATTCTTTCGCTTTGTATTTGTTTTCTTTTTTTTCATTTTTCCACTATACGATTCCTTTTTGCCATTTTTGAATACCTCTCTAAACCTTCGCCGCAAATGGGTTGGCTAGAAATACTCGACAGCACACAATTCATCACTTTTTTACCCCAATTTGCTGCGACTTTTTCTATTCGTATGTGCATATAAAGCGCAGAAAATTGAAACAAAACATTTTTATAATAGTCACTCAAGAAATCACAACACGTACTTAGCTGTTGGTTATTTTCGCCACGCCAGCAAAACGAGAAAACTAAGTTGAAGAAGCGCTTCGCTGCACACAGAACTGGGTGAAGAGTTCTTTGCTTTATTTTTATTGTATGTATATATGTTATACAATTATTTCGTATATATGTGCGCGGAGTATTGCATATTGCTTGGAAAAGTTAGCAAAGGTAAATGCTTCCGAAAGTTAGAAAAACATTTACCAGTTATTTGCATTCGAAATGAATTTCTTTATTAGTTTTGAAAGAAGGAAAAGTCAGAGAGTTTCTTACAAGCAACTTTTAAGGTCAAAGAAGTAAGCTATATACATATATAGCCATATACATATGTATATGACTACGTAAAGGTAGTTAAAATTTGAGTCCGAGAACTTTAAGGATTTCGATGCGAAGAAATAGTAGATGACTAGCTCAAGTCGTACTCATTGCCCTTTTTAAAGTCTACCATTTTAATAATTTTTTAGCAACTAAAGCCAAAAATAATATCTTACAACGTGTGTAGTTTAATGGAAAGAGGAAGTAGGAGGAAGGAAAGAAATGAAACCCCTAATACAAATTCTTTGGTAAGACAGTCAGATGTCTTAGAGTTTTAATAAGGGGAAATTACATATTAAACCAAGAATTTCTCAGCAAATAATCAAAAATACTGAGAAACACAAATAGCATGAAGCTTTATAGATTTTTTAACACTTGACACGGATATAGATTGGGGACCTATACCAAACCTATAGAAGACCAATAATAAATAGCTACTTTCTTTATCCCTTCATTTGTCTTGTTTATACTTATTTTTTTATTTAATGTTTTACTTAGACAACTCTCTTATAATAGTACTTATGTATACTATAACGCATGATGTATCTAACATCATTCATATTTCTTGTTTCCTTAATCAAAAGCTAATCATTGTCTAGTTCTACTGTCAAACATTGTAACGCTATTTAAACAGCAAATTGCGCCTTTTGTCGGTTACACTTACAGTTCAGTGAATACATATTTGCTATTGACTACACACTGGTGTATGTTAGTATATACATATGCCAATGAATACCGGTTGCACTCTTTCAATTGTTATGCTCAGTACATATTGCATCGCGGAGCGAAAATAGTAGGAATTCTGATAAAATATTGTTTTGGGGATTTTTTTTTGACAACACTTTGAAGACAATATTTTTGTTCACGTTTAATGGAATATGACATGCAATTGTTGAAAAGTTATTTTATATTTCACTTTTGTGAATAAAAAAATTGAAACTATGCCGAATGACTAAATTACTGATAACCTCAATATAAATAAGCTGGCATCTGCATTAAATGGAGCCAAAGCAATGATAGAAAAGTGATGTTTTGAAAAAAAGAAAAAGGAACATAATGCCCAATTTTAATTATGTCAAATTTAATGACAAATAAATATAAATTTTCAACTATACAAATTTGTTGATTTTCTCACATAATTTTGATTATTGATTAAATTTTGTGGATTCAGTTCGAAAATTAAAAAAATAAATTACAACAATCTTCATTTGTCAATGTAATGTAATGTCATTAAATTTGACATTGATCAATATTTTTTTCATCTAGTAGGTAGTTTCATAGGTAGTTACAAAACATTCGTTTATTTCTTACTTTCGGCGGCGGTACTATGCACAGTGGTTCCGTCCATAGGCCAAAAATCAAAAAATCGATAACAAAATATTTTGACAAAATGTAAACGAATTGTCTCTAAAATGACCAAAATTTTATATGGTAAAACAGCTTTATCTGGAAATCTAACGGGATTTTTAAAAAATAGAATCGAAGACATGAGCATATGTTCATTTTCAAAGTGGTCTATCGAATATTTACTTTCCTGAATCTGAATGATTTTAATAGTATTTTTAAGTGAAAGGTTTATATTTTATAATTTGTGTTGTATTTTTTTTTAATTAAAGCGTTTCTTTACCTTGGTTTTTGGATATTTGTATGCGTCTTTATTTTGTTTATTTAAAGTTTTAGGTATTTTTATACTCTCGCAACAAATGTTGCTAAAGAGAGTATTATAGTTTTGTTCACATAACGGTTGTTTGTAACACCCAAAACTAAACGAGTTAGATATAGGGTTATATATACCAAAGTGATCAGGGTGAAGAGTGGAGTTCAAATCCGAATGTCTGTCTGTCCGTCCGTCCGTCCGTCCGTCCGTCCGTCCGTCCGTCCGTCCGTCCGTCCGTCTGTGCAAGCTGTAACTTGAGTAAAAATTAAGATATCTTGATGAAACTTGGCACACTTATTTCTTGGCACCATAGGAAGGTTGCTTTCGAAAATGAGCAAAATCGGACCACTGCCACGCCCACAAAATGGCGAAAACCGAAAACACATAAAGTGCCATAACTAAGCCATAAATAAAGCTATGGAAATAAAATTTGGTATGAAGGATCGTACTATGAAGGGGCATATTTGGATGTAATTTTTTTGGGGAAGTGGGCGTGGCCCCGCCCCCTACAAATTTTTTTGTACATATCTCGCAAACCAATAAAGCTATATAAACCAAACTTTCTGCAGTCGTTTTTTTTATGCACTTGCTAATACAGTCTAAAAATGAAAGAAATCGGATCATAACCACGCCCACTTCCCATACAAAAATTAGGTTGAAAATTACTAAAAGTGGGTTAACTCACTAAGGAAAAACGACAGAAACACTAAATTTCACATAAGAAATGGCAGATGGAAGCTGCACTCAGATTTTTTTACAAAATGAAAAATGGGTGTGGCGTCGCCCACTTATGGGTCAAAAACCATATCTCAGGAACTACTCGACCGATTTCAATGAAACTTGGTTTGTAATAGTTTCCCTACTTCCCAATAATATGTTGTGAAAATAGGCCAAATCGCTTCACAACCACGCCTACTTCCTATATACCAGAACTTTGAAGACGATCTGAATCGTTTGCTTTACAATATATAAAGTAAGCACTAGTGAAGATATCGGTGCAAAACTTTGCACAAATACTGTATTTATAGTGTGGCAGCCCATTTCTGAAAATCGCCGAAATCGGACCATAGGTTTTCAAGGCCCCATGTATCGAACATGAGGACCTCGGTGCTTCTAACCTAATATTATGGTTTCCAACTTTCAATGGACTTTATACAATATATATGACGAATATGTGGGTCAAATTGTGTATTATATAATATAAATAAAGCTAAATAAATAAATTGCGAGAGTATAAAATGTTCGGTTACACCCGAACTTAGCCCTTCCTTACTTGTTAAATAAAAGTATTTGGTACAAAGGATCGCATTAGGGAGATGCATATTTGCATAATGTTTTTTTGGGAAAGTGGGCGTGGCCGCGCCTCTTTATGTTACTATATCAACCAAACTTTCTGGAGTCATTTGCTTTAGGCACTTGATTATACAGCATGGAATTGAAGGAAATCGGATGATAACCACGCCCACCTCCCATACAAATTTTTTGTTGAAAACTTCTAAAAGTGCTTTAATTCAGTAAGGAAAAACACCACAAATCCTGTATTGTAAAGATGGTACAGAAAAGCTACATTAAGCCTTTAACAAAATTGGACAATGGGCGTAGCTCCGCCCACTTATGGATTAAAAATTATATCTCAGGAACTACTCGTTCAATTCCAACGGAATTCGGTTCATAACATTTTTGGTCAATTTTTTTTATCACATATTTAAAATTTTTTTCTAGATTTTTGGTGAAAATTTCATAGCGATAACTCAACGGGAAGTATTTATGGCCGCGGCTTCATACAAGCGGAACCACTGTGCTATGAGGGCCTGCCCCCAAACTACGATTTTTGTGCTAATAACCGTTTCTAAAAATATTCCAATCATCTCTTCTGCTACATTATTGTATCTTACAGCAAATATACCAAGATTCATACATTTACATTATAACGGAATTTATTAAAATGGTTAAAAAAATCTAAAGAAAGCATAAACTACGATGGCAATGCACTTTAAAAACCTTTTATTAAATGTTTTTATATTATCGCATACTCATATATTTTCCTACTTATTTCTCTTTTCTAGTGGCTACATAACTACTGTCCTTTTTTTGCGTATTTAATTTCCCAATTTTGTATTCATTCACTTTTTTGAAGTACATTAAAAAAACACGCATTTTTAAATAAGTAAAACGTAAAGTCTTCTAAAGTCAAAATATGGAATTGAAGAGGGTAATACAGTAATACTTCATTGCACTGTAAATACGAAGCACGCAATAGAAGCTACGCCAACAATGGTCAACATCAATGGCGAAACCATTGAATACGTAAAGAATTGTGGAATATAATAGTATTATCTTGCCTTAAATTCTAATTAATTTTCCATACAGATTTTTCAAATTTCATACGGCGCGTTAAAGGTACGCAACCTAATTGGTGTCACCTATGGGTAGCAGCGAAGAACTCTCGAAGGGATAGAAATACATATGTGTTTCAAGCAAATCCAGAACTATGGACGCAAACGCTGCTACATCGAAGGCAAATCATTTACGCACCAGATATTAGTATGATAGTCTTTCAACTTGAAATTCGTCCTGGTTCAGTTATATGTAGTTGAATCGGAACTAGTTCAGGTGCAATTCCACATTTTTTATATGCAATTAAACCATTTGGTCATCTACATACACTTGGCATCCACGAAGTGCGGGTGCAACAAGCAGGTGAAGAATTGGAACGACATGGTTTAGGTGCGTTTGCAACCGTTTATCATCTAGAGGGCAAAGCAGTTGCAGTATTTTTGGACTTACCGGCACCTCAGTTGGCCGTGCCATTAGCAGCTAAAACACAGAAATTTAAGGGTAAATTTAAGTGATTGTTTGTGATCATAAAAATTTAAAAACTTCTTGTATGTTTAAATAGGAGGACTTTTCTGATTAATTTTTACCATGTATTGAGGAATCATAACGTTGTTGTATCGCTTTAAAAGGACATGGATTCAACGAAATTAGTTCAGTGGAAACACAACAGCAAGAGTATGGATGTTAAGACTAGAACGTTGCCCGTGCTAGATTTAGAATTCCTGAAACATAAGGTAATTATTACCAACTTTTATGTTGTTAAAATTCAAATTTTACTTTATATTTTATAGAAACCCTCCTCCCAGAAATTGGATGAATCTAGTACTAGTGAAATTAATGAAAGAACAGATCTTACAAAAACTCCTAAAGAAACCAAAAGAGTCCTCACATAATGTGCGCAGCTTACACTTCCAGGCCGCTCGTTGTATTTGACATTTACCACTCTTCCTCCAGCCTTTGTCAGATAGCAAAAATTGTTCAACTATTCAATACGTTTTACATATGTATATAGTGTAGGACGATAATACATGTATAAATTAAATATAATAATAAACACCTAAATGGCATGATATCAATAAATATGATATATAATTAATGATTTTGTTATTAAATTCTCATTTGGAATTTTGGTAGAACTAACCGAAAATAACTGGTATAGTTTCTGGGCTTCTGTGGGTCGCAGTACTGAAAGTGCACGTGGAGTTTTGGTTCGCAGTTTTGGGTCTTTAAGCGTGATTGTACCAATATCATTCACAGAATTGTGCAAGAGGTATATATAAATTGTTAAATGATGAATGTAATGTGCAAGAAAGGGATGAACGATCACACCTACACAATAGTTTCGGGTACTTTTGTCAATTCGCCCTTAAGAATGGCATAGAAACTTTCATTGAAACTGCTAGTACCGCTCCCTGGCACTTCACCGAAGAATTCGCCGGTACCTGTCTTGCAGGGTAGCAATATTCACTGATTAATTAACTACTTAGTGCAAAAGTTGTATAGCAGTGTGCATATGCAATGCAAATAATTTATGTTCAAGTTAGATATTTCGATGATGAAAAGATGAACATATTTGTTAGATAAAATTCATTATCTGTAATCATTTTTCAAATTTATACGAATTTCTAATAAAAAGAAATCCTTACCATCATTTCATATATATTTGAATTTTATTTAAATAAGTTTCTTACATATATCAAGCTTTTTTCAGAAATTTATTGCACCGTTATTTACTCTATATTCCAAAAGCATTAACGCCTCTCTCATGTTGCTGCATTCAAATATAAAACTAATGAAACTTTGTCGCAACGAAAAGCAAAAACCATTTAATTATTACGACCATAGAGGCGTTGACAAACGCTATCCGTTTCAGTGGAAAATTTATGTAAATTTCATATTAAACATTCGCAAGCGCAAGACGTGGATATGCAACAGTTGAAATTTGTTTTTATTGCCTTTCATGTTTGATATTAGGCGACTGTCGCAGCTGAGTAGGTTGAGAATAAACAGGTGTTATGTAGGTTTGAAACCGTTAGAGGAAAGATTCAAAGTTAATATTTTTTTGCATTTTTTTTATAAAATCCAAACATATATTGGAGCAGAACAGTATGCTCGAAATGTATGGAGGTATAAAGTGCGGTGTAACCATCTCAATGATGCACTTTACGAAAAAAATTAAACAAAACAATGATACCTGTTGAGCACTTCATACATTTTTAAAAATTTAAATTTAATTACCTTACTTATTTTATTCTTTAATTGTGCATAATTAATATTAATTTTTATTCTTATAAGATTCGTTCTTCAATTTTAATTATGCCGCAAGTGCGGTAATTATGTGATAAAAAAAATATGATAATAATTAAACGCGTACAATATAACTGAATTATCCATACAAATTAAACAGTACACAGCATCTACTATTGTCGACTGACCTTGTGCACGCATTAGCTGTTTATTGTATAATACTATTGCCCGAGCGATTACTTAAGCACAAGGTCGAATACTCAGGCGTCTCAGAAAGCTTTAATATAAGTATTTATTATTTGCCTTATAGCCTTTTCGCACAGGAACTACTTGATCAATTAACCGGCCTTAACTCGATTAAAGCGCTGATTTAGATCAATTTATCATACATTATTTTTCTACAAAAGATTTTTGATTGAATTTTAATCGACTCGAAAATGAAATGCAACGTTGCGAGTTGTTGTTCACACTACACGTCGGTAAATGTTGTCGCTGGAAATAAGTAATAAAATAGCAATCACCTGATGAAACTTACCAACTCCTTGTGAAAAGCAAAAACAAAAATGTGTAACAGCTGATCGGTTATCGAGTAGCCGGCAGTTTGAAGGGCAAAAACTGATTTCTCAATCAAAATTTTAATTGATCAATTAATTTGGCTGTGTGAAAAGGCTATCAGACTCAATCATTGTATTTGATTAGTTCCAATTGATATTTAGTTCATCTTGTTCATCGCAGCTGTTATTCTGTGAGAAATCAAGTTCCTGAAAGTCTGAATAAAAAAGCAGATAAATGTAGAACATCTTTCGCCGGATCTACTAGCGATATCGTAATTATATTCATTATTTTTTCATTGCAGTTGAGATAGCCACAAAGAAGTTCATACTTTCAACAGTCAACACAAAATTCTAGTTACTAGTACCTTATTGTCTTAAATATCCACGTAAGAGTTTTTCACAACACTCTGTTCCAAATACTTGAGCACGCACAAAATATAGAATAAATTGCGAAAAAAACGTAGAAAAACAATAGCATATTCAAGCGAAACTATTGCAAAGGAGGTGAAACCCATTAAAATAGCAAGCACATATTCTAAGCGCACGAATTTCGCACGACCTACAAAACTCTTAACCCAAAACCTTGTCTATGGGGCTTGCGCGAATGTGACAAAAATACAAGCACACGACGTGCAATGTTTACCTTGATATGAGGCGATTTTACATAACAAATAGTCACGTTATATTTGTGGTTGCCGTTGCTTGATTCACCCACCGCTTTCAGGTGGGTAACGTGTGGCTCCAAGCATTCACCGTTGGCTCGATGTATTTGTTTTTACACTTCAATACAAACAAATGTACGATTTATTTACACGCTTAGCATACCCTCACGGGCAGCACAATGACGGATAATATATATTAATATTACATGTATTTGAATAATATTTGAAGACTTGTTGTTGTTCCATGTATTCTTAACATAGATTTTGTAGGGAGAAAAATATTTGTTTTTTCGTTGAATAAAAGTGACATGTATGAATACAGCCCAAACTAAGGCTATGATATGCGTGTTACTCACTCTAAAAGCCTTCTTGATCATCGCACTTAATCTGTTGGCTAGTGCGTACTTCTAATAGCCTTTTCACACAGCATAATTAATTGATCATTAATGATTTACCCTTCACACTGTCGGCTACGCGATAATCGATCAACTGTTACACATTTCTGTTTTTGCTTTTCATAAGAAGTTGATAAGTTTCTTCTTCTAGCAACATCTACCGTCGTGTAGCGTGAACAACAACTCGCAGACAAAGAACGTATGTATATATAATTACAAGTACGGTCTTTGTCGCAGAGTTGTATTTCATTTTCAAGTAGATTAAGATTCAAGTAAAAATTAATGTAGATTTTTATTTTGTTGGTAAATCGATCATAATCTGCGTTTGATGAATTAGCTCCAGTGTGAAAAGGTTATAAATCTATTAAAACCCTTACACATTTGCTGATTATTGTAAGAACATACTTCTGAGAATGGTGTCTTCTTACATATATAAATACATTATACGAGGGCTGCTATATATATTTCTGGCCTAATAATGAAAATAGGAATATTTATCAACGAAAATGGTTTTATTGTTTTTCAAAATATTCTCCATCAAGATTTATACACTTTTGCATGCGCTCAAACCAATTTTCGAAGCACTTTTTTTGAGCGATTGTCAAATTGTGCGGGATCCAACGAGAACAAACCTTTTTTACGGCCAGGTGTTCATGCAATATCGAATGTATGCTGGTGGGAGAAATGCATAGGCATGCCTCCATCTGAAGGTATGTTACATGACGGTCTTGCATTATCAGTTCACGTACGGCATCGATGTTTTCTGGCACAACGGCTGTTTTTGGACGACCTTCACGGAATTCGTCTTTGAGCGAGCGTCGACCACGATTGAATTCTTTGTACCAGTTTTTCACTTTAGGATGGTGCTTCATAGCAATACAAAGATTTTAGTTCATCGATGCACTCTTGTCGCGAAAATCCACGTCGAAAGTTGTGAAATATTATCGCACGAAAATGTTCACAAGTTAATTCCATTTTTTGGCCGAGATGAATTTTTTAATTCCCTGTAAATAAAACAATTCACGATTAAATGACAAAACAAAAAAATGTCAAACAGATTGCACCTGGCAACACCTAGGCCTAGGCCAGAAATATATATAGCAGCCCTCGTATAGAAAAATTTTAAATTTTAGCCAATTGAATTTCAAAAATGTTGCAAAAGTTTTATCCGAAAGGCATTAATGTAAGTTAGGCATGGTTTGTGGAAAGTAAAATGGCTTTATCTGACGTACGTAACTTAATATTTATTAAATATCTACCAACATTTTTATACTCTCGCAACCTGTTGCACAGAGTATAATAGTTTTGTTCACATAACGGTTGTTTGTGTCACCAAGAAATATAAGAGTTAGATATGGGGTTATATATACATAAATGATCAGGATGACGAGTAGATTTGAAATCCGGATGTCTGTCCGTCCGTCTGTCCGTCTGTCCGTGCAAGCGATAACTTGAGTAAAAATTAAGATATCTTAATGAAACTTGGAACACATGTTCCTTGGCACCCTGGAGGCAAAATCGGTCCACTGCCACGCCCACAAAATGGAGGAAACCGAAAACCTATATAGTGTCATAACGAAGCCATAAATAAAGTTATGAAAATGAAATTTAGAACATAGGACCCCATTAGGGAAGGGCAATAGGTTTTTTGTATATAAATCACAAACCAATAAAGCTATATAAGCCAAACTTTCTGCAGTCGTTTCGTTTAGCCATTTCCATTATACAGTCCAAAAATGAAAGAAATCGGATAATAACCACGCCCACCTCCATACAAAGGTTAGGTTGAAAATAACTAAAAGTGGGTTAACTGCCTAACGAAAAACGTCAGAAACACCAAATTTTACATAAGAAATGGCAGAAGGAAGCTGCACTGAGATTTTTTTTACAAAATGGAAAATGGGCCCACTTATGGGTCAAAAACCATATCTCAAGAACTATTCGACCGATTTCAATGAAATTCGGTATATAACACTTTCTTGACACCCTGTTGACACGGGTGGAAAATGGATGAAATCGGTTCACAACTACGTCTACTTCCCATATAACTCAATTTTGAATTCCATCTGATTCGTTCACTTTATAATGTATTCATAAGGAACCAATGAAGCTAGCGGAATAAAACTTTACACAAATTCTGTATATGATCTGTTGCATCACTTGTGAAAAAATTGTCAAAATCGAACCATGACTTTTCAAGGCCCCTGATATCGAACATGAAGAACTCAGTGCCTAAGGGTAATTTTTCACCGAAAATATAGGTAAATCCCTCAGATATTTTAATGTAATTCATTCCCTCTGAATTTTTTTCTTATAACAGTTTCTCTCTGTACCTGAAATGGAAAAAAATCGGGTCATAACTTCCCCCAGATCACATATACCTAATTATAAGTAATATTAAATTAAGTGAGCGTATAGTCTTCGATACATTGTATCTTGGTGGTGAACACGAGTGAAATCGGTTTAGGAAATACCTCAGTCCCCATATACTATTTATGATGATTTTCGTTATTCTATTGAACTTTATACCAAATATATGGGTCGACTTGTGTTATCTTTATAAAATTACATCAATAAATTGCGAGAGTATAAAATGTTCGGTTACACCCGAACTTAGCCCTTCCTTACTTGTTTCATGGTGAATATTTTTCAACTCTGAACTGATTTGATTAAAAGTATATAAGAGCGGTCCGATAAGTACATAACTACAAAGAATTATGAAAAATTTGCACATCTTAGACCAGTCTTGTATAAACATTTTCGAGAAATCATCAGACTCAATCTCCTGCCCAGCAAGTGACTTTTTTCAAATTTGTATCGGCGAAATTTACGTTCCGTGGCCATGATTGTAGAGCACTTAGTTCTTTGTCTAACTGTAGAGAAAATACTTGTTATATTTTTGTTCTTTTCCAGGTAGTCGATATAGGTCACAGCTTACGAATTCCAGAAAAGGGTGGGTATCACTTTTTCGACCATTAGGAAAGTCTTTATCATTTTCGGAGCGCGTTCACCATGTCATTCATTGTTCCATGCCCACACCCGTGCATCTCTTAAAACACTGAACACGTTGATACTCGTAAACCGATTTTAGACGTTTACCATGTGCGAACTTTAAACTCGATTCGACAATATTAGCGCCATCGCTCGTTGAAGCGAAGTATTTATCGAACCCAACTCATTACATATCATACGATGAAAGAACTCGTACTTGTTGCCAGAAGCTAACGGAGACATTGGGTTGATAGTATTTTGTGAAGCAAAGAAATCTATTTAATCTGTATGATAACGTCAGCTGAAGCACGTTGGTTGAGATATTTATGAAGCTATCATGTTCTCTTAATTAATTAATTTATTGGATATGATGCACGTGTATTCACTTGCGTTAGAATAATGTTGTAACTATTTATAGAGCAATGTGTGATTTTATGTGTTATATGATCAAAGTTAGAAAAGCAAAGATAGAGGAATTGAAGAATGAATTTAAGCCAGAGGTACACGCGCGTTTATAAATAATCTTAATATTTAGAAATAAGCACTACACCAAAGCGAAGCGAATAACACATTCTAATAATTGCTGCTATAAATTATTCTTGTCTAAAAACATTGACCATATTGATGAAAAATTTGCAAAACAAGATTTTTTTATTCTTATTTTATTTTTTATTTATCAATTTACAATTATTTTATTGACAATTTACAAATATTTATTGTTATTAGTTAGTTATTCAATATATCTGTCACTCTGCTGCGACTTTTGTGACTTATCCAATTACTCACTCCCCAATTATAATCAAATTACTCCGCTTAATCTATAGAAAAAATCACCTAACATTTTTTTCATAAATTCCCCCTTTAATCAACTAATCTAAAGGGTGTTACACGTACACTTGTCGCATCAAACAAATAACCAACAAATTCACAAATTTGTGTCTGCATGATTGCTATAATTAAGAAAATTGAATTTTTCCTTTTCATAGAGTCTGACCAGTTTAGCAGACAAATGGGTAGACAAAGTGCAGAAAGAATTAATTAATGGTATGAACAAAATGCTCATCTTAATTGAGCAGCGATGTGACACTAATGTTTGTACAATTCGTTTACAAATTTTTTCAGTTTTTGAAGTGAAAACTTCTTATGGCGCGTAAGGCACTTTTGTGGGTGGGCATTTTCAGCCATTTTCGCGACAGATGAAATTTTACACAGATATACACCAGATTGAGTGCTAATGAAATTAGTGCACTAACTCATGAGCCAAACAAATGAGTGCAAATGAGTACTAATACTAATATCAAACAAGTAAGGAAGGCCTAAGTTCGGGTGTAACCGAACATTTTATACTCTCGCAATTTATTTATATTATATAATACACAATTTGAATCACATATTCGTCATATATATTGTATAAAGTCCATTGAAAGTTGGAAACCATAATATTAGGTTAGAAGCACCGAGGTCCTCATGTTCGATATATGGGGCCTTAAAAACCTATGGTCCGATTTCGGCGATTTTTAGAATGGGGCTGCCACACTATTAACATAGTATTTGTACAAAGTGCTGCACCGATATCTTCACTAGTACTTACTTTATATATTGTAAAGTAAACGATTCAGATTGTCTTCAAAGTTCTGGTATATAGGAAGTAGGCGTGGTTGTGAAGCGATTTTGTAAAAAAATCTGAGTGCAGCTTCCATCTGCCTTTTCTTATGTGAAATTCAGTGTTTCTGACATTTTTTGTTAGTGAGTTAACCCACTTTAAGTAATTTTCAACCTAACCTTTGTATGGGAGATGGGCGTGGTTATTATCCGATTTTCTTCATTTTTGGACTGTATTAGGTTAAAAAAAACGACTGCAGAAAGTTTGGTTCATATAGCTCGATTGGTTTCCGAGATATGTACAAAAAACCTATTTGGGGGCGGGGCCACGGCCACCTCCCCACAAAAATTACATTCAAATAAGCCCCTTCATAGTGCAATCCTTCATACCAAATTTTATTTCCATAGCTTTATTTATGGCTTAGTTATGGCACTTTATGTGTTTTCGGTTTTCGCCATTTTATGGGCGTGGCAGTGGTCCGATTTTGCTCATTTTCGAAAGCAAACTTTCTATGGTGCCAAGAAATAAGTGTGCCAAGTTTCATTAAGACATCTTAATTTTTACTCAAGTTACAGCTTGCACAGATGGACGGACGGACGGACGGACAGACAGACATTCGGATTTGAACTCCACTCTTCACCCTGATCACTTTGGTATATATAACCCTATATCTAACTCGTTTAGTTTTGGGTGTTACAAACAACCGTTATGTGAACAAAACTATAATACTCTCTAGCAACTTTGTTGCTAGCAACTTTGTTGCGAGAGTATAAAAAGACTCATTTCCACCAAACCAAAACAAACTCTTAGTATTTCTACACTTATATGTGACGTCATTTTATGACTCAAACGAGTGTATATTAACAATTTGATTTTACTCATTTATTCATTGGTCACGATGAAAATGAACTTGTATGAGTTCGTTACACTGATCGGAACGAGTGGAATGTGACTTCGTAGCTGAGCACGAAAGTTAAGATACCCAGTGAGAATTTTGTCACATTAAATTTGTCATTATTTCATTCAATATGCATTTTTGTCCGTCTTTATTCATTTTCAATATATTAATATTAAAAGAAATATATTAGAACCTTAACTTTACTGTCATTAAATAACTTAAAACATTAAATGTAATAAACAATATCAACGAACAAAACGCATCGTTAGTCAATTTGTTTGTTTTGCTTTGATCATATTGGTATCACTTTATTCATTCAGCTATACTCTTGGTGTTTTTTTGTGGTATGGCTCAGTTTGGTTTAGCTTGACTGAATTATTGTCTCATGAGACAATTGAGCACTTCAACGAAACGTATCAGGAGAAACTTACTCATTATTCATACTCTCGCTTTGTGTGCTGTGCGTAAATGTGTTTTAGTGGATATTAGTGTTTGATGAGTTTTGACTTATATGCACTAATACTATTTTTTATGTTACTCAACCAATGACTCAAAAAATGGAATAATTGCAGTTCTCTGATATACACATATATATTCTTATAATATATGTATACTATACGCAGTCTTTGCATGAGAATTCGTTCGTGCCCTCGCGACAGACAAGATTGAGAGTTTTTTATATTTATTTTATAAATGAATATTAAATGGAAAATTATGTATTTAAATATTTCATTTGACATTTATTGATTTAATTTCTACAAAAAAAGGGTTATCTATTTTTTCATTCAATTGACAAAGCTTACGACGACATGTACATGAGTTTCAAAAGAGACAATCGTCCAGCAGGTGGGGTGGCTATTTATCATCGGTCCGATGATACTATGGCCACATTTTCTACAGATCATATGGAAGTGCATGCGAGATATACCAGTATGTTTAACACTAATGTTTCGAATATTGGTGATATATGTATTTCCCAATTCCATTCTAATAGACAAACAATAATAATGGCTGCCGTTTATATTTCACCAAAATAGTATTTACAAGCAATACGAGAGTTCTTGTATTCAAATTTATTCATTTATTCTAAAGCTGCTTCCGCACTATTTATGATGAAAATTAAAGAAGATGAGTCCTATGAGTTTGAGTGGAGATCTCAAAATAAATTTTGCAGATGTCAAAAATCAATCATTAATTGAATTTTTATATGAAGAATTTGATTTAACGATGTCCATTGATCGCAATCTTAGCACAACAAAATACAAAACTAATATTGATGCAGTATTCACAAGTTATATACATAGATTTAAATCAAAATTGTTCATTTCATACTTTAGTTACCATAAAACTATTGTTTCAGTTTTAGAATTTGATGAAAATCCTGATAATAATGATGAAAATGCTGATAATGATGATGTAAGAGTTGTTGAAATTATGGATGAGAATTGATAAATTTTGTATTTACTATTTACTAATATATAATCATTTAAATAAACCCACTTCCTTCGAATATAGTTTCTATATTATTATACTTCATGTCCATTCAAAAAGTGCCCAGATTGCTTTGATAAACTTGATTTTTTATGTACAATTTCTCATGTCGCGAGCGCACCCAAAAAAGTGCCCAACGCGCCATAAGTTCAAGTTTTCACTTCTGTCTGCACTCCCGGAGTGCAACCCCACTAGGTTTATTTTGTTACTATAGTATTCCGCTTAACCAAGGCGACGCGTTAACACGCATCAATCAGCATGTTCACACACTACTTTGATAGCAGCTGCGACTACAACACTCAATGTTGCGTATACGCCTCGCAGTACACACGGCGCTCTAGTACAAATACACCGCCAGCAGGTTTCGCTTTTTCCCTACGCCGATAAGCACTTACAAAAAAACACACACCCACAAAAGAAGAAGAATATTGATTTGTAAGCAACCAAACGCTTTGAAATTAACTCGAGAACTGAAAACGCACAAATGTTGTCCATTCGCTTCATTCATATTGAGGAGCAAAGATACATAAGTTCCACAAACATTTTGGCACCTCCTGAGCTTTTGAGCGCGTAGATATTAAAAAGCTTTCACTACTTTCACTGAAGCGAAGCGAAGCGCAACATATATATATACGCTTGTATGTTGTTGTGTTTAGCAGCGTGATTTTGTTATTGTTTGCCAAATAAATACAAAAAGCCCACAGTGTTCCGTTCCATTGTAATCAGCTGATTTTTGTTTTCATCCTCGATTTGCTTAGGCGAGGCGCACGATTAAGTGAAGGAAGCGCTAAACAACTTAATGGTGAAGCAGCATAACAACAACAATTGCAAATACAGGTTGTGCGTACTGCTGACTGTATCTTTTAGGCTTCTTTATACTTCACTCAGATTTTTTTTAAATGAAAAAATGGACATGGCACGCCCACTTATGGGTCAAAAACCATATCTCAGGAACTACTCGACAGATTTCAATGAAAATCGGTATATAATATTTTCTTGACACCCTCACAACACGGTTAAAACTTATAACTCAGTTTTGAATTCCATCTGAATCCTTCACTTTATAATATATACATTAGGAATCAATAAAGATAGCGAAATAAAACTTTACACAAATACTGTATATGATCTGTGGCATCACTTGTGAAAAAATTGTCGAAAACAGACTATAACTTTTCAAGGCCCCAGATATCGAACATGTTGAACTCAAGGCCTAAGGTTAAATTTTAACCGAAAATATGGGTAAAACTCTAATTTAATGTAATTCAGAGGAAATTGTTTTCTTCCAATAGTGTGTCTCTGTTCCAAAAATTATTAAAATCGGGTCTAACATCTCCTAGCTCCCATATACCTAATTATAGGTTTTTCAAAAATTCGTTGAGCTTTATTCCGCATATATACATTGGTTAATATGTGACATATCTTAGAAAAATTAAGTGAGCGTATAGTATTGGATATAGTGTACCTTGCTGGTGAAATTGAATGAAATCGGTTCAGGAATTACCTCAGCCCTCATATCTATATATGACGATTTTCGTTATTCTATTAAACTTTATACCGAATTTATGGGTAAATTTGTGCGTTATCTTAATAAAATTTCTTCAATAAATTGCGAGAGTATAAAATGTTCGGTTACACCCGAACTTAGCCTTTCTTTACTTGTTTCATTTCATTTCATAAAAATGGAAAACCAAAATTCAACTGACAAAAAAATAATGTTGTATATGGCAAAGTGTATTCTAACAAAGTGAATAGTAAACAATTCATGGATTTGCTTACATTAACTTTTATCTTGAACAATATAATATGTATTGATAAATCCACTCAAGGAATTTTTATTGACACCGTTCAGGCAAAATAGTACAGACTACACTACGGAAGAAAGAGAACGTTTCAATAAGTACTTTTCAAAATATCGTGTGCGAATTGAGAATTGTTTTGGCATTTTAAAAGAAAAATTCGGTAGCTTGAAGGAATTGAAGTTTAGAATGATACATGAGCAAAATAAAAAAGAATGCAATGAGTGGATCATGGTATGCTGCATTCTCTATAACATGCTAATCAATTACCAAACTGAAAACGAAGAAAGCGTTGTAATTAACCCACCTCAATATAGCATACCACCAGGAAGTAACACAAGATCTAGCCTTCTTGACTTCATTCAAAATCATAGATTAACTTAAAATACATCATTATTTAAACGTATATTTACTATTCATTAGTATAAGTATTTATTTATTTATATTTTTTTATTTAAAAATTAACATAAAAAGTAATTATAAAAAATAAAATCCAGGTACATTAATTCATTTCAGGAAATTTAAAATTCTCTTACACCACTTCTTCCACTTATTTGTATTTGTATTTCAACTCTTCCATTGCCAATCTTTCTTTCATTTGTATTTCCATTATTTTTAGCTTTTCATTACTTTCCAATTCTTTTACTTTCATCTCCATTTCTTTGTCTTTTAGTAACAATTCTTGCTTTTCCCTTAACTCCACTTCTTTTTCTTTAATCCTCAATTCCCTTTCTCTTAATTCCAACTCTTTCTCCTTAAAACTCATTTCTTGCTCCATTTTCTGCTTTTTCAGCTGTATCATTTCAGACTGAAATTGCAGAATATCTGAAGCCGCAGTTCTGGAATATATTCCTTTTCGAATTGTCTTATCAATGCATTCGCCTTCGCATACAACCGCAGAAGACGCTGACTCGTTGAGGTCTACTTCAGAATTGTTTTCGTTGTTCTCCAAACTGTCGTTTATTACTGCTGACTCAACCACTCTACTGCCGAAAATTTCTTCCATTTCATAAAAAAACGTACACATTTTAAGTAAAGTGGCTGAAATAAAAATGTCTAGTTATTCTAAGTACCACTAGAAGAATGAATAACATTTAAATTATCAAGTTCTGATGCGATTTACTAGTCATTCCGCTTCATTTTATGGTTTGAACCATTTACACAAATTCGCAATTGTCCTCAATACTATTTGCTTCAATTCTATACGCACGCAGAAACCGTGAAAATTTTATTTTATTTGCAAAACAAAATCTTACCCTTCATAGTTTCGCCTTCCATATTCCCTGCACCTGTCGAGCCTTCCCATGCTTTTGCTTTGTTATATGTTGTACGCATATAACGAACCTTCGTGCGTGTCAGCTTCCAGTCCACTGCAATGTTGCTCTCCTTTGAAAATCGTCTATAATATATTTGAGACGTTGGCTTCTATAAATAAAATTATAATAGATTACTTCTAAGTTGTATTTTAATTAATAGATTTACCTCAAAATCCCTGTTTTGTGTCAAAAATTCAATTAACGCCTTTTCTTCATCAAACAGCCACTTTCTGGTTGGGTTGGAACGCACCCGCTTTGCTTTTGTCTAAAAGCGCATTTAATTAGTTAAATTGTATTTATTATGCATTTTTATATTACCTGTATAACATTATATTGCTCCATTATTCCGAAAACCCTCGACAAAAGAAATTTGAAAGAAATTTAAATTTAAATGCAAATGTAACCACAACGCAAAAGCAAACTGATGTAAACAGAAATCAGCTGATCAGTTATGACGAACCGAATACATAGCGTTCAGAGTTGTATTTGCGTAAACTTGTTTTAGTATGCAATCCAACAACAAATTTTTTACACTAGCATAAAAACTTATGATTTTATGATTTTACGATGCTTTAAGACACCTTGTGAGTACCCCAATTAGTTAATTGCTTACATGAGCTGTTTTGCACAAGCAGAAAGTATTCGGCATTTTCTTTTATTCATTTAAAAAATAATTTGTTTACTTTTGAATTTCAAAATTTGAATTTTTGAATAAATGTAAGGGTTAAATCAATGGCAACAAACTTGTCAAATTCGGGTAAAGAAAAATGAAATGTCAAATACTTAGATCACTTTGTTGAATACCCTTTGGTCTATGGTTGAATATTTGAAGATTTGAAATTTTGAATTTATGTTACAAAACATTTTATAGAGTCAATTTCTGTATTACGGTTATAATAATGCTAATTCAATATCTTAAAATATCTAACAGAAACTGTGCCTCATGTAATGTCTATGCGTTAGAGTGAAAAAGCCGTTTGTTATACTCTCGCAACAAATGTTGCTAAAGAGAGTATTATAGTTTTGTTCACATAACGGTTGTTTGTAACACCCAAACCTAAACGAGTTAGATATAGGGTTATATATACCAAAGTGATCAGGGTGAAGAGTGGAGTTCAAATCCGAATGTCTGTCTGTCCGTCCGTCCGTCCGTCCGTCTGTGCAAGCTGTAACTTGAGTAAAAATTAAGATATCTTGATGAAACTTGGCAACTTATTTCTTGGCACCATAGGAAGGTTGCTTTCGAAAATGAGCAAAATCGGACCACTGCCACGCCCACAAAATGGCGAAAACCGAAAACACATAAAGTGCCATAACTAAGCCATAAATAAAGCTATGGAAATAAAATTTGGTATGAAGGATCGCACTATGAAAGGGCATATGTGGATGTAAATTTTTTGGAGAAGTGGGCGTGGCCCCGCCCCCAAATAGGTTTTTTGTACATATCTCGGAAACTAATCAAGCTATATAAACCAAACTTTCTGCAGTCGTTTTTTTTAGCCACTTCTTAATACAGTCCAAAAATGAAAGAAATCGGATCATAACCACGCCTATCTCCCATACAAAAGTTAGGTTGAAAATTACAAAAAGTGGGTTAACTCACTAACGAAAAACGTCAGAAACACTAAATTTCACATAAGAAATGGCAGATGAAAGCTGCACTCAGAGTTTTTTACAAAATGGAAAATGGGCGTGGCATCGCCCACTTATGGGTCAAAAACCATATCTCAGGAATACTCTCGACCGATTTCAATGAAACTTGGTTTGTAATAGTTTCTTTACATCTCAATGATATGTTGTTAAAATAGGCCAAATCGCTTCACAACCACGCCTACTTCCTATATACCAGAACTTTGAAGACAATCTGAATCGTGTACTTTACAATACATAAAGTAAGCACTAGTGAAGATATCGGTGCAGAATTTTGCACAAATACTATGTTAATAGTGTGGCAGCCCCATTCTAAAAATCGCCGAAATCGGACCATAGGTTTTTAAGGCCCCATATATCGAACACGAGGACCTCGGCGCTTCTAACCTAATATTATGGTTTCCAACTTTCAATGGACTTTATACAATATATATGACGAATATGTGGGTCAAATCGTGTATTAAATAATATAAATAAAGTTAAATAAATAAATTGCGAGAGTATAAAATGTTCGGTTACACCCGAACTTAGCCCTTCCTTACTTGTTTTTTATCTAAAATTTTGCTTTACAAAATTCAGTGTCAGTGTAAGAAGTGGTAAAATTTAATTATTGAGAAAGCAGTGATTGAATATATTTTTCTTTTAGTACAGTGCGTATATATTTTCACCAAGTTTTTTTTCGCTCTTCGTGCAATGTAACATTTATGTAACATGGAATAGGATATAGCATAAACGAGAAGATCATGTGAGACGAATGCATAATAGCGCATAAACGTGCAGTGGAAGCACTTAACCGAACAGTAAAAGATCTACACAATGACTGAAGATGCTTTGAAGTCGCAATGATTTTACTGTCTGTCGATTTTCCTCAAAAACTGTCAAAAAAGATCAACTGCCGCCGACGAAATAAACGGTTGCCTCAAATCATCCAATCTATAGCCTTATGTGAAGAATCTTCAGTTAACAACAGACATGAAAATTATATGTATTACTGAAATGTACATTTGTTGAAGATATCTCTGAGCAATTGCTGAATATTGGTAATCGTCAAGTACCTTTCCATAACAACCATAAAAATAATGAATGGTTAAGTGGGCGGCTAAGAATAAAAATGTAGATGATTTAAGCTACATAATTCAGAATGATATAATTCTTACACTTCATTTATTCAAATCTATTGACTGTGTAATAAATTGAGGTGAAACTAGCAACTATAAACTCCTTGGATGTGCTTGGCTGGCCACAGTACAATTTACGACTAAAGATTGGCTCCGTAGTAATCATGCTTCGAAAATTAAAACAACTAAAACTGTACACCGAAACCCGTTTGATAGTAAATAAGAAGGAGGATCTCAATGATCTCTACCAATACGACGTTTGTGTTTAAACGACTTCAATTTCCGATTCGTATTGCAATCGCTATACATATTAACAAATGAAAAAGTTAATCTTTGCAAGTTGATTAGAAAACGAAAAATAGTGCCTAACTGGAGAGTGCAACCCATGGTCAAAAATAAATAACAATTAAAGAATAATTAAAATACTTAATTTTTTATATTATTCTAATGAAAAAATTAACTCAATAAAATCAAAATTCTCCTCATTTATTGCCTCTAAGGCAGAAGAAACTTCTCCGCTGAACCAGCTGGTAAACAAAATTTATTTTTTTGTTTATTAGTAAAACCACAATTAAATTGAGGGCTGCCACGTATTATAAATTTTGATAGAATTTTTGGTAAATAATTAAATTTTTAGCGAAAAATTGACAATACGGGAA
The DNA here is from genome assembly GCA_031772095.1 of Zeugodacus tau. NCBI lineage: Eukaryota > Metazoa > Arthropoda > Insecta > Diptera > Tephritidae > Zeugodacus > Zeugodacus tau. The sequence goes on along the minus strand of CM062649.1, from coordinate 9,595,971 downwards.
CCCTGTATATGCGATTTGTCAAAACAATATACACCGCTGCTGAGTCCAAAAACAGATATATGTCCGTATTTTCCAGATATAAGGGGTGTGCGGCATAAATCGGTTGAAAAGTGTTCGGGCAGAAATGCACGAGCAAAACCGACCACTGACCGACCCAAAAAACCGGTTTTTTTTACGAAAACCGACTACCCACTCGTCGAAATTTTTGCAAAAAACCATCCGACTACCCAAAGTGCCACGGGTGGGCCACAAAAAAAACCGGTGCCAAAAAGTAACCAATAACCGGTTACTGTAGTACTACACTGTACCAGGCGTTTGCCGCAAAAATTCGGTAGTAAGTGGGGTAGGGGTTTTTAGCGAAGAATTGGCAATACGGGAACCATGTATATGCAATTTGTCAAAACAATATACATCGGCACAAAAAATCAGCTGATTTGACGTTCAACTTAACTCTAAATCCGTTTATGCATCCGAGTTAACTCGTTTACATACGTAAAGAAAATGTGTATATTCTAGTGTTTATGCATGTGGGTTGAACTTACACGTGTATAATATAACCGAGTAGAAATGAAGTATAAACGTAGTATCTGTTAGCAAGAATATTTTTGAAAAATAAAAACATTTATGAAATTGTAATTTGGGTTTGTGGTATGTTATTAAAATATATTTTATTAACTACTTTTTTGTGTTATGATTATAATTATCTTTTTGGTGTTAAAACACCCCCTAAACTCTGAGAAAAATATACTATAAATTGGCACTTTACAGTATCAGTAAACATATTGTAAGAAAATCATGGTTTTCATTAAATGTGCTTTAAATGAAGAAGTTATTTTTTCGTTGCAGTCAATTCGCATCGAATTAAAGTTGTATTTGTAAGTAACGTTCCGGACCATTGCCACCGCCACCGGACCAAACCTTCTGCAGTCGTTTCTTTTAGCCACTTCTTAATACAGTAAAAAAAATCGGATAATAACCACGCGCACCTCCCGTACAAAAGTTAGTTTGAAAATTACTAAAAGTGCGTAAACTCACTAACGAAAAGCGTCAGAAAATTAAATTTTACAGAAGAATAGCAGAAAGGAGCTGCAGATCAGATCTTTTCACAAAATGGGAAATGGGCGTGACATCGCCCACTTATGGGTCAAAAACCATATCTCATAAACTACTCGACCGATTTCAATGAAATTCGTTATATAATATTTTCTTGACACCCTGATGACACGTGAGGAAAATAAATGAAATCGGTTCACAACCACGACAACTTCCCATATAACTCAATTTTGAATTCCATCTGATTCCTTCCCAATTAAGATAGCGAAATAAAACTATACACAAATATTGTATTTGCGCTGTGGCATCACTTATGGTCCTAAGAACATTGGCAACGGCGAATACCGCAGACGATGGAACGATGAGCTGTACGAGTTATACGACGACATTGACATAGTTCAGCGAATAAAAAGACAGTGGCTACGCTGGCTAGGTCATGTTGTCCGAATGGACGAAAACACTCCAGCCCTGAAAGTGTTCGCTGCAGTACCCGCCGGAGGAAGCCGAGGAAGGGGAAGGCCTCCACTCCGTTGGAGGCACCAGGTGGAGAGCGACCTGGTTACACTTGGGATCTCCAACTGGCGCCGAACTGCGAAGGAGAGGGAGAGATGGCGCACTATCGTCGATTCGGCTATAACCGGCTAAACGGTTGCAACGCCAATCACACATCACTTGTGAAAAAATTATCGAATTCGGGCTATAACTTTTCAATGCCCCGGATATCGAATATGAAGAACTCAGTGCCTTATGGTAATTTTTCACCGAAAATAACGGTAAATCTCTCAGATATCTCAATTTAATTCAGAGGAAATCGTTTTCTTCTAATAGTTGTCTCTGTACCAAAAATTGTTAAAATCGGGTCATAACTCCCTCTATCTCTCATTTAGCTAATTATAGGATAGTGAGCATATACTCAGAGATTAATGTATGTTGGTTATGAAGATGAGTGAAATCGGTTCAAGAATTACCTCAGCCTATATACTATATATGATGACTTTCGTTTTTCTATTGGACTTTATGCCGAATATATGGATCAAATTGTGTGTTATCTTAATAAAAATGTAGCAATAAATTGCGAGAGTATAAAATGTTCGGTTGCACCCGAACTTATACTTTCATAACTTGTTTTATTTTGCTTTGCTCCTCTCAAAATGTGCGGTTTGGGGGCCTTGAAAGACATGATTATTATGTTAACTGAACAAAAGGCAGCCAGCAGCCCAACCGCTGCCAACACCTACAAGCTTACATTTGTAAATGTACTCGTATATTCAAATTCTCAAAGAACAATAGCATACCGCTGGCGAGGAGTTGACGTTGCTTCCAAGTGATGCCTGTATTGGTGTTAAAGCGGGATGTTGGCTTTTGTTGCTGCAAGTAATGGTCACACTGATAATATTGTCTCATTGTTCAACAAAAGGCAGCCTACGGTGCCACACACCTGCGCAGGCAAAGCACACCTTTGATGGAGCGGCGGATTTTAAAGCAGCGCCAGCAGCTGTGGAGCTGAAGGCATTTTTCGTTGGCAACGGGAAAACTTTCGAAATTGGTTTGAAAAAAATTTAAGTGTGTTAAAAATGTGTATGTATGTGTGTTTATATATACATACATACATATGGAAATTATATCAACACATACAATAGCCCAAAAAGAAACGTTTGTTGCGCAAATAACTTTCACTTTTTATGGCTTTATTCGGTTTTCGTGTTCTTTGCTTGCTTTGTATGTATGTGTTAAAAAAATTCATGTAATGAAAGTGTTGCCGCTTTATATTAGTTGTTTTCAATTAATTCATTGTTGACTTTTTTTACATTGTTATTTTCTGAAAGATTTGCTATTTAGTTTATGCACCTGCTTTATAAAAGGGTTGTTATTTGATTTTAAATAATTGTACTGAGATGAATATAAGCAGATATACATTTACAGGGTGATAAACTAACTTACATTCCAAAGGTTATCGCAAAACTCCAAATCAAGTTCACGCTCTCGATGCGTACAATAATGAGACTGGCTTTACTACGTCGTTTAACAAGTGCATTACTGCGTTTTAGCTTCTCTGCTTGTCAACTTAATAAACCTTGAAATAAGTCTTTGTATTCAGTTTGTTGAACTTCACTAATTTGTGTAAGCGGCAAATTGTTGTTGCTAATTAATTTGGATTTCTTATTGATGCTCTTTGAGTTGTGCACTTATTGAGCATTTATATGCGTACGCAACAATTATTATTGGAAATTGGAAAAGTTTTTAATGTGACTGACCAGATTTTGCCGAACTTTTGTTGGCCTTTGTCTTTTGCAACTGTGTTCTACCGGTTCATTGAATTTTTGGTAACATTTTAGTTCAAGTAAAATGTGCAGTTTAGGCGAAATGAAATTACGTGATTGTCACAGCTCGACTTATAAAAGATTTCATACATACATTATCCGACAAAATTATGGATACCCCGCCGCATTTTTTACTATTATTTGAATATTTCCTAATTTTAATTTGCCAAAAAGTATTATCAAATGCCGCCAAATTTTTAGAAAATACTAATTTGGAGTAATGGGAGCTAGCTTTAATTGAAAAATACGAAGGACAGTTAAAAAGATTGACGAAAGAGTAAAGTAAGTACATCCAAGGCACCATTAAGTTCGGAAGTGGAAATGTTTTAGTTTGGAGTTGCTGTAGCTAAAGTGTTTTATAAAATCTGGTATTAATCGAAGGGAAATGACGGGAGACAAATTTACATCCCGCAGCACAAAAAATGTAATTAGAAGATAACTTCATATACCAGCAGGACAATGAGCCCAAACATACAAGTCGGGTCACGAAAGAAGAAGAAAGATCAAAAATCGATAGAGCTCCTACTATGGCCTACCAAAACCTCTGACTTAAATCCTATTAAGTGTTTATATCAAAATTTGAATGATAACCTCGTCTTGATTGAAGGACTCCTTGGAAAACATACCACAATCACTTTTTCTGAACTTGGTAGACCGCGTGTTTCGAAACAAATAGTTCAAATGTAGAATATTAATGCAATATATCCAATAGAAATCATTTTAGTGCTGGCTTTAACCGGATAGGGTATACATAATTTTGTCGAACATTGTATATACCATAAACCGATGGTTTAACATTTAAGTTCAATAAAAATTTCTACAATTTTATATTACTCAATTACATATATGTCATGCTTATTTAATAGAGTAATACAAAATTATAGAAATTTTTAATATTTTCATCTGCAGCTACAAGTCAAATTTCTAACGAAAAACTCACCTAATTTCTGTACGAATACTTGTGGTATATCGAATTATATTTTATAGTTAAAAATTACTATTCAACATTTTCAATTTTCTACGAAAAGCATTTCAACAAATTTTACCAAAATGCAGTATCTCCTTTAAGTGTAAAATGCAATACACCACAGAAATCAATTGAACAGAAATCGATTCAACATACATATACGCATATGTGTCAATTAATTCGATATGAAACTAATAATTTGAAACCAATCAATTGAAATGCCTTTAAGCTATATACAATATATGCTGTTAAAACTATGAGTGTATTTGCATAATTAGCGCATACAGATATTTGCTTTCGTACCCAAAACTTGTATCAATTAACCCGCATACAAGTACACCGAGTGCCAAGGTGAAGATATGCAAATGTAGGAAATGCGAATATCTAATGTTGCACATAATTGGATTTTGTACTAATATCATATGCTTATACAGTTACAATATGAGTATGCAATTATTATTATATTAATCTGGTTACCACTGTTATTACCTTAAAGCAGAATGAGTACCTGGAAACGATTGTATTAGTTTCAATAACTGCACATAACTTGGTGATTTAATGAAGAGTGGGGAATAGGAATGATCGCTGATAGTTTTTTTACCGTAAATATTAGCTGATATGTATTTACTCTAAATATATGAATACTGCCATTATGTGACAACAAAAACATAATAAAAGATATTGCATGAAGTCACACTGAGTTCTTCATATTCGATATCCGGGCCCTCGAAAAGTCATACTCCGATTTCGACAATTGTTCCACAAGTGATGCCTCAGCTCAAATACAATATTTATGTAAAGGTTTATTCCGCTATCATCATTGGTTCCTAATGGATATATTGTAAAATGAACGAATCAGATCAAAATTGAGTTATATGGGAAGTAGGCGTGGATGTGGTTTTTCATCCGTGTTATCAGGGTGTCAAGAAAATATTATATACCTAATTTCATTGAAATCTGTCGAGTAGTTCCTGAGATATGATTTTTGACCCATAAGTGGGCGACGTCACGCCCATTTTCATTTTTTCAGTAAGAACAAACGCATCTTGAGTTCTTTACAAACTATTCACACAGTTAATATCTTCAGGGAGGACCATGATAGGTAGTGTTTTGTACCGAGTTATAATATAATTTATATATATATACTAGCAGACCCGGCCACATGTTTTTGTGGCTAAGGGATACATTAAATTAGTAAATCTTTCAATCCAGAGAAAAAATTCTTACGCATAAAGATGACAACTCACACTACTTTTAATTGCAAGTGAGTGGGGATAGTCCAGCAATTTAAAATAGTCTGTGGGATAATTGAATACGTCATCCTGGTTTGTAGCTGTGTCAACTCTCCTTTAACGAAATTCTAAATTGTCGCATTAAGATCAAAGAGATCCTTGTTTTTTTACCACCAATATAGGTCATTCAATCAGCCATTTATGTTTATTATATTATGGTTTCATGTCAGGAAAAACACGATGAATAAGCTCCTCTTTCGAGGCCATGAAGTGACAGACAGAAACCCGTTAAAAATGTTATTAATCCATCGAGGTGTCAACTGCGTCGCTACCATTTTCAACTATTTCTACAATCGCAGTATGATATTGTTGGAAAAACACTCGTATGTTATTTGTTAATTGGCGATTCTTTATGTGTCGCCACAAATTAGATGATTTTAGGAATGTGATTAGTTCGTCAGCAACAGTTGATCCAGGAATAGTCTGGCGAAAATCACCTGCCAACAGAATCATGGCTTCACCAAAAATATTTTCGTTGACGCGTAAATCTTTTAAAGTCCTGTGCAGTACCACCAGTCACTTCAATATCTGGAAAATCTTCTTTATAGCTCTTTTTTTTGGCGATTTTGCAGACTGATGTTTAGTTGATTTGCAATTTAGGAGTAATTTCAAGGCCGAATTGCCGTTTGTCTGCCGACTAACAGGTGTCAAGTTGCCCCTATTCCCATTATAACTGGGCGTTGAAAATGAGTGAAATCGGTTCAGGAATTACCTCAACCCTCATGTACTATATGTATATGCTGATTTTCGTTATTCTATTGGACTTTATTTCAAATTGTGTGTAATAAAATTATATCAATAAATTGCGAGAGTATAAAATGCATTTCTCTACTTGTTACACATTGTTTTGGGCTATCGACACAGCCTTATACAATTGAACAATAACAAAAATATTTTAACAAAGCAACAATGACAACTTTCAAAATATTATTATTTTTTGTTTTTTTTTTATAATTTTGTTGTCAATTCAAATAAAATCATCTTCTTGTTATCTTCCTCACAATTTTTCGATATATATTAACTTTCTAATCCTTTCCTGACCTTCCATAAATATTTCAAAACTAAAATTAGCCAGATCGGTTTGGCCCTTCTCGACTTTTTTCGAGACTAATGACACAAATTGTTAGTATGAGTGATTAGAAAATTGTGGATTTAAGACTTTTTCAGGCAATTTTCTAACTTTTCTCCCCGTAAGAACCATTAAAAACATTCTAAACAAAGAATTTGCGAAATCGGTTCAGCGGTTCTCGAGTTATGCGCTTAGCAACACATTTTGCGATTCATTTTTATATTATAGATATTTGGCGTAGGAACCGCTTTAAGCGATTATAGCCGAATCCACCAGAGCGCGACACTCATTCCTTCTTTTTGCTTTTTGGCGCCAACTGGAAACACCAAGTGAAGCCAGGTCACTTTGCACTTGGTCTTTCCACCGGAGTGGAGGTCGTCTTCTTCCGCGGCTTCCTCCAGCGGGTACTGCATCGAATACTTTCAGAGCTGGAGTGTTTTCTTCCATCCGTACAACATGACCTAGCCAGCGTAGCCGCTGTCTTTTTATTCGCTGAACTATGTCAATGTCGTCGTATAAATCGTACAGCTCATCGTTCCATCGTCTGCGGTATTCGCCGTTGCCAATGTTTAGAGGACCATAAATCTTGCGCAAAACCTTTCTCTCGAAAACCCCAAGAGTCGTCTCATCGGATGTTGTCATCGTCCACGCTTCAGCGCCATACATCAGGACGGGAATAATGAGCGACTTATAGAGTTTGATTTTGGTTCGTCGAGAGAGGACTTTACTTTTCAATTGCCTACTCAGTCCAAAGTAGCACCTGTTGGCAAGAGTGATTCTGCGTTGGATTTCAAGGCTGACATTGTTGGTGTTGTTAATGCTGGTTCCCAGATAAACGAAATTATCTACAACTTCAAAGTTATGACTGTCAACAGTGACGTGGGAGCCAAGACACGAGTGCGCTGACTGTTTGTTTGATGACAGGAGATATTTCGTCTTGTCCTCATTCACCACCAGACCCATACGCTTCGCTTCTTTATCTAGTCTGGAAAACGCAGAACAAACGGCGCGGTTGTTGCCTCCGATGATATCAATATCATCGGCATACGCCAGGAGCTGCACACTCTTGTAGAAGATTGTACCCTCTCTATTTAGCTCTGCAGCTCGTATTATTTTTTCCAGCAATAGATTGAAGAAGTCGCACGATAGTGAGTCACCCTGTCTGAAGCCTCGTTTGGTATCGAACGGCTCGGAGAGGTCCTTCCCGATCCTGACGGAGCTTTTGGTGTTGCTCAACGTCAGCTTACATAGCCGTATTAGTTTTGCAGGGATACCAAATTCAGACATCGCGGCATAAAGGCAGCTCCTTTTCGTGCTATCGAAGGCAGCTTTAAAATCGATAAAAAGATGGTGAGTATCGATTCTTCTCTCACGGGTCTTTTCCAAGATTTGGCGCATGGTGAATATCTGGTCCATTGTGGATTTTCCAGGTCTAAAGCCACACTGATAAGGTCCAATCAGTTCGTTGACAGTGGGCTTTAGTCTTTCACACAATACGCTCGACAAAACCTTATATGCGATATTGAGGAGACTTATACCACGGTAGTTGGCGCAGATTGTGGGGTCTCCCTTCTTATGGATTGGGCAGAGCACACTAAGATTCCAATCGTCAGGCATGCTTTCTTCCGACCATATTCTACAAAGAAGCTGATGCATGCACCTTATCAGTTCTTCGCCGCCGTATTTGAATAGCTCGGCCGGTAATCCATCGTCTCCCGCCGCTTTGTTGTTCTTCAAGCGGGTAATTACTATTCGAATTTCTTCATGGTCGGGTAATGGAACATCTATTCCATCGTCATCGATTGGGGAATCGGGTTCGCCATCTCCGGGTGTTGTACTTTCACTGCCATTGAGCAGGTCGGAGAAGTGTTCCCTCCATAATCCCAGTGTGCTCTGGACATCCGTTACCAGATTACCTTCTCGGTCCCTACATGATAATGCTCCGGTCTTGAAACCTTCTGTAAATCGCCTCATCTTTTCATAAAATTTTCGAGCATTACCCATGTCGGCCAGCTTTTCAAGCTTTATATACTCACGCATTTCAGCCTCTTTCTTTTTACGTCTGCAAATGCGTCTCGCTTCCCTCTTCAGTTCTCGATATCTATCCCACTCCGAACGTGTTGTGGTCGATCGCAACGTTGCGAAGTAGGCAGTCTGTTTTCTCTCCACTGCGGAACGACAATTCGCATCGTACCAACTGGTTTTTTGGCGTTGCCCGAGACCAATTGTTTCGGCTGCAGCGGTATGCAATGAGTTTGAGATGCCGTTCCACAGCTCCCTTATCCACAGCTCCCTTATATCGAGCTGATGAGTGCTCTCAGAGAGCAGGAGTTCAAGTCGAGTAGAAAATCGTTCGGCTGTCGGTTGTGATTGCAGCTTTTCGACGTCGAACCTTCCTTGTGTTTGTTGACGGGCGTTCTTTGCTGCACAGAGGCGAGTGCGTATCTTTGCTGCTACTAGATAATGGTCCGAGTCAATGTTTGGTCCTCGGAGCGTACGCACGTCTAAAACACTGGAGACATGTCTTCCGTCTATCACAATGTGATCGATTTGATTGCGCGTGTTTCGATCAGGGGACAGCCACGTTGCTTGATGAATTTTTTTATGCTGGAATCTGGTACTACAGACAACCATATTTCGGGCCCCAGCGAAGTCGATCAGCCTCAGGCCGTTTGGCGATGTTTCGTCATTTAGGCTGAATTTTCCGACTGTTGTGCCAAAGACACCTTCTTTACCCACCCTGGCGTTAAAATCGCCAAGCACGATTTTGACATCGTGGCGGGGGCAGCGCTCATAGGTGCGTTCTAGGCGCTCATAGAAAGCATCTTTGGTCACATCGTCCTTCTCTTCCGTTGGGGCGTGGGCGCAAATCAGCGATATGTTGAAGAACCTCGCTTTGATGCGGATTGTGGCAAGACGTTCATCCACCGGGGTGAATGCCAGGACTCGGCGACGTAGTCTCTCCCACCACAAATCCAACACCGAATTTGCGCTCCTTTATATGGCCGCTGTAGTAGATGTCACAAGGACCCACCTTCTTCCGTCCTTGTCCCGTCCATCGCACTTCTTGGACGGCGGTGATGTCAGCCTTTAGTTGTATGAGGACATCAACCAGCTGGGCAGAGGCACCTTCCCTATTAAGAGTCCAGACATTCCAGGTGCATGCCCTCAAATCATGATCCTTAGTACGTTTGCAGGGGTCGTCATCAAAAGGGGGGTTTCTCATCCGAGGCTCGGTGTTTGTTTTCATTGGGGAGATTTTTTTTATGTGGTGGGTCCCAAGCCCTACGCACAACCGCACAAGCGGGCTTCGCCTTCTCACTTTAGCTCGCCTCCAAACGGATGTCTGTTAGCTACCCAGGGGATACTTGGTCTAGTTTCTAAATTGCCAAAGAAGAAAAATATAGCTTTTTTTATTTTTTTTTTTTTTATTGCTATATGTACTTAAATATGTACATTGCGAATGATATATTGTGTTTCTTTATATTGATTGTGACTGCTTTGCTGCAAATATCAATAAAATAGACATTTATGGTTTTAAAGTCGATTTGTCTACTTCCTTATTGATGCTATACACAATAGCACCTTTCAAGTGTACATTGAAGCTTTGTTACTGGGCACATGCGCTTGTAATCCTTAAGCCATAATGGAAACAGCTGAATGGCGCCGTATATAATGAAATTGGAGGCCAGCGATTAGATTAATTGAAAAAAATTACAAAATCATTTACAATGACAAAATAAAGAACACCGCTCGATTTAAGCCAATGACTTTTGCTTTATATCAAGTTTATCCCATTCACCCATTTTAGGCTTGTATACCGGCATTGACAATGAAAATGGGTATGACAAATAAACGAGAAAATTGTTAGCGTAAAGTATTATCGGAGAGTAAAGTGAACCTTTAAAAGCTCATCTCAATTTTCTTTATTTACTTTAAGTCTAGTTCACAGCAGTTTTTTGCTGATTAACCTGTCTCTATGCTAAGGTAGTTCAACCTTTTGTTCGTTGATCCCGTAATGTGCGCATGTTAATTATGTGCTTTAAGCAACTCTCTTGCCACACGCTCAGTGTCGTTTCATTTCAATATAAACGCAATTTTCATCTCCAATTAACGCAAAGCAAATAAAGGCGACAATTTTCACTTTCATCATGCAGGTGTGTCACACGGTATATGAAAGACACACGCCCGCTTATATATGTATGTATATATGTGCACTAGGGTGGGTCAATTTGTATGGAGCAAAAAAAATGCACCAAGCGGTTATCAAAATCGTAAACTACGATGAATTCTAAGAAAATTTGCCCAAGAAACCATGGGTCTAAAATTAAAATGGAGCTTCCGGTTTTTAACGAGAAACTTTTCATTTTTTTTTTTATATGTTACCTATCCACCCATAAAAATTAAAATAATAATAAATAAAATTTCAAACTTTAATAGCTTTAATCTTCTGTATTGCAGTTAACAATTTCATTTTATATCTATATATAAAGCAAAAACTTAACTGTTAAGGGCCAAACAAAATATAATATACTTCTAAAGTTCGCAATTAATTAGTTTTAAGGTCTTGTTTGCTGTCCATCCTAGATGTTGCGTTTCGACTTGCAACCGTGACTGCCATAACACCATCACGATTTTTTTCTATAGTTCGACGTGAAACGCTAGTCAGCAGTTGCACAAAGCGCCTTGAAAGTTCCTTGAATATGTGGAGGAATTTGTGGATCCGGAAATGGAGGATTGTCAAATTCTATGTATTCGAGCAAATTTCAATCAATTTATCCACCACTTGTGGAGTAAAATATGCGTACGAAAACATTTTATTTCTATTTTTAGACCGATCACTAAAAAAAAAATATTTTAAAACATCGCGGCAAGTTGGCAAGTTTAGTTCGTGTAAATCACTTGGCAAACCAAAAGCACTAAAATTTGGATCTGGCATATGCACCAAATTTGATTCCGAGAGATTTGATAATGTAATATCATTAGCACAAGAACTAATTGATATAGGAGATGACTCCATAATTAAAAGAAGCTTAAGTTTTGCTTTAAAATGTTATAATCGCGAAAATCAGAAGCACACACTTCTTCCTTGAGTAAAAACTTCTAACTGTAATATTGTATCAAAATAATTTAAAACGATGGTTTCGGAAACAATTGTTTTATTAGTAATTCATCAGCGTTGCTTTGCTTTCTCTGAGAAGTTGATAAAATCATAGCAAACAAATAAAATTAAAAAAAAAAACAAGTGCAAATCAAACAAACAAACAGAAAAATACCGTTATATGGGAGGGGGCCGTAGTTTTTGCCCAATTTTAAACATTTTCATAATCTCACCTAACTAGGTACAATTTAAAATGTGTACCAAATTTACACGAAATCGATAAAGTAGTTCCAGAGATTTACATATGCACTCAAAAGTGGGCGGTGACATGCCAAAATTTTCATATAGTCGGATTTCTGGCTGCAATACAACACCGAATACCAAACTCAAGATGTTTCCCTTCAACAGTTATTAAAATTTCTGATCTTTAGTGTTTTCAAAAATTACCGTTATATGGCAGGTGGGCGTGGTTTTTGTCCGCTTTTGATACTTTTCCAAATATCGCTTACATAGGCATAATGTAATACGTATACAGAATTTGAAAAAATCTGTGAGGTGGTTCCAGAGATATACATATGAACTCATAAGTGGGAATTTCGAATTTTCTGCTTAAATACAACATCACATACCAAATTTGAGCAAATTAGCTTCGATATCTACAAAACAAGCAAACAATCGACAGTGGAATAGCAATTGGATTTTTTTTACAAAATACAATATACGAAAGTTTCTCGCTAAAAACCGGAAGCTCGATTTTCATTTTAGACCCATGGTTTCTTGGGCAAATTTTCTTAGAATTCATCGTAGTTTACGATTTTGATAACCGCTTTGTCAAGAAAAAAATTGACCCACTCTAATGTGCACACATAAAAGTTGTTGAAAATCTGCACATGTCAGCAGAGTCACGCATTTTCCATAATAAATATTGACATTTGTACGTGTTAATCTTTTGAATTGCCTAGCTCTTGTAGCGTACGCACTCACACATGCACACATCTATCACATATGCCGGTGGTATCTACATTCTGTGGTGCTTTACTTAGATGCACACCTGTGCATAAATTGCGGCTGACATTGACTGCTGATAATGGACAAGAATTTAGTCAGCAGAAATATAATTAGGCGCTACTTTAAGTGACTTGGTGTTGAATAGAAAACGTATACTAACGGCACTTTGCGAGAATGTGTGTACGTATGTGTAGTTTAACATTTCTATTTTTGTTGTAGTATTGAGAACGGACATAGACACCGGAAACTTTTTAACTTGATATAATGAGATTTTATAATAAATAATTTTTATAATATATGATTTTTATAATATATGAGTAGCCTTGGATAAGCCTTTAAGAGACCAAAGCCTCGAAGATGTTTAATCAATATAAGATTATTCAAAATTAACTTTTAGTTGAGAAATTAAATAATTTAACAAGTAAGGAAGGGTGTTACCCGAACTCTCGCAATTTATTTATTTAACTTTATTTACATTATATAATACACAATTTGACCCAAATATTCGTCATATATATTGTATAAAGTCCATTGAAAGTTGGAAACCACAATATTAGGTTAGAAGCACCGAGGTCCTCGTGTTCGATATGTGGGGTCTTAAAAACCTATGGTCCGTTTTCGGCGATTTTAGAATGGGGCTGCCACACTATAAACATAGTATTTATGCAAAGTTCTGCACCGATATCTTCACTAGCGCTTACTTTATATATTGTAAAGTAAACGATTCAGATGGTTTTCAAAGTTCTGGTATATAGGAAGTAGGCGTGGATGTGAAGCGATTTAGCCTATTTTCACAACATATCATTGGGATGTAAGGAAACTATTATAAACCAAGTTTCATTGAAATCGGTCGATTAGTTCCTGAGATATGGTTTTTGACCCATAAGTGGGTGACGCCACGCCCATTTTCCATTTTGTAAAAAGATTACTTTTCATTCATTTTTGGACTGTATTAAGAAGTGGCTAAAAAAACGACTACAGAGAGTTTGGTTTATATAGCGCTATTGGTTTGCGAGATATGTACTAAAAACCTATTTGGGGCCGGGGCAACGCCCACTTCCCTAAAAAAATTACATTGAAATATGCCCCTTCATAGTGCGATCCTTCATACCAAATTTTATTTCCATAGCTTTATTTATGGCTTAGTTATGGCACTTTATGGGTTTTCGCCATTTTGTGAGCGTGGCAGTGGTCCGATTTTGCTCATTTTCGAAAGCAATCTTCCTATGGTGCCAAGAATTAAGTGTGCCAAGTTTCATCAAGATATCTTAATTTTTACTCAAGTTACAGCTTGCACAGACGGACAGACAGACATTCGGATTTACAAGTGCGTGATTGAGTGAGATAGATGTGTTTACTAGGTGCTCCTGGAATTGTATTAATTAAACCTAGTTTATGTGAAGTAACAACCACTATATTTACCTTAAGACCTGCGGGACACTGGAGGTACCAGGTGGAGCCTAAACATTATAGACAGAGATAAGTACCAATTGTTATTTGATATAAATTCAATTGCACTTGCCTGCCCATTTTTCGCGGTAAATTAGTTAATAATAATTAAATATTGTTTCCCCTAAAAACACCTATCAAATTAAACGCGCACTCAATTTGTTCTGCCGTTTGTTTTGATCGAACAGCTGTTCCCCTATTCGTTTTCATTTTCCTTTTGGTTTTGGCGTTGCCAACCATTGAAATTTCGTGTAGGTTTGTTAGTGACAGCGACTGAACATACTTACAGACAGGAGTACCCAACTATTTTCCTGCCATAATATGGCTTCAGAATAGCATTGGGTGTACACCGGAGAATCCTTTCCGAAGGAACTCCAAAGTTTTGAGAACGCCTCCTATTGGCAAGAATGAGGGATCCACCGTTGCTGGATCAACAAAAATGAGTGAAATTGCCGATCATGCAAGCAAAACTGGGATTTCCGATGAAATTCAGAAGAATGAAAATGGTAATGTATTCAACAAACTGGGTGCAAAAATCAAGGAGCTGGAAAATATGATGTCTGGGCAGAGACACACAAATTAAGCAATGCGAGATCTTGTAAGCTGCATAAATAACTTGTACGACAAATCTGAAAATCCCGAGATTCCATCTAAAAGAGTGATGGTAGGGAAAGCGTCGCAAGTTTCCCCTAGTTATATAGTGGTGACTACGGGAGAAAATAGGTTTCCTACCGCCCACAAAAAAGACAAAAAAGGCTAATGAAAATGTGTAGGTAACCTACAGTGAGGTCACAAAATCAAGCCGCATAGATACGCCGGGAGGTAATCCCACACCCGATAAATGGGTGGAAGTGAAAAAAAAGAAGAAACCAATCGAGAAGAGAATCAAATCTAAACCAGATGCCATCATATTAACAAAAAAGGATAGCGCGTCGTATGCTGAGATTCTCCGTAAGATAAAAGGTGACAGCGGCCTCGATGAATTAGGTTCTAATGTAACCTACATTCGTAAAACATTAAAAGGAGACCTACTAATTGAATTAAAAAATCAATCAGAAAAGAAAGCCGAGACTTTTCAAAGTGCCCTAGAGGGGGTGATCGGGAAAATGGCCGTAATACAGCCAAAAACCCACAATGTCACAATTATGTGCAAAGACCTCGATGAGATCACGACCCCGGAAGAAATTTGTGATGCACTAAAAAAGGAATGCGGATTCAATAACGTTGATAAAACAAACGTTAAAAGTATGCAAAAAAAGGAGGCATATTCGTGAGTCTAGGACTAGCTTTCGAATATTATAAATCCAAACTCACTTTACTAGTGACACAATGAACTATACAAAAACAAGTAAGGAAAATCAACATATACAGTACTAGCAGACCGCTCCGTATTCGCATGGGTTTAAACAGAGTTAGAAATTTTTACACATTCTACCATATATATCTATGTACCTTGTTGCCGTTTCTTGCGTAGTTCATTTTAAAAAAGTGAGGAAAATTCGCATACGAATTTATATTTTATTTGCAATGAACTAAATTTGTTTACGACCTCTAGTATTTGGTGTCCGCTGTCTTTCTCTCTAATTATGAAAGCGTTGTGAACCCTTAGAGTTCGCTTGTATATTTCTAAAATTTTGTTCTTCAAGCCGATGCACATGCTCCGTACTCGACTCGCAACCGTGTAGTTGGGAGGTTTTGAAATTTTGTTCAGCAAACAGCTGCGAGCGCTTGTTTCTCGACTCTCAGCCTCACGATTGCGATGCGAATAGAATGACTTGCAAGACGATTTTCAGTTTCAGATTAAGATTCTCCATCACGGAGTCTTTTTGATACCCTCACCTGGGAACTATTTCCAGAAAGTTGAGATTCTAGCAATAAATATAGCCTATGTTACTCGGAGCTTTCCAATAGTGAAAGAAATGTAGGCACAGTAGTTTTTGAGTTTATTCATTACAAACATGCATACAAATCTTTCCTCTTTATAATAGAAGTATAGATATGAGGGCTGAAATAATTACTGAACCGATTTAACTAACTTTCACCGGCAAGGTAAATTATATCCAAGACTATACGCTCACTTTTTTGCTAAGTTATCTCACATATTAACCGATATATACGTATTTTTGAAAATCCTATATTTAGGAATATGGGTGCTAGGGAAAGTTTCGACCCGATTTTAATAATTTTCGGAACAGAGACCCACTATTAAAAGAAAACTATTCCCTCTGAATTAAATTAAAATATCTAAGAGATTTACCGATATTTTTCATGTTCGATATCATGAAGCTTGAAAAGTTATAGTCCGATCTAGATAATTTTCCCACTAGTGATGCGTGTACAATTTTATGCCGCCATATTCATTGGTTCCTAATGTATATATTATAAAGTAAAGGAATCAGAAGGGATGGAAAATTGAGTTATCCGTGTCATTAGGATGGAAATAAAATATTATATACCGAATTTCATGGATACCGGTCAAGTAGTTTCAAGTAGTTTCTGAGATATGGTTTTTGACAAATAAGTGGTGCAGTTTCTCGAAAATGTGTACTAAGTCAAGGTATCTTTATTTTTACTCTAGTCTTGATATATACATATAACTCTATATCTAACTAGTTTTGTTTTATAATTTACAAACCTTTATGTGAACAAAACTAAATATACTTGAGTATAAAAAGAGTTTTTTTTCTACAAAAAGCTTTTTATCTCATTCAACTTTTTTGTTGCTATTATTTGTAATAAGTTAAATGCATTAGTAAGCGAGTAATTATGCTCTATGCAATTATTATAATATTGAATATTATAAAGCAGCCAAAACAGATGTGTGAAAATAACTAAAAGAATAACAAATTAATAGTGAAAACTGTCGAAATCAAAAACAAAAATCTGAAGAAAAAACTAAAAAAAAATTCTACCAACTGTGTTTGCTATTTACTCTAAAACTCATCGTTTACTGTTGTTAACTTGTGTATCCGTTTCCTTTTCAGCTTTTCATAGGCATATGCTTGCTTTATAATATGCTTAGCATTCGAAATACATAAAGTTCGTTAACAGAAGAGTTTATATACGTAAACACTGCCGGATAGGCAAGTCTATACTTGACATCTGTTGATTGCAATAGCACATGATAATTGAAAGAAATACTCTTCCGTCTCTAATTGCCACAATATACACGGGTAAAGATTTACTGAACATTTTTCTGTATTTTCCATTTGCTTATTTACTTTGGTTTATAGTTTCGACATACCAATGAATGGCAGAACATCCATAAAAAAATACGATTGTATTTTAACCAAAACAATGGGTTTCATGAATGAATAGCAATGTGCTGGCAGCTGGTTGGCTATCAACAGAACTTTCAAGTATACAAAAAACTATCAACACATGAATGATACACATCTTCACAAATAAAATTTGCATAACATAAACAATTAAATGAAAATATATTAAAACAAGTAAGGAAGGGCTAAGTTCGGGTGTAACCGAACATTTTATACTCTCGCAATTTATTTATTTATATTATATAATACACAATTTGACCCCCACACTATTAACATAGTATTTGTGCAAAGTTCTGCACCGATATCTTCACTAGTACTTACTTTATGATTCAGATTGTCTTCAAAGATCTGGTATATAGGAAGTAGGCGTGGTTGTGAAGCGATTTGGCCTATTTTTACAACATATCATTGGGATGTAAGAAAACTATTACAAACCAAGTTTCATTGAAATCGGTCGAGTAGTTCCTGAGATATGGTTTTTGACCATTACGTGGGCGACGCCACGCCCATTTTCCATTTTGTAAAAAAATCTGAGTGCAGCTTTCATCTGCCATTTCTTATGTGAAATTTAGTGTTTCTGACGTTTTTCGTTAATGAATTAACCGACTTTTAGTAATTTTCAACCTAACTTTTGTATGGGAGATGGGCATGGTTATGATCCGATTTCTTTGATTTTTGGACTGCATTAGGAAGTGGCTAAAAAAAACGACTGCAGAAAGTTTGGTTTATATAGCTCTATTGGTTTGCGAGATATGCACAAAAAACTTAGTAGGGGGCGGGGCCACGCTCACTTCCCCAAAAAAATTACATCCAACTATGCCCCTACATAGTGCGATCCTTCGTACCAAATTTTATTTCCATTGCTTTATTTATGGCTTAGTTATGGCACTTTATGTGTTTTCGGTCGGCCGTTTTGTGGGCGTGGCAATGGTCCGATTTTGCCCATTTTCGAAAGCAACCTTCCTATGGTGCCAAGAAATAAGTGTGCCAAGTTTCATCAAGATATCTTAATTTTTACTCAAGTTACAGCTTGCACAGACGGACGGACGGACGGACAGATAGACATTCGGATTTGAACTCCACTCTTCACCCTGATCACTTGGGTATAATTTCTAATTATATATAATAATAATGTATAATTTAACATTTCTATTCTTGTTGTAGTATTGAGAACGGTCATAGATACCGGCAACTTTTTAACTTGATATAATGAGATTTGATAATAAAAAGGTCAAGCAAATATATTAGTAGCTTTAGATACGCCCGTAACTGACCGAACTGAACTGACCTCGCTGATTTTTATACTCTCGCAACAAAAGTTGCTATAGAGAGTATTATAGTTTTGTTCACCTAACGGTTGTTTGTAAGTCCTAAAACTAAACAAGTTAGATATAGGGTTATATATACCAAATTGATCAGGATGACTAGTAAAGTTCAAATCCGGATGTCTGTCTGTCCGTCCGTCCGTCCGTCTGTGCAAGCTGTAACTTGAGTAAAAATTAAGATATCTTGATGAAACTTGGCACACTTATTTCTTGGCACCATAGGAAGGTTGCTTTCGAAAATGAGCAAAATCGGACCACTGCCACGCCCACAAAATGGCGAAAACCGAAAACACATAAAGTTCCATAACTAAGCCATAAATAAAGCTATGGAAATAAAATTTGGTATGAAGGATCACACTATGAAGGGGCATATTTTGATGTAATTTTTTTGGGGAAGTGGGCGTGGCCCCGCCCCCTACTAAGTTGTTTGTACATATCTCGCAAACCAAAGAAGCTATATAAACCAAACTTTCTGCAGTAGTTTTTTTTAGCCACTTCCTAATGCAGTCCAAAAATGAAAATGATAATAACCACGCCCACCTCCCATACAAAGGTTAGGTTGAAAATTACTAAAAGTGATTTAACTCACTAACGAAAAACGTCAAAAACACTAAATTTCACATAAGAAATGGCAAATGGAAGCTGCACTCAGATTTTTTTACAAAATGGAAAATGGGCGTGGCGTCGCCCACTTATGGATCAAAAACCATATCTCAGGAACTACCCGACCGATTTCAATGAAACTTGGTTTGTAATAGTTTCCTTACATCCCAATGATATGTTGTGAAAATAGGCCAAATCGCTTCACAACCACGCCTACTTCCTATATACCAGAACTTTGAAGACGATCTGAATCGTTTACTTTACAATATATAAAGTAAGCACTAGTGAAGATATCGATGCAGAACTTTGCACAAATACTACGTTTATAGTGTGGCAGCCCCATTCTAAAAATCGCCGAAATCGGACCTTAGGTTTTCAAGGCCCCATATATCGAACACGAGGACCTCGGTGCTTCTAACCTAATATTAGGGTTTCCAACTTTCAATGGACTTTATATAACATATATGACGAATATGTGGGTCAAATTGTGTATTATATAATATAAATAAAGTTAAATAAATAAATTGCGAGAGTATAAAATGTTCGGTTACACCCGAACTTAGCCCTTCCTTACTTGTTCTTTTTGTGATTGTCGATTAAAATAACAAAGCTCTTGAAAAAATTCATCACCTATTTGGTCATATATGATTTCAATTTCTTCATTGAAATCTAATTTGTTTTTCATCTTCTGAATATCATTGTATAATGATTGCAAATAGCTTAGTTGATAATCCTTTATCGTTAATTCTAAACTTAGATTTTCCATTTTATTTTTAAAGATTTAAATTTTCCGCATAATCATGGACGTTTTTCGATCCAGATCTTGGTATTTAGGTTCAGTCTTCCACATTTTGTAGAACCTTATTTTTATACTCTCGCAACAAAAATTCTTGTTTGTATATTGTTAATATGCGGGAATATGTACCCGTCTTACAATTATTATTTTATTTTGCCTGAATTACTAACAGGGCTTTAATGTTACCTGTGTAAATAACAGGACTTTTTATTTTGCCTGTATGACTAACAGGGCTTTTTATGTTGCCTGTGTAAATAACAGGGCTTTTTATGGTGCCTGTATAAATAACAGGACTTTTTATTTTGCCTGTATGACTAACAGGGCTTATATTTTGCCTGTATTAAATTCAGGGCTTTTGTTTTGGCTGAGCTCTTTCATAGGCTCGATAGGACCAAATGTAAAAAACATCCGGCCTACCAATTGTTATAAAACAATGTAGTTTCTAACAAACCTTACCGCTGGTGGGGGGCAATGATAGACTTGCATTGAGTGAGAATTTAATTCATTTAATTCATGCCGATGCCGATACCGATTCTTTCATCAACAACTTTATTTAGAAATTAGTATAGTAACAAAATAAAAACAAGTAAGGAAGGGCTAAGTTCGGGTGTAACCGAACATTTTATACTCTCGCAATTTATTGATGTAATTTTATAAAGATAACACAATTCGACCCATATATTGGGTATAAAGTTCAATAGAATAACGAAAATCATCATAAATAGTATATGGGGACTGAGGTAATTCCTAAACCGATTTCACTCGTTTTCACCACCAAGATACAATGTATCGAAGACTATAAGCTCACTTAATTTAATATTACTTATAATTAGGTGTATGGGATCTGCGGGAAGTTATGACCCGATTTTTACCATTTCAGGTACAGAGAGAAACTGTTATAAGAAAAATAATCAGAGGGAATGAATTACATTAAAATATCTGAGGGATTTACCTAAGTATATTTTCGGGGAAAAATTACCCTTAGGCACTGAGTTCTTCATGTTCGATATCAGGGGCCTTGAAAAGTCATTGTTCGATTTTGCCAATTTTTTCACAAGTGATGCAACAGATCATATACAGTGTTTGTGTAAAGTTTTACTTTGCTATCTTCATTGGTTCCTAATGTATATATTATAAAGTGAAGGAATAAGATGAAATTCAAAAATGAGTTATATGGGAAGTTGTCGTGGTTGTGAACCAATTTCGTCCATTTTTCACACGTGTCATCAGGTAAATAGTATATACCGAATTTCATTGAAATCTATCTAGTAGTTCTTGAGATATGGTTTTTGACCCATAAGTGGGCGACGCCACGCCCATTTTCCAATTTGTAAAAAAATCTCAGTGCAGCTTCCTTCTGCCATTTCTTATGTAAAATTTGGTGTTTCTGACGTTTTTCGTTTAAGAGTTAACCCACTTTTAGTAATTTTCAACCTAACCTTTGTATGGGAGGTGGGCGTGGTTATTATCCGATTTCTTTCATTTTTGGACTGTATAAGGAAATGGCTAAAAGAAATGACTGTAGAAAGTTTGGTTTATATAGCTTTATTGGTTTGCGAGTTATATACAAAAAACCTATTTGGGGGTGGGGTCACGCCCACTTTTCCAAAAAAATTACATCCAAATGTGCCCCTCCCTAATGGGATCATATGTTCCAAATTTCATTTTCATAACTTTATTTATGGCTTAGTTATGACACTGTATAGGTTTTCGGTTTCCGCCATTTTGTGGGCGTGGCAGTGGACCGATTTTGCCCATTTTCGAAAGCAACCTCCTCAGGGTGCCAAGGAACATACAGTGGGCGACAAAAGTCTACGTACGACCCATATTTTTGATGTATTACTGAATGTAAAAATAATATGGAAAAAGTAATGATGCAGTTTTGTTTTAATTACATTTTTATTAGGAAATTATAAAACAAAAAGTGTACTCCAATACAAACATAACAAACTGTTCACAAAAAACTAAAAAAAACCATTGACAAAAGTCTACGTACGACTCGCATTTTAATAAAAAAACATTTCAATAAGGCACTGAATCTTAAAAATTAGTATTTTGTTGGCCCACCATGGGCATCTATAACTGCTTGTAAGCGTCTAGGCATTGAAGAAACTAAATTTTCAATCTCAACGGGTGTTATAAGTTGCCATTCTTCCTGTAGTTTCTCTCTTAGTGTTTGCGCACTGGTAATGACATGTTTTCTCACCTTACGTTCCAAAATCTCCCAAACATGCTCAATAATATTTAAATCTGGGCTTTGTGGCGGTGTACTTAATTGACGTGGGGCATAGTAAAGCAGTCATTCCTTTATAATGTGGGCCGTGTGCTTCGGATCGTTATCCTGCTGGAAGAGCCAGCTCCTACCAAGGTTTAGTTTATCTACGGATGCTCTTAAATTTTGTTCTAATATATTCTTATATTGAAAACGATCCATGTTCCCCTCCACAAATACTAAATTTCCTACTCCAGATGCAGCCACAGCGCCCCAAACCATGACATTTCCACCGCCATGCTTGACAGTAGGGATGAGGTGTTTGGGCTTCATTGCTGTATTGGCTCTTCTCCAAACTTTGGCTCTTCCATCACTTCCAAAAATGTTGTACTTGGATTCGTCTGTGAATAAAACTTGTTTCCAGAAATCAAGATCTTTATCCTTATACTTGTGGGCGAATTCCAAACGAAGCTTTCGGTTCTTTTCACTGATAAAGGGTTTTCTGCGTGGAGTTCTGCTGTGCAGTCCATTGTCATTTAAAGCCCTTTGAACTGTTCTGGAATGTACAACTTTATCCGATCGTACTGTTAATTCCGTGGCTAACTTAGTGGCATGAATTTGTGGATTCTTATCAACTTCTTTTAAAATAAAAGAGACATCTCTCCTATTAAGCTTTTTCGGTCGACCGGTTCGTGGTTTATTTTCAACACTTTTATTTTTTATAAAGTTTTCATATATGGTTTGAACAGTTGATTTAGGTAAATTAAGCTGTTTTGATATTTCACCAAATGATTTATTCTCCTTTTTGTATTTTATCACCAGGTTTCGCACATCTGTTGAAATTTCTTTCCGAGGACCCATTGTGACAACTATACGTTGTGTAAACTATACGCGATTATATTGAAATGTGCTTAACATGAAGCTCATTGTAAAGCATAAACACAAAATAAAAGTAAACGGTACTTTCCCGTTACTTTCTAGTTTGCAACATGAACATAAAGTATATAATACATGCCGTACGTAGACTTTTGTCAATGGTTTTTTTAGTTTTTTGTGAACAGTTTGTTATGTTTGTATTGGAGTACACTTTTTGTTTTATAATTTCCTAATAAAAATGTAATTAAAACAAAACTGCATCATTACTTTTTCCATACTATTTTTACATTCAGCAATACATCAAAAATATGGGTCGTACGTAGACTTTTGTCGCCCACTGTATATTCCAAGTTTCATTAAGATATCTTAATTTTTACTCAAGTTATCGCTTGCACGGACAGACGGACAGACGGACGGACGGACGGACAGACGGACAGACGGACAGACAGACATCCGGATTTCAAAACCACTCGTCATCCTGATCATTTATGTATATATAACCCCATATCTAACTCTTATATTTCTTGGTGCCACAAACAACCGTTAGGTGAACAAAACTATTATACTCTGTGCAACAGGTTGCGAGAGTATAACAAAGACAAATATCAACACAAAATAAGGAAACAACTCAGTTCATATGTAAATATGAAGTTGTATATTCATTTAATTAATATTCAAAACTAAATAAATTATTAGTATAAGATATATGTTGACAAATAAGTTATTCGCGTTTTCTCAAAGCGAATCAGCAATCAGCAATATACATAGCTTTTTCCTTTAAGGGGGTATACCGGTGTGACATTTTCAAAAAATTATTTTTTGATTTTATTATTTTATTTTTATATTTTATATATTTTATTTTTTTTTGGCACCTCCCAAGACAACCCATAAATTTTTCAAAATTTTTGTATATAGTTGAAACTACACCTTATTATGTCCAAAAAAACTTCGAAACATTCGACCGAATACTTTCTTTAAAAAAATCATCAAATCATTTCAAAGAGATGACTTTCGTCATTTATATCTTGCATTGTGAAAGACGGTAAATAGTGATAGTGACTCAATAGAAACTTCGGAAGCTTGTTTGGGAGGCTCTTTTCCATGCACCTTATAGTCCAGGCCAGCACCAAGTGATTATTACTTGGCCCTGTCTATGGCACACTTTTAAAAATAGATTAACCTAGTTACGAATGCTTCTTTAATAGTGGCTTTATGACATTATCTTCAAAATATCTTTTCTTTAAAAAAACTGTACATATTTGACATAAATCGAATGTTTCTAGCAGTGCTAAATAAAACCTTTCATTAATGCAAAATTATTGAATTTCTTTATACTAGACTTAAATTATCACCATGATGAATTGTTAGTTTAGTCAAATGTGATTCACTGTATTTTATATGGTAAACAGAATAATTAAAATTTTATGTTCTAAAGAAATCCAAAAAGTAAAAAAAATGTATTTTAGTATAATAAGAATCGGCAAAAAAATCGGCCAAAGGCCCGATGCCGATGCTGAATTTTGTGGCCGATACTAGCCGATACCGATACCAAGGCCGATTAATCGGTCGGTCTCTAATCGAAACTCTTTACGACTGTTAAATAGGAACTGGAATATGTGTGTATATGTGAATATATGTGGGTATATCTTTAAACCACCTATTTATGTATATACCTATGTTATTTATTTTTTAACAAGTAGACTTAAATTATCACCATGAATTGTTAGTTTAGTCAAATGTGATTCACTGTGTTTTATATGGTAAACAGAAGAATTCAAATTTTATGCTCTAAAGAAACCAAAAAAGTAAAAGGAAATTATTTTAGTATAATCCGAAAGAAGTAGAAAGAATCGGCTAAGAATCGGCCAAATATGGCCGATGCCGATACCGATGCCGATGCTTAATTTTGTGGCCGATGCCGATACCAAGGCCGATTAATCGGTCGGTCTCTGCTGCCAGCGTTCTGATTTAAGACTTAATTTAAAACCGCAAAACAATTATTCTTGGTTGATACGAACTGATTTAAGCTGCTGCCGGCTGTATACACTGACAACTTCTTAAGAAAAACCACAAGCAAAGCTGAGAAAATTCAATTAAATTCACACATTTACACTTATAAATATTTCGATATAAATAAGTATTTTGAGAGTGAGTAGTTACTCTTGAATTTTTTATGCCTCAACAGTGGTCTTTTTCATTTCCCGCCTCAGTTTGCAAAACGGGATTGCAGGTGTGAAGTAAGAGAGGGACATGGAAATACCAGGCAGAATGAAAGAGAGCACAAGAGCATATCCAAGAGTTCACAATAGAACAGTCTTATGGATCATGAAACTTGAAATTGTTAGAATCACTGTTATAGAGCTCATGCATAAACAATTTCTAAAGGTGCTTATGTTTGAGTGCGTTTGACCATATAATCTAAACTAGCCTTGCAACCTGGTCCTGACGAAAATTACAAAATATCATGTAAGGATGGGCTAAGTTCGGGTGTAACCGAACATTTTATACTCTCGCTATATATTTATTTAAATTTATTAATATAACCAACAATTTAACACACATATTCGTCATAAATATGGTGTAAAGTCCATCGAAAGTTAGAAACCTTAACATTAGGTATATGGGAGTGAAGGTGAAGGTGATGACCCGATTTTACACATTTTTGGCAGGGGCATAATATTAGAAGAAAAATATTCCCCATGAATTTCATCAAATATCTGATAGACTTACCTATATTTTCGGTGAAAAAAAGATTAGAAGCACTCATGTTCGATATATGGGGCCTTGAAAACCTATGGTCCGATTTCGGTTCGGTTTCGATTTTAGAAGGTCGATGCCTCACTATAAATGCAGTATTTATACAATGTTCTGTCCCGATATCTTCATTAGCGCTTACTTTATAAATTCTAATGTAAACGATTGAGATCGTCTTCAAAGTTCTGGTATATAGGATGTAGGCGTGGCAAACCGATTTGGCCTATTTTCACAAGATTTCGTTGGGATGCAAGGAAAATATTGCAGACCGAATTTCATTGAAATTGGTCGAGCAGTTTCGGAGATATGAGTTTTGACCCATAAGTGGACCACACCCACTTAAAATTTTCAATTTGACTTAAAGCATTTTTAGTAGTTTTCAACATAACCTTTGTATGGGAGGTGGGCATGATTATAATCCGATTTCCTCCATTTTGGGACTTAGTAGGGCCGGGACCTCGCACACTGCTGGGACTAATTTCGTCGTCATAATAACTCTAATAAATATGTCTACATATCGACTGAAAAATTATTTATTTATACAAATTTCCCAATATTCCTACTGGGTAGGTGCGCATTAGAAATAACTGCTTTCAACTCCTGCCTATATGCTTTTGTTGGTGTATGTGTGAAATAATAAAAATTTGCTTTTGTAACGGGACATATTTCTATTGTAATACACTGCGATGAATTATGTTATCTTATAATGACAATTTTTTCTCTTTCTCATTTCATATAAATGAATGTAGGTATGGTATAATATGATGAAAAGAATTAGTTACATTTGGTTACAACGCCTAAAGCTGACAGACAAGCTGCAGAAAAGCTTGCCTCGTATATGACATTACAATCACATACTCACGAAATAAACACATACATATTTATGTATACATATATAATGTGTTCTTTGCATTCATGGCATTATCTTTGAATACAACCAGGTATGTATGATATACGGGTGTGTTTGTGAGTGTAAAGTAGTCGCATTATGCTGTTAATGTAAATTTCATTAAAATGTGATAGTTATTATGATGCCAGATTACTTTTTTTAATAATGTGCGCAGTGACACAATACAATTATATGTATAGCGGTGACAGGTGTAATCTGTTTAGAATTAGATTACTTTTATATGAAGTAAATTGTTTATGAGAACATGCATTAAGTGCATATAAATTTAATTTACAAACAGCTGCATGAATAATATTTTATATGGACACACATACGTATATACAACCATGGTCACGCAAATAGCACAAAGAATGCGACAACTTAAAAAATATTTTTTTTTGCGAAAGCCCAAACTCTTCATTAACTATTTCTGCTAATTTTTTTACCCAATATATTATATCTAGTTATAATAACCGTTCAATAAGTCCCGTTTTCCCACAGCATATATTTTGTATATAATTTAATATTTCTCGGTTTTGAGGTGGTCACCCAAATAGCATATTTTTAGAAAGATTATTAGATTAGATTATTTTTTTATACAATACTCATCAGATATATTTTTTAAAATTTATTAAATTCGAGTTAATATGGGTCGCTAAACACATTGTAGTTTGCAAAAAAAACTCATTATACACAATATAGAGAAATCTGGAGAAACCGTTTCAGAAATTGCTTCTTTATGGAATTGTTCTCGGAAAATGGATTATAATCCCGTTAAAATTATAAACATCGACGAGTCCTATTTGAATAAAAACATAAAAAAAACACAATAACCGCGAAAAACAATAATTTCTGAAAGTAGAGCCATTTCTGAAAAGCTAAGGTCGATCCATTTAAACCTGGAGAACAACAAATTAAAGAAATTAATTAATAATATGGGCTAAATATTATATATAGCCCATAACTTTTTAGAAGCCTGAGTAGAAAAATGCCACGCATATCCGAAAGACACATCCAAGATCGTGTACACTTCACGAGGAGGCATAAGGATCAGGACCTAATTTTTTGGAAAAACGTGTTATGTATTGTGATAGGAAATGTATTGTTCATCGTCCTAAAGGTCAATTATTGATACCTATATACTATACACAAAAACGACAGTAAAATATACAGACGTAAATGTTATGTAATTGAGTGCTCTTGCCTGGCTCAGAGTAGGCCCAATTTTTCGAATAAATGAGAGAATCGATTGGTTGTAATATTTAGACATTTAATGAAACGAAATGGAACCGTTTGTTTTTAATTGATTGCCACTCCGATGGACTTCTATGCATGATAACGACCTTAAGCACACTATAAAGGACACAAAGTATTGGATTGTGACAAAATAAATAATTGTTTTGGATTGATCAGTGCATTGCTATGACATTAATCCCATAGACAAATTATGGAGCGATGTGCAACTTAAAAATTCTGCTGGAATTAGAATAATTTTGAGGATTTATGATGAAGTGTTAAGTGGATGCCAATCCATTCCATTGGAGAGATACAGATTTGTAGAAAGCATAATAGGTTTTATTTGAAAATTGTGGGTCCAGTATCAAGTACTCAAAACGTAATTTTATTGTGACACCAAATAATTACTCTTTTTTATACTCTCGCAACAAATGTTGCTAAAGAGAGTATTATAGTTTTGTTCACATAACGGTTGTTTGTAACACCCAAAACTAAACGAGTTAGATATAGGGTTATATATACCAAAGTGATCAGGGTGAAGAGTGGAGTTCAAATCCGAATGTATGTCTGTCCGTCCGTCCGTCCGTCCGTCCGTCTGTGCAAGCTGTAACTTGAGTAAAAATTAAGATATCTTGATGAAACTTGGCACACTTATTTCTTGGCACCATAGGAAGGTTGCTTTCGAAAATGAGCAAAATCGGACCACTGCCACGCCCACAAAATGGCGAAAACCGAAAACACATAAAGTGCCATAACTAAGCCATAAATAAAGCTATGGAAATAAAATTTGGTATGAAGGATCGCACTATGAAGGGGCATATTTGGATGTAATTTTGTTGGGGAAGTGGGCGTGGCTCCCTGCCCCCTACTAAGTTTTTTGTACACATAACTCGCAAACCAATAGAGCTATATAAAAACCAAACTTTCTGGCAGTCGTTTTTTGTTAGCCACTTCCTAATACAGTTCAAAAATGAAAGAAATGGGATCATAACCACGCCCACCTCCCATACAAAAGTTAGGTTGAAAATTACAAAAAGTGGGTTAACTCACTAACGAAAAACGTCAGAAACACTAAATTTCACATAAGAAATGGCAGATGAAAGCTACACTCAGAGTTTTTTACAAAATGGAAAATGGGCGTGGCGTCGCCCACTTATGGGTCAAAAACCATATCTCAGGAACTACTCGACCGATTTCAATGAAACTTGGTTTGTAATAGTTTCCTTACATCCCAATGATATGCTGCGAAAATAGGCCAAATCGCTTCACAACAACACCTACTTCCTATATACCAGAACTTTGAAGTCGATCTGAATCATTTACATTAGAATATATAAAGTGAGCACTAGTGAAGATGTCGATGCAGAACTTTGCACAAATACTATGTTAATAGTGTGGCAGCCCCATTCTAAAAATCGCCGAAATCGGACCATAGGTTTTTAAGGCCCCATTAATCGAAGATGAGGACCTCGGTGCTTCTAACCTAATATTATGGTTTCCAACTTTCAATGGACTTTATACAATATAAATATATGACGAATATGTGGGTCAAATTGTGTATTATATAATATAAATAAAGTTAAATAAATAAATTGCGAGAGTATAAAATGTTCGGTTACACCCGAACTTAGCCCTTCCTTACTTGTTTTAGATTTACATTTTTTTCAAATTCTTGTAAATTGTGCTATATGTATGTCCCATGCGTTTTCGAGGAAGTTTAAATTTTTTAATTAATATAAAAAATTAGTAATTTTATTATATTTTTTTTACTTAAATAGATGAACTAATAAATAAGTAATAACTATTTAAGTCCGTTGCAATCTTTCAGAAAACATTTTCAAACATATAAGCATTTATTGAATCGTATGGCTCAGTGTGCTATCTGGGTGACCATATCTTTATACCTCAAACTGGGAATAAGTCTTAAGGATGATTTCAACCTAAGACCGATATTTACATTGCATTTAATCGGATTTAGGTATTTCGCACTGTAGCAAAAATTGCCAGAGAATTCTTATCTATAATATAAAAATGAATCGCAAAATGTGTTGCTAAGCGCATAACTCGAGAACCGCTGAACCGATTTCGGAAATTCTTTGTTCAGAATGTTTTTAGAGGTACCGGGATTGTTCTTACGGAGAGAAAAATTAGAAAATTGCCTGAAAAAGTCTTAAATCCACAATTTTCTAATCACTCATACTAACAATTTGTGTCATTAGTATCGTAAAAAGTCGAGAAGGGCCAAACCTATCTGGCTAATTTTAGTTTTGAAATATTTATGGAAGGTCAGGAAAGGATTAGAAAGTAAATATATATCGAAAAATTGTGAGGAAGATAACAAGAAGATGATTTTATTTGAATTGACAACAAAATTATAAAAAAAAAACAAAAAATAATAATATTTTGAAAGTTGTCATTGTTGCTTTGTTAAAATATTTTTATCATTGTTCAATTGTATAAGGCTGTGTCGATAGCCCAAAACAATTTGTAACAAGTAGGGAAAGGCAACCGAACATTTTATACTCTCGCAATTTATTGACGTAATTTTATTACACACAATTTGAAATAAAGTCCAATAGAATAACGAAAATCAGCATATATAGTACATGAGGGTTGAGGTAATTCCTGAACCGATTTCAACCATTTTCAACGCCCAGTTATAATGCGAATAGAAGCAACTTGGCACCTGTTAGTAGGCAGACAAACGGCAATTCGGCATTGAAATTACTCCTAAATTGCAAATCAACGAAACACCTGTCTGCAAAATCGCCAAACAAAAATAGCTATAAAGAAGATTTTCCAGATATTCAAGTCGCTGGAGGTACTGCACAGGACTTTAAAAGATTTACGCGACAACGAAAATATTTTTGGTGAAGCCATGATTCTGTTGGCAGGTGATTTTCGCCAGACTATTCCTGGATCAACTGTTGCTGACGAACTAATCACATTCCTAAAATCATCTAATTTGTGGCGACACATAAAGAATCGCCAATTAACAAATAACATACGAGTGTTTTTCCAACAATATCATACTGCGATTGTAGAAATAGTTGAAAATGGTAACGACACAGTTGACACCTCGATGGATTAATAACATTTTT
The DNA here is from genome assembly GCA_031772095.1 of Zeugodacus tau. Taxonomy (NCBI): domain Eukaryota; kingdom Metazoa; phylum Arthropoda; class Insecta; order Diptera; family Tephritidae; genus Zeugodacus; species Zeugodacus tau. The sequence continues at coordinate 9,564,641 of CM062649.1, read as the reverse complement.
AACGGGTTTCTGTCACTTCATGGCCTCGATAGAGGAGCTTACTTATCGTGTTTTTCCTGACATGAAACCATAATCTAATAAACATAAATGGTTGATTGAATGACCTATATTGGTGGTAAAAAAACAAGGATCTCTTTGATCTTAATGCGACAATTTAGAATTTCGTTAAAGGAGAGTTGACACAGCTACAAAAACCAGGATGACGTATTCAATTATACCACAGACTATTTTAAATTGCTGGACTATCCATACTCACTTGCAATTAAAAGTAGTGTGAGTTGTCATCATGCTGCGTAACATAAATCAACCTCGATTTTGCAAAAGAACAAGACTGGCTGTGAAGAAGGTAATCAATATCTTCACCAAAGCCAAGATAAAGCCAACTATGAAATTTGGTCATTTGTTACTTTCTCCAATATACGATTAAAAACATCAAAGTTTTACAAATTATGATGATTTACGCTTAACACAGATTTACAATAATGTCTATCAATAATTTTAAAATTTATCGGCTATAACGTTTTCTTCTTTATGCGTAAGAATTTTTTCTCTGCATTGAAAGGTTTACTAATTTAATGTATACCTTAGCCACAAAAACGTGTGGCCGGGTCTGCTAGTCCCTCAATAAAAAACATATTTTAATTTGAAGAATTTTTTTATTACATTTCTTTTTCTATTTTACTCCCAAACGACTTTGCCTTTTATGTTTATGCCAATAAAAGTGAAGAATTTTCATTTTCCTTTTGATTTAATTTTTTTGCTGTAAATATATCTTTAGTATTTCAACATTTGTGTACAATTTAACAAAAAAAAACTTTTTGAACTCGCTAACAGCTGGTGTTATTATTCACGTCGGAAGCATTATTGGGGTATAAAACCGCTTAAAAGTGGGTGCACCCTTGCGTATACGCAACATTTAATCTGACACTTTCAATAATAAGCAAATGCAAAAATTTCAAAAAGTTTCTAGCTGCCGCATTTCAATGTTACACATACATATGTATACAGTGGCAACTCGCTAGAGATATTTTAGCGCCCGACCGGTACAGAAGACATGTTAAGCTTATAAGTCTGTAAGTGAGTTTACTAAGAAATATGTACGCTTGTATGAGCATTGGTAATGAAATACACTTCAGGATGTTGGATATTAATATACATACAGAAAATGGTGTTAGCGTTGAATGATGTTTATATTCGCCCGCCGCCTCAGTCATCTTCAGTTAACCAGCATAATCATATGCACATGTAGCAGCGCTTGAAGTTTTTACTGTGCGCTATTTACCTGCGAGCTGTTCTTGTTTCACAGCTACAGTTACGCTTACTGCATACCGTTAATTTTGCTTATCTCAAGTTAATGAGGCAGCGGTTGTTTGTAAGTATGAAGTGTTTTTTGTTAGCAAGTTAATTTTGAGAAATTACGCTAGATGTTTGCACAGATTTAAGTATTTTTTGTAAAATTGTTCGCGTGGAGTGCTATACATAATTTACATGTGTGAACTTACACTAAATCCCTTTTTAATAAAATAGAGATGGGTAGTTAAACGCATCTTTACTAGCTAATTTTAAGAAGAAGAAAGAAGTCAGCCGTCTATCAAGAATCTACTATGCAAAAAAATAACATAAAACTGCATATTAACAGTTTTCAAAATTAACACAAACTGGTATTTGCGCATTTCAAGCGCAATCTAAACCGTTATTCTACCTAAATTGTGTAAATATTTTGAAAAAAACTTTTGTAATTTTTCCAGCAACCGACTGCAGAACTTCGCTTTATTACAACGTATTGCTTCTTCTGTTTGCCAACAATTTTATTTAAATTTCTCTTTGGTTTGGTGCGTAGTCTAATAAATTTTTTTTGGTCTATAGATTAAAATTTTTTACGGTGCGTCAGCTGAAAGCAAAAATATTTATCTGCCTTATATAAAATGCAAATTAAGTTTTCTGAGAAAAAAACAATGTCGTTATATTGCACATAGATAAATGACAGATGTGTTGGTCCGTAAAAAAATGTGCGCAGCAACCGCAGCAAAGAGCATTTCATACATTAATTCACATTTGTCTAGGGTACATAACTCTATTATATTTTGGACACAGTTTGTTTTCAAGTGGTTTACTCATTTTACGGTTATACAATTGATTCTGGCAGCACTTGCTGATGTTTTTGTTTGCGGCAAATTATTGTCACATAAATGTTTATATTTGGAAAAACAATTCTGATGGCAAAAAAAATTCAAAGTAAATTATAAACAAGTAATGAAAGCCTAAGTTCGGGTGCAACCGAACATTTTATAATCCCGGAAATTATTGATGAAATTTTATTAAGATAACACACAATTTGAACCATATATTCGGCATAAAGTCCAATAGAATAACGTAAATCGTCATCTATAGTATATGAGGGCTGAGGTAATTCCTGAACCGATTTCACTCATTTTCACCAACAAGGTACATTATATCCAGGAATATATGCTTATTTAATTTTAATCAATATCTCATATATCAACCAGTATATGCGTATAAGCCCCACCGTATTTTCGAAAAACCTTTAATTAGGTATATGGGAGCTAGTGGAAGTTATGACCCGATTTTAACAATTTTTGGTACAGAGACAACTAACTATTCGAAGAAATAGATTCCATCAGAATTACATTTAAGTACAAGTAACACACTGAGTTCTTCATGTCCGATATTCGGAGCCTTGAAAAGTTATTGTCCGATTTCGAAAAATTTTCCACAAGTGAAGCCATACAGTATTTGTGCAAAATTTTATTCCGCCATCATCATTGGTTCCTAATGTTTATATTATAAAGTAAGGGAATAAGATGGAATTCAAATTCGAGTTACAAAGGAAGTAGATGTGGTTGTAAACCACCCATTTTGCTAGTGTCAAAGAGTGTCAAGAAAATATTATATACCGAATTTCATTGAAATCGGTCGAGTAGTTTCTGAGATATGGTTTTTGTCCTATAAGTGGGCAACTCTACGCCCATTTTCCATGTTTAAAAAAATAGTGTTGCTTCCTTCTGCCATTTCTTCCGTAACATTTTATCCTGATACATCCTACCTAACTCTTTAACTTTTTTAATTCTAGAGCTCTCTCCATCTCGAACTCTTTTAGTTCTGAATGACACCAACTACGGTTAGGTGAACAAGACTATAATACTGTTTACATACAACTTTGTTGCGAAAACGGTGAATTAAGAGCCATATAACCTAAGAAAGAGCAAATTAACATCATCAATATTTATCTACTTACTATTAAAATCTAACCTACTATTTAAATCGCTGAAAAACTATAAACGATCGTCAGTAAATATTTATAATCAATTTAATTATGTTAATTTGTTAATTATGGATTCGTTCTGGAGGTTTAAAACTATGACCTGGGTTTCTTTTAGACAATATGGAAATAGTTCACTGAATTAAGCCCGAAATTATCTACATCTCTATACTAAGAAAGATCTGCTCTGTGTTTGGAAGAAGTTAAAGCCAACGAAAAATCGCTAACGCCTCATTGGGAACTTACTGCAACTGCTGAGATACCTGCAAAGCCAATAAAGAAGAAGGCGGAATTTCTATAGATGTAATACTTATTATATAACCATAAAGGGATACAATTTTAGCCTTCTTTAATCTACACAAAATTATTTCTGCGAATTATGTAATTAAATCTAAATCAAAAGCTATTAATTTCTGCTTAACAACTTTTGTAGAAGCTACCTCACGACTGCTAAACATCAAGTTCATTTCATTGATTTAAAGATATGTATATCTATATATATATCTTTATATTTATAAACAGATCAAGCGCACATCAGTAGTATAAATACATAAATATAATATGATTAAATTATCGCACATCAATTAGGCTCACTTAAGATAAATTTAATATGCCACGTGGCAGACTTATACGCTTGCAAACTTAGCACACAGCTATAGACAACCACACAAACACCCACACACACAGATATTAAAAGAATTTGCTATTTTGTACATCAGTTTAAATATTCTAATTTAATCGCTTGTAAGCATAAATTCCTCAAGTTGATGTTGATAAAATAATAGCTGCAATTTCACACTGAGTAATTTGGTAATTATTTAGGCAAATGGCTTCAATAAACGAGCACACACACAACAACAACTACGAAAATGTGAATGATATTTAAAAATAGAGATGAAAGGGGAGAATGCTCACAATTTACTTGCCACAAATTTATTTGAGTTTTAAATGCTGAAAAACATATGCGAATTTCATGCAGAATTTGTCGGGTTTGTTTGCTTATTTAATATATGCCGTTATTTTTAGGAATGCTTATAGGTATGCTGGTGTACACAGTGGATCGTCGAGTTGTTTGTAAGAGTAGTTGATAAAAGAACACACTGGAATTCCAGAAATATAAAAGCTATAAAGCTTTACGAAACTACTCATCTCCTTGGAGAGATATTGAAGCATGAGGTAAATCGAATATTTATGCAGCAAGGTATTTCTTCTATGTGCCACTCGACAGTAATGTCATAGACATTATTTCGATGAGAGTTATGGCTCTTTAACTACACGCAGAGTTTTGCGCTCTCTTTTTCGTGGAACACCTTTCATTTGACCAGTTATATTTTTCTTTAACCACTTGGTGTTTGAGTAGTTTAAATCGAAGTTTACAACCACTCAATAAAATACATAGTAAATAACATCAAAATTGAGGAGAAGATGTTTCAAATTCGAGTATGTTTCGAATTGATCACAAGTAAGGAAAGGCTAAGTTCGGGTGCAACCAAATATTTTATACTCTCGCAATTTACTGCTATATTTTTATTAAGATCACACACAGATTGATCCATATATTCTTCATAAGGTCCAATAGAAAAACGAAAATCATCATATATAGTATATAAGTTAAGGTAATTCCTGAACCAATTTCACTCATTTTCATCACCAACATACATTATATCTGAGAGTATATGCTCACTTAATTTGTCTAAGATATTTCACATATTTATAAGCTACGATATTAAGCCCATCGCATTTTTGAAAATCTTATAATTAGCTACATCAGAGCCAGGGGAAGTTATGACATGATTTTAACAATTTCTGGTACAGAGACACACTATGAGAAGAAAATTCAGAGGAAATAAATTGAGATATTTGAGAGATTTATCGATATTTTCTGTGAAAAATTACCATAAGGCACTGAGTTCTTCATATTCGAGTTATAGTCCGATTTCGACAATTTTTTCACAAGTGTTGCCACGGATCATATACAGTATTTGTGTAAAGTTTTATTTCGCTATCTTCATTGGTTCCTTATGTATATCTTATAAAGTGAAGGAATCAGATATACTACAAAATGATAATTGAGTTATGTGGGAAGTTGTCGCGGTTGTGAACCGATTTCATCCCTTTTCCACACGTGTCATCAGGGTGTCAAGAAAATATTATATATCGAATTTCATTTAAATCTGTCGAGTAGTTCCTGAGATATGGTTTTTGACCCATAAGTGGGCGATGTCACGCCCGTTTTCCATTTTGTAAAAAGATCTGAAGCAGCTTTTTTCTGCTATTTCTTTTGTAAAATTTAGTGTTTCTGACGTTTTTTGTTAGTGAGTTAACGAACTTTTAGTAAGAGGCTAAAAGAAACGACTGCAGATAGTTTGGTTTATATAGCTTTATTGGTTTGAGAGATATATACAAATAACCGATTTGGGGGCGGGGCCACGCCCACTTACCCAATTACATCCAAATATGCCCCTTACTAGTGCGATCCTTTATTCCAAATTTTACTTTTATAGCTTTATTTATAGCTTAGTTATTACTTTTTATATGTTTTTGGTTTTCACCATTTTGTGGGCGTTGATATATATAACCTTATATCTAACTCATTTAGTTTTAGGGCTTACAACCAACCGTTATGTGAACAAAAACTATAATACTCTCGTAGCAACTTTGTCGAGAGTATAAAAATATAACTAATCTTGTTTAATTCCCTTCCCACACAATTTACTACTGGGTAACTGTTTACAAACGCATACTCATATGCCGACCCTACTCACAAATTGCTAATGAAGTTAATTGCGATAAACAAACAAAGAAAATATTTTATGTTAAATATTAAACTTTTGTGTACAAAGCATACATTAATATTAACATGAATATTTAATTCTGCATAATTTGACACGTCTATTTAAGAACATAACAAACAATTACTTTTAAAATAAATAACATGCTAAACTTTCTGTAAAGAGTGTGTTATATTTCTTAAGAAACATTTGAATAAAAGTAAAGAAATTAGAACGGAAGTATACTTTTTAAACTGGAACAATATATAAAATATTACCTCAAGATCCGGAAAATATGATGGTCAAGTCAAAATAATAACGTTTTGATATATATCAACAGATGTGGATCAGCACTTTATTCGATTTCATAGTCCTTGTAAGTGAAATAAGTCTATTTTTAGGCGTTTTAATAATCTCAAAACATTTGCTTTTCTGATTTTTGTTTCAAATATTGCTAAAAAAACAATTGATTACTGGATACTCAGTTCTTTTAATTAAAATAATTGCTCTTTCTTTTCACAGGACGAAGGGTTTTCGAATGTACAGTTGTGCTACTTACTCACTGCTATACTCCCAAGAAATAAATTGAAGTTGTTTGTCCAATTCATTAATGTATGTGTCCCCTAACTACTGTATATAATTATAGATAGTCTTTTAAACTGCTTTTGAGAGCATGCAAAAATGTACCTTTATCAAACTGAATTTGATATTTTTGAGACGATCCTCTCCGAGCCATTTGATGATAGGAGAATTTTTGACTCTTTTAAACAATTGATGGAACAGTTTTCAAACAGCGAAACCTTACCTTGCATAAATACTAAAATCCTCATAATAACCAAATGTCAAGAAAAAACTTGTGAACTTGTCTGCCTATAACGTCATGCATCAAAAGTTACAGAGAACTGTATACTGTATTATTAGCATGCTTTGAAACAAGCTTAGTATTTGGCTAATTGGTCAATATGTCACTTTCTTCAACAGTACTATTTATAATAACAGTTATCAGATAATCATTAATAAGACAGTTTAGCCGAAATACGCAATTTCATGCCGCCCAATAATTTCTCGCCTTTTCTGTCATTCATAATTGTCTAAACGCCACCAAAAACCATTCAGCACTAGCAAACATGAATTACAAAAACACATATATACTTTCCTACAAACACATATACAAATTTCTATGAGAAGAATGCCATGAATGGCAAGCCATGAGCCACACATAGCGAAACACAACAATTACAACCAAAGCAGTGAACAGCAAAATACTCTTTCAACATTACGGCAACAACAACAACAATAGCCATGAATGTTTACACTTGTAACAAATGAATGTGTAAGTATGTATGTAAGTTGGTAAGTGGTATGACCGCTTGTACGCCAAACAAGCACGTGTTCTACAAAAGACGATTACACGCCGCCATACTATGTGCACTTGGCCCTAACCTATGTCTTGGTGGGAAAAATTACCCAAAACAAACGGTAGCGTTTTGAGAGCGCCGGGCAAATGAGAAAACCCACTATTTTGTGCAATAACAGAGAGTAAATGTGTGTGAGAGAGAGTGTATGTGGGAGAAAATGAGCTTTTCGAAAGCTTTATTGGTCGTGAAGATTGCTACCGTGGGCGCAGGGTGGGCTTTGCATGCACTTTTCTACTGCTACCTTTTGAAGATGCTTTTACAGTCAGCTGTTTTCATTGTTGTTGCTATCGGCACTGTTGTTGTCATAGTTTTCGTTGCTGCTTGATTCGGCTGCTGCCACTGCCACTGCTACGTTGCTACATGGCATGCTACTGCTGGACCAGTTGGAAAATCGCATAGTCAGTTTGTTTTGAAATTTGCCGCGAGACGTTTGGTTAGCGCGGATAAAAAGCAATTAAAGTAACCGGGGCAAATATGCTATCATATTAATAATATAGAATTGCCAAATAATTCCAATTGATTGATCATCGTCGCGAGTCGTACATAGTTGTTTAAAAGCCAAAACGTTTAAACGCATTGCTGTTGTTAATGAAAAACATATTAAAATTATAAATATACAAATATTTACATATATAAGCAACAATTGTGTGTACAGTGTTACGAAAAGGAAAAATAAATATAATTGTGATTTTGTGTATTTATTCATGTGCACCAGTAATAGCAATTGAGCCACAAATCGGGTTTCAGTTGAAACAAACATACAAACAGAATCGCCAAAATTTTAATTATTTAAGCTGCTGAGTTCAATAAAAAAAAAAAAACAAAAAAAAAAAATCAAGTGGACAATCAACAACTTTAATTGAAGTGAGTAGCAACGTAAGGGAGCTGTGGGACGGCATATCAAACTCCTTACGTACAGCTGCAACCGAAACCATTGGTTTTCGGAAAAGCCAAAAAAACAGCTGGTATGATGAGGATTGTCGTCTCGCAGTGGAGAGAAAACAGACTGCCTGCCTCGCAATGTTGCGATCGACCGCAACACGAACGGGATGGGAAAGATACCGAGAGCTGAAGAGGGAAGCGAGACGCATTTGCAGACAAAAAAAGAAAGAGGCCGAAATGCGTGAGTATGAAGAGCTTGACAAGCTGGCCGACAGGGGTAATGCTCGAAAATTTTACGAAAAGATCCGGCGACTAACTGAAGGTTTCAAGACCGGAGCACACTCCTGTAGGACCCCCAGAGGTGATCTAGTTATTGATGACCAGAGTATACTGAGTTTGTGGAGGAAACACTTCTCCAGCCTGCTGAATGGCAATGAAAGTACAACAGCAGGAGATGGCAAACCCGATTCCCCAATCGACGACGATGGAGCAGATGTTCCATTGCCCGACCGTGAAGAAATTCGAATAGCAATTACCCGCTTGAAGAACAATAAGGCGGCGAGGGCCGATGGCCCAATACACAAAAAGGGAGACCCCACAATTTGCGCCAATTACCGTGGGATAAGCCTCCCCAACATCGCGTATAAGGTTCTGTCGAGCGTACTGTGTGAAAGACTAAAGCCCACCGTCAACAAACTGATTGGACCTTATCAGTGTGGCTTTAGACCTGGAAAATCAACAACCGACCAGATATTCACCATGCGCCAAATCTTAGAAAAGACCCGTGAAAATAGGATCGACACACACCACGTTTTTGTCGATTTTAAAGCTGCTTTCGACAGCACGAAAAGGAGCTGACTTTATGCCGCGATGTCTGAATTTGGTATTTCCGCAAAACTAATACGGCTGTGTAAGCTGACGTTGAGCAACACCAAAAGCTCCGTCATGATCGGGAAGGACCTCTCCGAGCCGTTCGATACCAGACGAGGTTTCAGACAAGGTGACTCACTCTCGTGTGATTTCTTTAACCTGATGCTGGAGAAAATAATTCGAGCTGCAGAGCTAAATAGATAAGGTTCAATCTTCTATAAGAGTGTACAGCTATTGGCGTACGCCGATGATATCGATATCATTAGAAACAACACCCGCGCCGTTAGTTCTGCTTTTTCCAGACTGGATAAGGAAGCGAAGCGTATGGGTCTGGTGGTGAACGAGGACAAGACGAAATATCTCCTGTCATCAAACAAACAGTCAGCGCATTCGCGTCTTGGCTCCCACGTCACTGTTGACAGTCATAACTTTGAGGTTGTAGATAGTTTCGTCTACCTGGGAACCAGCATTAACAGCAATAACAATGTCATCCTGGAAATCCAAAGCAGAAGAACTCTTGGCAACAGGTGCTACTATGGACTAAGTAGGCAATTGAAAAGTAAACTCCTCTCTCGACGAACAAAAACCAAACTCTACAAGTCTCTCATCATTCCCGTCCTACTTTACGGTGCAGAAGCGTGGACGATGTCAACATCCGATGAGACGGCACTAGTAGTTTTCGAGAGAAAGGTTTTGCGGAAGATTTATGGTCCCTTAAACATTGGCAACGGCGAATACCGCAGACGATGGAACGATGAGCTGTATGTGTCATTCGACGACATAGACATAGTCCAGCGAATAAAAAAACAGCGGCTACGCTGGCTAGGTCATGTTGTTCGAATGGATGAAAGTGTTCCAGCTCTGAAAGTATTCGATGCAGTACCCGCTGGTGGAAGCCGAGGAAGAGGGAGACCTCCACTCCGATGGAAGGACTAGGTGGAGAGGGACCTGGCTTCGCTTGGTATAACCAATTGGCGCCAAACTGCCAGAAGGAGGGATACGTGGCGCGCTGTTTTGGACTCGGCTATAACCGCGTAAGCGTAGTCTACGCCAGTCAAAAAGAAGAAGAGTAGCAACGTAAAGAGTTAAAAAGCTGCAAATAAACAAAAAAAAATATAAATAAGTATCTAAAAATATTAAATATTTTATCTGTTAATACTCTACTTCATTCTGTGTTCAGTAATATTTTCAGTTGCATGAAAAAAATTAATGTACTTTAAACCATATAAACTTTGAACAATTAAATGTGTAAATGTTTTGTTATTACCAGATCGTTATATAATAATATGCCTAAGTGTGTCGTCAGATAACCAATAATAATATTTTTAAATAGATTAAAAAATATTTATTCCGTAAGAGCCGCAAGTTTTTTTTTACTCTTAAGCCTTGAACTAATTTTCCAAGTAATTAAAAATGTTCGACATTACTATGCATTAACCTTTCTTTAATGTAATTTCTTTGGATAATGTTTATACTGTCGCAACAAAGTTGCTACGAGAGTATTATAGTTTTGTCCACATAACGGTTGGTTGTAAGTCCTAAAACTAAAGAGTTAGATATAGGGTATATCAAAATGATCAGGGTGACGAGAAAAGTTCAAATCCGGATGTCTGTCTGTCCGTCCGTCCGTCCGTCCGTCTGTGCAAGCTGTAACTTGAGTAAAAATTAAGATATCTTGATGAAACTTGGCACACTTATTTCTTGGCACCATAGGAAGGTTGCTTTCGTTGCAAAATCGGACCACTGCCACGCCCACAAAATGGCGAAAACCGAAAACACATAAAGTGCCATAACTAAGCCATAAATAAAGCTATGGAAATAAAATTTGGTATGAAGGATCGCACTATGAAGGGGCATGTTTGGATGTAATTTTTTCGGGGAAGCGGGCGTGGCCCCGCCCCCAAAATTTGTATATATCTCGCAAACCAATAAAGCTATATAAACCAAACTTTCTGCAGTCGTTTTTTTTAGCCATTTCCTTATACAGTCCAAAAATGACAGAAATCGGACAATAACCACGCCCACCTCCCATACAAAAGTTAGGTTGAAAATTACTAAAAGTGGGTTAACTCACTCACGAAAAACGTCAGAAACACTAAATTTCACATAAGAAATGGCAGATGAAAGCTGCACTCAGATTTTTTTACAAAATGGAAAATGGGCGTGGCGTCGCCCACTTATGGGCCAAAAAACATATCTCAGGAACTACTCGACCGATTTCAATGAAACTTGGTTTGTAATAGTTTCTTTACATCCCAATGATATGTTGTGAAAATAGGCCAAATCGCTTCACAATCACGCCTACTTCGTATATACCAGAACTTTGAAGATGATCTGAATCGTTAACTTTACAATGTATAAAGTAAGCACTAGTGAAGATATCGATGCAGAACTTTGCACAAATACTACGTTTATAGTGTGGCAGCCCCATTCTAAAAATTACCGAAATCGGACCATAGGTTGTCAAGGCCCCATATAGCGAACATGAGGACCTCGGTACTTTTAACCTAATATTAGGGTTTCTAACTTTCAATGGACTCTATACAATATATATGACGAATATGTGGGTCAAATTGTATATTATATAATTTAAATAAAGTTAAATAAATAAATTGCGAGAGTATAAAATGTTCGGTTACACCCGAACTTAGCCCTTCCTTACTTGTTTAAAAACTAATTGTGTGTCCATAATAAAAAATACTAAAACTAATAGAAAATTATAACTTATAAAAGTTACACATGAGTTGAAAAAAATTATAAGAGCATGAAGCTGAATCAAAATAATAAAATCGAATACTTATTATTTTTATAGTCTCGCAACAAAGTTGCTCCCATACAAAGGTTTTGTTGAAAACTACTAAAAATGCTTTAATTCAGTAAGGAAAAACACCAGAAACCTCAAATTTTATTATAAAGATGGTGCAGAAGAGCTGCACCCAAAATGGAATACAAAATTTTAAATGGGCGTGGTTCCGCCACTTATGGGTCAAAAACCATATCTCCGAAACTGCTCGACTGAAATTCGGTTTGTAATATCTTATGTTATATGTTGTGAAAATAGTTCTAATCGGATCACAACCAAGCCTACTTCCCATATACCAGAATTTTGAAGTCGATAGTTATAAACCGGATTTCATAAAAAAAGTAAATAACCAAATTCCATCAAGAAATCAATTATCTTGGAATACTTTATGTTGCTACACCATTTGCCATATCAATATATCTTCTAATGGAATTGAATTACATATTTCGAATACCTAAAGATGTACTATAAAAAGTGATGAGTTTTACTGTATTATGTAAGGCAAGCATGTTACATTAGAGACGGTATGCCACTATCAATTATTAGCGCAATATTAGACATATGTATATATTTATCAAAACTCTATGTAATGACAATATATTTAAATACCTACAGAAACCTGGATACTTAAAGTTATACAAATGTGCTTAAGTAAAACCAACATTACTGAGCATTCTCCAACAATTGCTATATATATTATACATACATATATGACCGACCACTGCACATTCAAGTATTTTTCACATATCAAATTAATGCATTTTCTTTTACAGAATTCCATTGTTGCTGATAAAAATTGAGTAGCATTAAACCAACGAAATCAGTGAAAGCATTCAACTAAGCAGACAGTCAAAAAGCCCAAAACAATACAAAAAGAGATAATTAAATTTTTATGTGAGTGAATAACAAAAGAACAAGTGCAAGTTACCGGTGACCAGTGGTCATACTTGTAATAGTGTTCTTGTATACATTTTGCAAAATAAATAAAAATATTGTATTGTAGTATTAAAATTAAATAAATGTGTTTTAAACTTAAATTATAAAAGGTTGTGAATAAAATAAATAAAAACATAATTAAATTAATGGCATTTTACACTCTCGCAATTTATTGATATATTTTTATTAAGATAACACACAATTTGAGCCATATATTCGGCATATATATTGTATAAAGTCCATTGAAAGTTGGAAACCAGAATATTAGGTTAGAAGCACCGAGGTCCTCCTGTTCGATATATGGGGCCTTAAAAACCTCTGGTCCGATTTCGCCATTTTTTAGAATGGGGCTGCCACACTATTAACCTAGTATTTGCGCAAAGTTCTGCACCGATATCTTCACTAGTGCTTACTTTATATATTGTAAAGTAAACGATTCAGATTGACTTCACAGATCTGGTATATAGGAAGTAGGCGTGGTTGTGAAGCGATTTGGACTATTTTCACAACATATCATTGGGATGTAAAGAAACTATTACAAACCAAGTTTCATTGAAATCGGTCGAGTAGTTCCTGAGATATGTTTTTTGACCCATAAGTGGGCGACGCCACGCCCATTTTCCATTTTGTAAAAAAAATCTGAGTGCAGCTTTCATCTGCCATTTCTTATGTGAAATTTAGTGTTTCTGACGTTTTTCATTAGTGAGTTAACCCACTTTTAGTAATTTTCAACCTAACTTTTGTATGGGAGGTGGGCGTGGTTATTATCCGATTTCTTTCATTTTTGGACTGTATAAGGAAAAAGCTAAAAAACGACTGCAGAAAGTTTGGTTTATATAGCTCTATTGGTTTGCGAGATATATACAAAAAACCGATTTGGGGGCGGGGCCACGCCAAGTTACAGCTTGCACAGACTGACGGACGGACGGACAGACAGACATTCGGATTTGAACTCCACTCTTCACCCTGATCACTTTGGTATATATAACCCTATATCTAACTCGTTTAGTTTTGGGTGTTACAAACAACCGTTATGTGAACAAAACTATAATACCCTCTTTAGCAACTTTTGTTGCGAGAGTATAAAAATATACGCACAGTCATTGAATATACTGTCGTCTGCTTCAATAGACGCGCATTACAAACAAGCAAACAAAGAATAGAAAAAATAAAATAAAAATACGGTGTGTAAGCAGAAATTTAAGCTAAGGCAAACAAATACACAACTTTAAGCAAAATGCCGACAAGTAAACGCGCCAAAGTAGCTGCTTGAGTCCCGCGGCCGGTTAACGAAGTCTGCACGGGCGAACGCATCGCATCGTCAGCGTTTGGCAAAAATAACGCTTAAACAAAAAGCGATTAAGGGATTTAACAGGAAACTTTCAAAAATTCTGTGAGAAAATCGAGAATAAAAATTGTATCAATGAATTGGCGAGCAGTTGAGCAAACCTGCTGACTAGTACTCCTCATTGAGGCAAACAAATTGTGTAGCATAACAAATGAAACTTTCAATTAAGTTTGTTTTCATGTGTAACATTTTCAAATCATACATGCAAGTAATGCATGTATAAATTTTAATTTAATTAAATAAACAAATCAAGTGTGTTTAAATTCGGTGTTCTTTTCAATATATTGATTTTTTGTGAAAATAATAACAATATCGGACAAACATTTTAGAGTGCAGCAGCACCATTGGATTTACAGTTCACTACGTGAGTAACTTAACTTAGAATAGAACATAATAAAAAAAGACCATATACATATGTATAACTGCCTCGATTCACTACATCTTTGCTTGACTGCTCTCATATAAAAAACAGAAAAAACGTTAACTTCGGCTGTACCGAAGCTAATATACCCTTCACAGGTGCATTTCTTTTAGTAACTATGTGTTTTAGCAAATCTAAAGGCGTAAGAAAAAGTAAGTAAAAAGAAAGAAAACATTTTACTAATTCTTTTTAGCCGGGTTGTTTGCTAGAAACATTAAGGTTAGATTTTTTATCTCAACAAAATTTCGTGAAGATATGTAGTAAAATGCGGAAGTAGCTATATGCTATAGTGAACCGATCTGAACAATTTTTTCGGAGATTATATTATTTCTATGAGCAATAACTCACACCAAATTTCGTGAAGATATGTAGTAAAATGCGAAAGTTTTCCATACAAGCCCTTGATTCCGATCGTTCAGTTTGTATGGCAGCTATATGATATAGTGGTCCGATATCGGCAGTTCCGACAAATGAGCAGATTCTTGAAGAGAAAATAACGTCTGCAAAATTTCAAAGCGATATCTTAACAAGTACGGAAGGGCTAAGTTCGGGTGTAACCGAACATTTTATACTCTCGCAATTTATTTATTTAACTTTATTTATATTATATAATACACAATTTGACCCACATATTCGTCATATATATTGTATAAAGTCCATTGAAAGTTGGAAACCATAATATTAGGTTAGAAGCACCGAGGTCCTCGTGTTCGATATATGGGCCTTAAAAACCTATGGTCCGATTTCGGCGATTTTTAGAATGGTGCTGCCACACTATTAACATAGTATTTGTGCAAAGTTCTGTTGTAAAGTAAACGATTCAGATTGTCTTCAAAGTTCTGGTATATAGGAAGTAGGCGTGGTTGTGAAGCGATTTGGCCTATTTTCACAAAATATCATTGGGATGTAAGGAAACTATTACAAACCAAGTTTCATTGAAATCGCTCGAGTAGTTCCTGAGATATGGTTTTTGACCCATAAGTGGGCGACGCCACGCCCATTTTCCATTTTGTAAAAAAAACTGAGTGCAGCTTTCGTCTGCCATTTCTTATGTGAAATTGATTTTTTTTTGACGTTTTTCGTTGATGTTAACCCACATTTAGTAATTTTCAACCTAACTTTTGTATGGGAGGTGGGCGTGGTTATGATCCTATCTCTTTCATTTTTAGACTGCATTAGGAAGTGGCTAAGAAAAACGACTGCAGAAAGTTTGGTTTATATAGCTCTATTGGTTTGCGAGATATGTACAAAAAACTTAGTAGGGGGCGGGGCCACGCCCACTTCCCAAAAAAATTACATCCAAATATGCCCCTTGATAGTGCGATCCTTCATGCAAAATTTTATTTCCATAGCTTTATTTATGGCTTAATTATGGCACTTTATGTGTTTTCGGTTTTCGCCATTTTATGGGCGTGGTAGTGGTCCGATCATTTTCGAAAGCAACCTTCCTATGGTGCCAAGAAATAAGTGTGCCAAGTTTTGATCAAGATATCTTAATTTTTACTCAAGTTACAGCTTACACAGACGGACGGACGGACGAACGGACAGACAGACATTCGGATTTGAACTCCACTCTTCATCCTGATCACTTTGGTATATATAACTCGTTTAGTTTTGGGTGTTACAAACAACCGTTATGTGAACAAAACTATAATACTCTCTTTAGCAACATTTGTTGCGAGAGTATAAAAATTGAAGGTCTAGTTCGTATATATACAGACAGACAGACGGACAGACGGACGGACAGACAGACAGACAGACGGACATGGCTAAATCGACTCAGTTCAACATACTGATCATTTAGATATACATATATGTTATATGGCCTCCGACGCTTCCTTCTGGGTGTTACAAACTTCGTGACAATCTTAATATACCCTGTTCATGGTATAATAAAAAGAGCGAACAGCAAAAACTTAATCTCCTCCCATTATACTTGCTACTTTTTGAAGGATTTTTAGTATAAATGTTTATTTACTAATTTGTAATTACATTACTTTCGGTAAAGATTTTTACAACGCCTTCTATTTTGTACAATTATTTGTTAATGTCTTAGCTGTAGTATTAATAATACATGGCAACTCTATTGCAATATAATTCCTAATTAATAACCTAAATATTACTTTTCATTTAGACTTACTAACCATTTAACTAATGCTCTGTTTACATATAACGAGATTATCTCCATTTACGAGCTTAACTCGATAATCTGTAATTCAGAAACGAGATTTCCCATACAAAAATCCTCTCTGGATAATCCGAGATTATAAAATTATCTCGTTTTATACAACTAGATTTTCGGTGTTATTCCTAGGTTTATCGATAATTTTGCGAAAAAGAGAAGAAATGTCAAACGAAAATGTAAACAAAAATGGCCGACAGCGAGAGAAATGTGTGTCATACAACAACAAATACAACACATTTGTCAATTGTTAATCTTATTTGGCTATATGTAAACGGTTAGATTATTGAACGAGCTTAGAACGAGTTTATTTTCATATGTAAATTTGCTATTACTCAGGAATCACAATTTACAAAAGTTTCTCGATGATTTAGGAATGAAATTATGACAAACAAGAAGAAATTTCCCATAAAAATTTTAATACTGTCAAGGGCTTATATTGAGAGCTTTGTAAATCAGATTCGGCATAAAGTCCGCTAGAATAACGAAAATCATTATATATAGTATATGGGGCAGGGAAAATGCCAAAAATATTGCCAAGATATATCTTATATTAACGAGATATATGCGGTCTGAAGTCCACCGGAAGTTAATAAGATAATTCGAATATAAGGTATATGGGAGATAGAGATTTTAACCATTATTGGTACAGAGACACACTATTAAAAGAAAAAATATTCGCTGAGATATATTTAATGTAAATTTGAAAAGACAAGGTTACGTAATTGCCAAACAAATTTTCGAAATATACATATGTATGTGAGCAGTGAACTTGAAATTTAATTTATGTCAGTAATATTTTTTTCTTCTGACAACCCGTGTAAAACTTTAATTTCTCTTATGGCACCCCCATTAACCATCAATTAACTAACTTTACATATTCTGAATGGCACTAAAGCTAAAAGTTGCATGTGTCTACATAAGCATAAAGAAATATATATGTATGTGTGCAAGAAGGAAGACAAAGAGCTGGTAATAAATTAAAGTGAAACTATTTGTATATATTAGTAAGCTCAAAAGCAAATAGTTGAGCGCTCACTTCATTTAGTGACTGGAAATAAAAAAGTAAAACTCTTAGTTTTGCTGTAAAAAACTTGTATTTTTTCTATCATGGTATGTTCTCTTGTACGTTGTAAAAGTTCACTTGCAATTATCCCATTCATGCCCTATAGGCAACATTTTACCGACGTCTAATTCTGTTTTTTTTCTTAATTTTTTTGACCAACGGTTGAATTATGTAGCCTTATGTGTTTTGCAAGGTTCCAGTTACATTTTCTGTTATGAGCTGTGCACGTATTCATGCAGTATGCGTTCTCCGCAGAGTGGAATTGTCAAAATCAGTTTTGCAAAATGGTTATACTAAAGTAGTTATACAAAAAGTATTCAAAAACATAAAAATAATTGTTTTATTTTAAAACATTTTGTGCCTATAAGCAAAATCGTGTAACTAATGAACCAGGATACATAGGAGTTTGAAATTTTTATCACATCATATTTGAGTTAAGACTAAGATATATCTGTCCTCAAAAATATGTTAGCTCCGCCCATTTTAATTCGAGCATGAGAGGGTTAAAAAAAATTAGATGATTTATTGCAGCTAAAACATTCACGTGCAAAACTATTGCTGGGAATTTATTTCATTTATTTTTTAAGTATCATTACTAAAGAGTAGTCAAATAGTTAGTACATTAATAAATTAATTGTTCAATTTGTAATTAAAGCATTCAAAAGTTAAAAATGTATCTTATTTCTCCAAAACTCCAATACTAATTCTTATCATAGTTAGATCGTAAGGATTGAGCTTTCAAAGAGTACGGACGTGTTTAATGCGCTCCGTGAAAACTTTTATAAACAAATAATAATAAAAGCAAAACAAAAACAATTAAACATCCAATAAATTGTGTACGAAAATTAAAAGCAAAACACAAAATTTACCTAAAACAAATCAGCTTAAAATAACAATAAATAATAAAGAACATATAAAAGTGAACAAAACAAACAAATAAAAAAAAAAAAACAAACATGAGCGCTGCGCAGCCTCAACAGGAAGGTCGTAGGCATTCTCTGAACGCCTACTTCAGCTTTGTTGAGCCTGCAAAATCTGCTCTCGCAAATAAACAATCCAACGGTGAGAAAGATGAGCCAACGAAGCGCTCAGCCGAGCTGCAGAAGGGATCAGCAGAAGAAGAAAACAACAGCAAGTACGCAACAACAAATCAGCAGGCAACATCAACCAAGCAGGTATCAGCAAACGAGCGGACACCAAAGGAAAAAGCAATGCAAGGTGAGCATGTACCTAAAAGAAAAGTACAATCTGTACAGACTGGCATTGACCGCTACGTCAACATAAAAAGGAAATCAAGTCCTATCAAGACAGCGGTTAATGCCAAAAAGTTTCAACCCGCCATGGTTAATACAAATAAGCCTGGGAATTTAAATGGCAACAGATTTGCCATACTAAGCAATGGTTTGGACGACGATGCGAAGGGTGCCACCACAGTCGTGAATGCCAAGCCGCCGCCAATATATTTGCGTGAGCGTAGCTCAAATGCACTCGTTGATAAACTAAGTGAAGTTGTAGGTACCAACAATTTTCATATAGTGCCTTTGAAAAAAGGCAATATAGATGAGACTAAAATACAGTCCTACACTGAGAAAAGTTTCATGGATATAGTGAAATTTTTGACAAATAAGAACAAGAATTATTATTCTTATCAACTGAAGAGCTCTAAAGGCCTAGTTGTTGTTGTAAAAGGCATTGAGTCTTCGGTAGAGATCTAATGATATCAAAGAAGCCCTTGAAGAATGCGGCTTTGGAATTAAAAATGTGGTAAATATCTTCAATAGAAATAAAGTACCACAACCAATGTTTAAAATCGAATTGTTGCCAAACTCGAATCCAATAAAAAAGAATGAAACACACCCAATATACAATTTAAAATATTTACTCCATCGTAGAATTACCGTTGAAGAACCTCATAAAAGAAATGGTCCGGTACAATGCACTAATTGCCAAGAGTATGGGCATACTAAATCTTATTGCACTTTACGCAGTGTTTGTGTGGTATGTGGTGATTTACACCCAACATCAAAATGTGTCCTTAAAAAAGAGGATACAAATAAAAAATGCAGTAATTGTGGAGGAAATCACACTGCTAACTACAGGGGCTGCCCTGTATATAAAGACTTGAAATCAAAATTGTCACTGGGAATTCAAGCTCGTCGTAACCAAATGTTGAATATCCCTCGAAACGAAAATGTAGTAATTACAGACCAGAGTTCGAAACCTGGTAATTCTAAGGATATCCTTGTCCAGGGAAGCTATGCAAATGTGGTAAAAGGCAACGCTGTGCAAATGCAACAACCGCAAAATCCACCAAGTGGAGGTATTGAAAATATGATTCTAAATCTGACTCACTGTATGACACAATTCATGTCTACCATGCAAAGCATGATCCAAGATTTGATCAAATCTCAAAATCAAATGTTACAAACCCTATTATCTAAAAAATGAGTGTACTAAATATTTGCATATGGAATGCCAACGGTGTAAACCAACACAAACTGGAGTTAATACGATTTCTGACTGAAAAAAACATAGATGTTATGCTGCTATCAGAAACTCATTTAACAAATAAAAACAATTTCTTTATATCGGGGTATAGACTTCATGTTACAAATCATCCAGATGGAAAGGCGCACGGTGGAACAGCAGAATTGGTTAGAAATCGGCTAAACCACCATGCTTTAGAACCACATGCTACAGCGCAGCTACAAGCTACAACAATATCATTGAAAAATCGAGGTTCTGACCTCAATATACGGCTATATACTGTCCACCTCGTTTTAAAATTACAGACTGCGAATTTAAAGATTTTTTGGAACGCTAGGTCCAAGATTTCTAGAAGGTGGTGATTACAATGCAAAACACATGTACTGGGGCTAACGTCTTATTAATCCGAAAGGACGACAGCTATACTACACTATTATAAATAAGCACAATAACCTATTATATCCTACTGGTAAGCCGACATACTGGCCCAGTGATAGAAACAAAATACCAGACTTAATAGATTTTGCTGTAGTCAAAAATATAGATAGATCGCTAATAACAGTAGATACATGTATTGACTTATGTTCTGATCATTCTCCTGTACTTATAAAGTTATACGAACAGTCCATGATAGTTGAGCCAAAAGTATCTCTAACATCTTTTAAAACTAACTGGTTGAAATATAGAAAATATATCAGTAGCCACATTAATATCGATTTAAAAATAAGTACAGGAAGAGATATTGATGAAAGCATAATGGAATTCAATGATGTAATAACTAATGCAGCTGTCTTGGCAACGCCTAAAAGAAACGTTAAGGTTTTTAGAAACATGACTAATAATGAAATAGAAAAGCTTGTAAATGAGAAAAAGGCAAGCGAGACGTGAATGGCAGATTAAGTCGTTCCCCTTCAACTCTGCCGTCAACTGAAATCGGCTGTACGTAAGTTAAAAAAAAGCACTTAAACGCGATGAAGAATACAATACTGAAAATTATATAAAACACCCGTGTCCAACTTCTAGCAAGAAAAACTCTCTTTGGAAAGCCCAAAAATCTTTTAGGCCCCCAGTAGATTCCAATATGCCTATAAGACAGTCGAATGGTAATTGGGCGCGTAGTAATGAGGAAAAGGCAAATTGCTTTGCCAATCACCTAGAAAAGGTATTTCAACCCAATGACCCAAAAAACAACTTTAAGTTGCCAACTTTGCCCAATATCGCAAACGAGTCTAGAGTGTCTATTAGGACGTCTACTTATGAAATTACCAAGATCCTAAAAGAGCTAAATCCAAAAAAGTCTTCAGGACATGATAATATTACTCCAAAAATGTTTATTGAGTTGCCAAATATTGCTATATCAGTGCTCTCTTTGCTCTTTAATGCAATTCTTGGTGTCGAGTTAAGTCGACGATGAGGCCGATTCCGTTTGAAAGAAAAGTTATTGGGATTGAGTAGAGTTTTAAACGTTATAATATTTAGGTTTATTTATATGGGTGTGTGTTGACAATATTGTTAATTGTTTTAAGTGTAATTATTTA
Organism: Zeugodacus tau; assembly: GCA_031772095.1. NCBI lineage: Eukaryota > Metazoa > Arthropoda > Insecta > Diptera > Tephritidae > Zeugodacus > Zeugodacus tau. The sequence continues at coordinate 9,542,639 of CM062649.1, read as the reverse complement.
GAATTAAGTGTTAGTGGATATTTAAAATATTGACCTGTGGTGTTTTTATTCCTTTTTATGTTGTGTATGATGTATTGTTCCTTTGTGTTGTGATGGGTGTATTTTGTTGTGTGGATTCCTCTTCCCTCTTTATTTATATTTGTGCGGGTTTGTGTTTTGTGGGTTTATTGTTTCATTTTAAATTATGTGTTCACTTTATTTAAAAGCGCGGGTTTTTGTAGTTCATGTTTTGGGTGTTGTGTTGTTCACTTTCTTTAAGCGCGGGTTTGGGTTCGGGTTTTTGTTATACACTTTATTAGCGCGGGTTATGGATTCGTGTTATTTACTTCACTTCTATTTCTCTATATTGTATTCGTAATGTGTGATAAGCGAAGTTGGGGCGGTTTATCTCCTCTGCATTACCTATCTATTACTTTTTGGAGAGTAATGCAGAGGAGTATTTGTTTGGACTAAACACTTGGTTTCGGGTACTATCCAATTTCGTGGAAAAAGTCGCAGATCATCATGATAGATAAACCTGGAAAAGACTTAACACAACCGTCTTCCTACAGACCAATAAGTCTCTTACCCTGTCTTTCCAAAATATTCGAAAAAGTTTTACTATCAAAAATGTCTCCTTTCCTCCACGAAAATAATATAATACCAACCCACCAATTTGGGTTTCGTGCTAAACATGGCACAGTAGAGCAAGTAAATAGAATTACAAACGAAATCAGGAAAGCATTCGAGCACAGAGAGTACTGTTCAGCTATTTTTCTCGATGTAGCTCAGGCATTCGATAAGGTCTGGCATGAAGGCCTTTTATGGAAAATCAAAAACGTTTTACCATACGAATTGCATAAAACATTGGAATCATATTTAAGAAATACGAAATTTACAGTTGAAGTAGCAGATTTCATATCAGAAGAACGAGGCCCTACTCTGTACATAATATATACAGCAGACATCCCAATATCTAATAACGTATTGACATCCACCTTTGCGGATGACACAGCCCTAGTAAGCCGTAACAAATGCCCCGTTAGAGCATCAAGAGTATTAGAGGAGCACTTAACTTGTGTCGAAGAATGGCTAGCCAACTGGCGTATAAATATTAATGAGCAAAAATGCAAGCATGTTACATTTTCTCTAAGACCAGAAACATGTCGGACAGTTAAAATAAACAATGTACTAGTACCCCAAGCGAATGAAGTAACTTATCTTGGGATTCACCTGGATCGAAGGCTCACGTGGCGGAAACATATAGCGAGTAAAGTAACTTGCATGAAATTAAGAGCAGCAAATTTAAATTGGCTTCTAAACAAAAATTCTAAACTTAGCCTAGACAACAAAGTCCTATTATACAATGCAATCATAAAACCGATTTGGATGTATGGTATTCAACTGTGGGGTACGACCTGTGCAACCAACATTAATATAATTCAGAGATTCCAATCTAAAATGCTTAGAACAATAACGGGTTCACCATGGTACATGCGTAACGAAAATATCCATAAAGATCTTGATATTCCTATGGTAAAGAAGGAAATAGAGGACAGCAGAAAGAAATATATTTCTAAACTTCGTGAACATCCAAACCCATTGGCTAATGCCTTGGTACATTCCTGCAATCAAACACGTTTAAAAAGAAGAGATCTACCTGCCTACTAAAGAGCAACGTTCTACCAAAAAGCTCAACCACATTCTTGAGCTTACTTAGTTGTAAATAGATTTAAGATTTTAATACTTATTGTTAGGCTTTAACCAAAGCAGATTCAATAAATAAAGAAATATTGAAGAAAAAAAAAATAGTTCGCCTGGTCAGTACGTACAGTACTAAAGTTCAATAAATACTAATATTTATTCAGTTCTTTCTTTTATTTCAATTCTACTTATGTGTTTACTTTAAAATAATTTGAATATGTACGAAATAACCGCTATTTTCCAACCTTAAACATTTTCAGAATTTCAAATTTAATAAATTCTTTTGCCATGTACGTTTGTATACCATGTAGTACACATTTTTATACTCTCGCAACAAAAGTTGCTAAGAGAGTATTATAGTTTTGTTCACATAACGGTTGTTTGTAAGTCATATAGGGTTATATATATCAAAATGATCAGGGTGACGAGGCGAGTCAAAATCCGAATGTCTGTCTGTCCGTCCGTCCGTGCAACGGATAACTTGAGTAAAAATTGAGATATCTTGATGAAACTTGGAACACACGTTCCTTGGGACCGTGAGAGGGTTGATTTCGTTTGGAACAGACGATCGCACTAGAAAGGGGCATATTTGGATGTAATTTTTTTGGGAAAGTTGGCGTGACCCCGCCCCCAAATCGGTTATTTGTATATAAATATCTTGCAAACCAATAAAGCCATATAAACCAAACTTTCTGCAGTCAGTTCTCTTACGTATCCCACCACACACCATGAAATTAGGTGGAATCGGATAATAACCACGCCCACCTCCCATACAAAGGTTAGGTTGAAAATTACTAAAAGTGAGTTAACTCAGTAACGAAAAACGCCAGAAACACTAGATTTCACATAAGAAATGGCAGATAGCAGCTGCACTCTGATTTTTTTACAAAATGGAAAATGGGCGTGGCATCGCCCACTTATGGGTCAAAAACCATATCTCCGGAACTACTCGACCGATTTCAATGAAACTTGGTTTGTAATAGTTTTCTTACATCCCAATGATATGTTGCCAAATTGCTTCACAACCACGCCTACTTCGTATATACCAGAACTTTGAAGACGATCTGAATCGTTTACTTTACAATATATAAAGTAAGCACTAGTGAAGATATCGATGCAGAACTTTGCACAAATACCACCTTTATAGTGTGGCAGCCCCAGTCTAAAAATCCAAACCATAGGTTTTCAAGGCCCCATTAATCGAACATGAGGACCTCGGTGCTTCTAACCTAATATTATGGTTTCCAACTTTAAATCGACTTTATACAATATATATGACGAATATGTGGGTTAAATTGTATATTATATAATATAAATAAAGTTAAATAAATAAATTGCGAGAGTATAAAATGTTTGGTTACACCCGAACTTAGCCCTTCCTTACTTGTTATATAAATATTTTTACAACGCATATTTTATAAAGTGTTAATTTATGCATACTAATACCTTCTGAAAGGACGAACAAAGCGACCACTGCGTATACGTAACTTAATTTTCGACTGCGTGCAAACATATCTACGCTATTGTACACGTATGAGTTACTTGTAAAGTACTTAGCTATCAAGTATAAAAAATATTCAACCACTTATATGTGCGTCGGATATTAATATATTTTTTCGATTTTTCTTTGGCGGAGTGTATTGATTGTATGATTATCTTGAATAGATCATTAAGAATTATTATGGAATTTAATTTTTCATATACTCAATGGTTTTCAATTAGAATATTAAAAAAAAATAATCTTATAAAATTATTAATTATACTTATGCCTGGGTCGGAATTTGGATAAATATTTTTTTTTACAACCATGGTCATATGTAAATTGGTAGTAAAATATCTCCCTTCCGCCTTTTTGTCTTTTGAATTTCGCGCGGTCTTCACACAACGATCACGTACGACAATATCAAACGAAAACAGTGGATATTCAGATTGACGGCTAGGAAGGTTTTGCTGTGTATTTGGTGGGATTGAAAGGGAATCATCCATCTATTGCAAACAACTGGATCGCTTGAAGCAGGCGATCGACCACAAGCGTCCAGAATTGGTCAACAGGAAGGGTGTAGTGTTCCACCAGGATAAAGCCAGACCACACACTTCGTTGATGACTCTTCAGGAGCTACGGGAGCTCGGATGGGAGGTTTTATCGCTCCCACCATATAGCCCGGACCGATCACTGTAACAATTTTTATAAAGCATTGAATAAAGAGCAAAAAAGCGGAGGATAGATATTTGTCAATCTAATATTACTCACATAATTTACTGAACAGAAATTAAAAATGTTTTTTTTTTTGTATTTAAACTATTGAAGTTAGATTTCTAGAACTAATAAATACTCATATTTTAACAATACGCACTTGCACTGAAACGAGTTTAAATAAAAGCAAAAAGAAGTTCGCAAAAATTCTAAACTTACATTTCGCATTTGTTTCTCTTATCAGCAGTCCCTAAACGAAAATAGTTCTACTTAGATCCATACCAACTAACGCCTTTCATTTTATCACTACATTAATGCAGCACATATACTCATATAAGTACTCATATATTATACTACCTTCATTTACAGCGAATGTGTGCCTACCCCGGTGCGCCAACTGACATAAGCACAATTTATGTGTGTCATTCTTAACCAAATTTCACTATACTTGCTATTTTTCTGCGCTTCCGCTTGGCTGCTTGTTGGCAGGCCCTAAATATTTACCTTTTGTATTTGTGGCACTTTGCCACGCTATGTTGTTGGCAACTGTGCAGCTTTTCGAGGCAAATTTACACATGCTTCCAGCAGACAGTCTGTCATCTTAAGCACAAGCGAACACAACAACTATATATTATTATTTTTTTTGTAATTTGTGTAAGTGTGTATGTGGGCGTTGCCACTTTATTTAGCCAATTTCCTACTTGCGATAAAATTGCTATGGAAGTGGAGTTTTCATAAAAGTGTTGCATTTGTCAATTACTGCATGACGCACCACTCAGTCCAGAAGCCACACTGAAAATCATATTCAAAGCTAAATTCAATTTTCTAAATTTCCGTTTTTTTGTTCCCGGGTACATAATTACATTTGAGTGTATTCATACTTTATGTATGCAAAAAATGTATTATATATTTAAGTGAGTCATGAAATCATGGCACACAAATGTATATTCAGTTTGCACAGATTTTCGTTGTTGTATATTTACATATTGTTGGTTTGTGTACTTCGCTCCCTTGAGATCTTCTGATTATTAACATTTCCGAAAAATTTTAATATTATTCTAGTAAAGTAATACAATTCTATAATAATAATATATAAAACTACAGAATTCGAGATAGACGGAGATATCATCATAGTTTGTCTGAAGGCTTACAATTGATCGCGATCATCTAAAACATATATATTACTAGCTGACCCGGCGAAATTCGCCCCGCCCAATTTTTATTTGAAATAGTTAAAACGCTTTTTGAACTCTGTTCAAGGCCATTTATTTGTATGGAATGTTAATATATTCAGGGAATAACGTCTCTGATCAATTTAAATATTTTTGGCGAAGTTCGTTCTTTGTTTTGTTGTGTAGCGTGTAAACAAATAAAGAAGATGGCTCTCCAACACGCTAACATGACACATACATACCTATGTATGTACATATGAAACTGTAAAATTTTGAACTTAAACGATAAATCGGTTTGAATCATTCAAATTCTCAGAATGAACATTTCCTCACTTTTAGATTTGCTGATTATTATTTATGAATAAAGACGGAAACCTTAGTAAAAATCCACGGGATTGAGATTTGAACTTGAGGTCAAAATTTTTAAAATTATTGATGAAAATTTTCGTAGAGTTGATAATAAGCACAAATTTTCATAAAATAGTTCATCTTTGATTTTATATTCAAGTTTTTAACAAATAAGTTAATTACAAAATTGTTAGTTGATAACATGTAACATTTAATTTTATAATCTTAAGATAGATAATTCTTAATTTTTAATAGTAGTATTTATTTTTTTTGAATTATAAACATTTTAATTTAACTTAGTACTAATTGGTGCACAATATTTTTGGTTAACCTGTCTCGAGCTAACACAAATTGATTTGATGCTTTTCCCACACGTGAGCATGCAACATATAATTGCCCAAGGGAAAAACATGGATTATCCAAATCTAACCCACAAATGGACATTTATTTATAATTTCACTCCATACTTATGATGTGCTTAAGATAAAACAGGAAAATAGTGTTTTACAGTTCTAACTTAGGTTATGCTTAAGCACGGAAAAAGGGAGGCTTAAGCAATGCTTAAATAACAGCTGAGTTTTGTTTTGAATTTGCTTTGAATTTTCAGCGACATCTTTCGTAGCGTAGGGCAAGTGTCCGTTCGTTTGCACTCAAAAACAGCTTATACTTTTCCTTCAGTTCCCATAGGTGCTCCGACTCGCTAGTGTTGAAATTTGGGGTTCTTTTGTTGTTTTCATCAATTTTTGATATAATTTCCCTCGCAAATTTATGTATTGTCTGTTATAATTTAAATATTTCAAACATATTTTTATGAATGACATTTGTAAAACATATGTTGCCCATAACGTTGCCATATATCATAATAAAGTTTTATAGAAATTAAGCATTGACTGTGAAACGCAAACGACTACTCAGTTTACAACAATACTTAGCTAAGATTTTATTTAGGCACAACTTAAGTATGGACTGTGAAACCGGGCATTAGCCATACAAAATTCTATACCTAAATGCAAATAAATGAAATTTTTTTTTTGCATTTAGGAAATATCTCTGAAATCAACTCTGCGATATCCTAAATTCCTCTGAAATCTCCCAAATTCGAGGAAGATTTACTGGAAAAGAGTGGCAGCATTGCTTATTTGTCTGACCATACATATGTACATAACTTTATTTATTTCACAAATTGTATGTGATTTTTTCTTAAATTTAGAATATTGGAAGTCATAGATTCGTATAATTGTACCACAAATAATATAAACTTCAAACAACGCATTTTCATTTAATGTTTTTAGCAAGTGGCAGCTTTTGTTATGACAGCCTAAATCCATGAAAATTTAAAAAGAAATGTAGCGCCATCTGCTGTAACATAGCGCACTTAGCGCCACCAACTGGTGGATAGCTCTTTGCTAATAATGAACAAATAATTTGCAATAAATAAATAATGCGACTATAAGGAGAGTAATAAACTATCCTATCTTTCAAGTTGGACCAAACTGCACACCGTGTTAAAAATTTCATTAAAATCGGTTCAGTAGTTTAGGAGTCCATCGAAAACAAACAACGTGACACGTGATTTTTATATATTAAGATATAAAAGCTTTAGTGAGATTAAAAAATTAAATATTTTTTGCTATTAATAAATTTAGATCCTCCTCTTCGTTATTGAGAATGCTTCCAAAATATATTAGTTATTATTATGTTTTGCAATAAACTTTTTACTGAAGTGATCCTATTCGTAATGACAAAAATAAATTTAAGAAATCTTCTCTGCAATATTATAAATATGTAAAAAAAAAATTGTTCATTACATATTACCTTACTTATCTTATCTTATCTCTTATGCATATTAAAACTTCCGATTTTTAATGCCCTCATTTGCATTTGAAGATTTGGCGCCACATTAAAATTCAGCCTTAGTGTTTCTACTCTGAAAGGGTTAGGGGTAGTCAGGAAAAGAGAAAGAATTTTCATTTGAAATTTTGAGTAGTTTTTTTTTGCTATTAAATCATGTTATTTTACAATAGTAATAATATAGTTTTGACTTCAAGTCAAATTTTAAAACTAATTATAATTCCCAACTTTGTTGCTGTTTGTGTTGACACAGTTCCAAAAAAAAGCTTTGATCGGGCCCAGGATTATTATGCATGTTTTCTAAAAGCTGTATAAATTTCATTAAAATCTACTGAGAGGTTTTCGAGTTACAATTGGCACCAGTTCAAAAAACATAGTTTTGAGAAAAACGTATTTAAAGTTTCACCCGAGCGTTTTGGAGTGCCCGTGAGCTTTTTGCTATTTGTCGAATAACTCAAAAAGTAATTAACGGATCAACTTCAAATTTTCAGAGAATATTTTTAAGATATTACACTTAATGAAAATGCAAAAAAAAAAATAAATGTTCATTTTTTTTAAGTCCTGAAAACCTCTAGTGAAATTGTAAAAAAAAAAATTTAAAAATGCAAAAGCGGATGAATTTGTATATTATAAAGTAACTGTAGGACAATACAGCTAATTTGGTATCGCAATATGATAACACGTACTTAAATCAAAAAAGATAAACTTAATGGTGTGTTTATCTTATCAAAGAAATTTTTACTCCACGGTCCAGTCGCACACACACAGATGGCTGATATGAATTTCAACTGCACAAAAGCGATAAAATAGCGAAGCGCCAAGCAATGTCGAACAGTAGTAACGTATTTACAACAACACCTAGAACATAAACACATTCAAAACTAAGAGAAAATTTTTGAAAGCATTTTTCAGCGCCATAATTTCAACAAATCTTCACATTTACCGTTACGGGCAGATATCAGCGCATTTGCTACGCTACGCAAGTGTAACCGTGTTTCGTCCATTAGTCACTGTACTACCACGCTTTTATTCGCTTATTTATTTACGATTTTCTATTTATGTTGTAGTTGTTAGAAATTTTGCTTTGCTAATTTTTGAGTTATGTAGAAATAAAATTGTTAGAACTAACAAATTTGAAAATATTAAAGCATTTTCACGCTTGTTAAATTTTTGCGAAGAAATAACCGGAAAAGGAAAGCATAAAGTGCTCGAAATTGAGATGAAATATATACTTGTAAAGATAAAGGTGCGAAAGTTGAACGGACAGCGCGGACAGTTATTTGTTTATAAATGTGAAATATGTAAATAAATATTCGTGTGTGTGTTTATTTGCATGCAAAATTTCATTAGCGCCAAGTCAACAAGCACATAGAAGCTTTAATTTAAATGTATCGCTTCCAACTTAGATTTATGTAGTATGTATACAATTTTACATACGAAAGGGCTTACTTGTGCAAGTATGTTCTCATATACATTACAAAATTTTTCACGCTTGTTTATTTACAGTTGCTTTCTTCGCGTGGAAAACGGAAATTATGTGTGATTCATACGATTTGTGAGCCGATCAATCAATTTGCGACTGCACTTAATCAAAGTGTTTATTTCCCCCTACATCGCATTGTAAATGTTAACTTATTTTTGTTTATTATACAAAATATATAAATTTCAATTAGTGATGTATTTTAAATATCATTTAACTTTTCATTAAAATCGTAAAATATTTCAAAAAATTTTCTGTTTAACATTAAGCAGTACAGTGTTATCTCGATACTTTAATTTAGTTATGGAAAATAAATAAATAACGAAGAGAGCATTTCTCAAAACTGCTGACATCATAACTCAACGGGAAATTGACCGATCGAATCGATCAAATTTAAACTGAATGTTCTTGAATATATTTACTATACGAGGGCTGCTATATATATTGCTGGCCTAGGCAACACTACACAAATCCATCAAGCTACTTGGCTGTCCCCGGATCGAATCACTCGCAACCAGATCGATCATGTTGTGATAGTTGGACGACATGTCTCCAGTGTTTTTGATGTGCGTACGCTTCGTGGTCCCAACATCGACTCGGACCACTATCTTGTAGCAGCTAGGATATGCACCCGCCTCTGTGTAGAAAAGCGCACACGTCAACAAACACAAGGAAGGTTCGACATCGAGAAGCTGCAATCACAACCGACAGCCGAACGATTTTCTACTCGACTTGCACTCCTGCTCTCTGAGAGCACTCATCAGCATCTCGGTATAAGGGCATATCAAACTCCTTACGTACAGCTGCATCCGAAACCATTGGCTTTCGGAAAAGTCAAAAAAACAGCTGGTATGATGAGGATTGTCGTCTCGCAGTGGAGAGAAAACAGACTGCCTACCTCGCAATGTTGCGATCGACCGCAACACGAGCGGGATGGGAAAGATACCGAGAGCTGAAGAGGGAAGCGAGACGCATCTGCAGACAAAAAAAGAAAGAGGCCGAAATGCGTGAGTACGAAGAGCTTGAGAAGCTGGCCGACAGGGGTAATGCTCGAAAATTTTACGAAAAGATCCGGCGACTAACTGAAGGTTTCAAGACCGGAGCACACTCCTGTAGGACCCCCAGAAGTGATCTAGTTATGGATGACCAGAGTATACTGAGTTTGTGGAGGGAACACTTCTCCAGCCTGTTGAATGGCAGTGAAACTACAACACCAGGAGATGGCGAACCCGATTCCCCAATCGACGACGATGGAGCAGATGTTCCATTGCCCGACCGTGAAGAAAGTCGTATAGCAATTACCCGCTTGAGGATCAATAAGGCGGCGGGGATCGATGGATTATCGGCTGAGCTATTCAAATACGGCGGCGAAGAGCTGATAAGGTGCTTGCATCAGATTCTTTGCAGAATATGGTCGGAAGAAAGCATGCCTGACGATTGGAATCTCAGTGTACTCTGCCCAATACATTAAACGGGAGACCCCACAATTTGCGCCAATTACCGTGGGATAAGCCTCCTCAACATCGCGTATAAGGTTCTGTCGAGCGTATTGTGTGAAAGACTAAAGCCCACCGTCAACAAACTGATTGGACCTTATCAGTGTGGCTTTAGACCTGGAAAATCAACAACCGACCAGATATTCACCATGCGCCAAATCTTAGAAAAGACCCGTGAAAATAGGATCGACACACACCACGTTTTTGTCGATTTTAAAGCTGCTTTCGACAGCACGAAAAGGAGCTGCCTTTATGCCGCGATGTCTGAATTTGGTATCCCCGCAAAACTAATACGGCTGTGTAAGCTGACGTTGAGCAACACCAAAAGCTCCGTCAGGATCGGGAAGGACCTCTCCGAGCCGTTCGATACCAGACGAGGTTTCATACAAGGTGACTCACTCTCGTGTGATTTCTTTAACCTGATGCTGGAGAAAATAATACGAGCTGCAGAGCTAAATCGAGAAGGTACAATCTTCTATAAGAGTGTACAGCTACTGGCGTAAAACTAATACGGCTGTGTAAGCTGACGTTGAGCAACACCAAAAGCTCCGTCAGGATCGGGAAGGACCTCTCCGAGCCGTTCGATACCAGACGAGGTTTCAGACAAGGTGACTCACTATCGTGCGACTTCTTTTAACTTGATGGTGGAAGAAATTATAAGAGCTGCAGAGCTAAATAGAGAAGGTACAATCTTCTACAAGAGTGTACTGCTACTGGCATACGACGATGATATTGATATCATTGGAAACAATACCCGCGCTGTACATTCTGCTCTTTCCAGACTGGATAAGGAAGCGAAGCGTATGGGTCTGGTAGTGAACGAGGACAAGACGAAATATCTCCTGTCATCAAACAAACAGTCAGCGCATTCGCGTCTTGGCTCCCACGTCACTGTTGACAGTCATAACTTTGAAGTTGTAGATAATTTCGTCTACCTGGGAACCAGCATTAACAGCAATAACAATGTCAGCCTGAAAATCCAACGCAGAATCACTCTTGCCAACAGGTGCTATTATGGACCAAGTAGGCAATTGAAAAGTAAAGTCCTCTCTCGACGAACAAAAACCAAACTCTACAAGTCTCTCATCATTCCCGTCCTACTTTACGGTGCAGAAGCGTGGACGATGTCAACATCCGATGAGACGGCACTAGGAGTTTTCGAGAGAAAGGTTTTGCGGAAGATTTATGGTCCCTTAAACATTGGCAATGGCGAATACCGCAGACGATGGAACGATGAGCTGTATGTGTTGTTATTCGACGACATAGTCCAGCGAATAAAAAGACAGCGCCTACGCTGGCAAAATCATGTTGTTCGAATGGATGAAAGTGCTCCAGCTCTGAAAGTATTCGATGCAGTACCCGCTGGTGGAAGCCGAGGAAGAGGGAGACCTCCACTCCGATGGAAGGACCAGGTGGAGAGGGACCTGGCTTCGCTAGGTATAACCAATTGGCGCCAAACTGCCAGAAGGAGGGAGACGTGGCGCGCTGTTTTGGACTCGGCTATAACCGCGTAAGCGTTGTCTACGCCAGTCAAGAAGAAGAAGGCAACACTAAGTGTTGCCAGGTGCAATCTGACATTTCCATTGGAAACTTTGACATTTTTTAGCATAACATCACTCAGAACGATTTGTCATTTAATCGTGAATTGTTTTATTTACAGGAAATTAAAAAATTCATCTCGGCCAAAAAATGGAATTAACTCGTGAACATTTTCGTGCGATAATTTTTCACAACTTTCGACGTGGATTATCGCGACAAGAGTGCTTCGATGAACTAAAATCTTTGTATGGCTAGGCTTCATAGCACTGTGAAACTGAAAACTGGTACAACGAATTCAATCGTGGCCGACGCTCGCTCAAAGACGAATTCCGTGAAGGTCGTCCAACAGCCGTTGTGCCAGAAAACATCGATGCTGTACGTGAACTGATAATGCAAGACCGTCATGGAACATACCTTCAGATAGAGGCATGCTTACGCATTTCTCCCACCAGCATACATTCGATATTGCATGAACACCTGGCCGTAAAAAAAGGTTTGTTCTCGTTGGATCCCGCACAATTTGACAATCGCTCAAAAAAAGTGCTTCGAAAATTGTTTGAGCGCATGCAAAAGTGTATAAATCTTGATGGAGAATATTTTGAAAAACAATAAAACCATTTTCGTTGATAAATATTCCTATTTTATTATTATCATTATCATGTAGGGACCGAGGAGGTAATCTGGTAACGGATGTCCAGAGCATACTGGGATTATGGAGGGAACACTTCTCCGACCTGCTCAATGGCAGTGAAAGTACAACACCAGGAGATGGCGAACCCGATTCCCCAATCGATGACGATGGAATAGATGTTCCATTACCCGACCATGAAGAAATTCGAATAGCAATTAACCGCTTGAAGAACAACAAAGCGGCGGGGGCCGAAGGATTACCGGCCGAGCTATTCAAATACGGCGTCGAAGAGATGATAAGGTGCTTGCATCAGCGTCTTTGCAGAATATGGTCGGAAGAAAGCATGCCTGACGATTGAAATCTCAGTGTACTCTGCCCAATACACAAAAATGGAGACCCCACAATTTGCGCCAATTACCGTGGAATAAGCCTCCTCAACATCGCGTATAAGGTTCTGTCGAGCGTATTGTGTGAAAGACTAAAGCCCACCGTCAACAAACTGATTGGACCTTATCAGTGTGGCTTTAGACCTGAAAAATCCACAATGGACCAGATATTCACCATGCGCCAAATTTTGGAGAAGACCCGTGAAAATAGGATCGACACACACCATCTCTTTGTCGACTTTAAAGCTGCTTTCGACAGCACAAAAAGGAGCTGCCTTTATGCCGCGATGTCTGAATTTGGTATCCCTGCAAAACTAATACGGCTATGTAAGCTGACGTTGAGCAATACCAAAAGCTCCGTCAGGATCGGGAAGGACCTCTCCGAGCCGTTCGATACAAAACGAGGCTTCAGACAGGGTGACTCACTATCGTGCGACTTCTTCAATCTATTGCTGGAAAAAATAATACGAGCTGCAGAGCTAAATAGAGAGGGTACAATCTTCTACAAGAGTGTGCAGCTCCTGGCGTATGCCGATGATATTGATATCATCGGAAGCAACAACCGCGCCGTTTGTTCTGCGTTTTCCAGACTAGATAAAGAAGCGAAGCGTATGGGTCTGGTGGTGAATGAGGACAAGACGAAATATCTCCTGTCATCAAACAAACAGTCAGCGCACTCGCGTCTTCGCTCCCACGTCACTGTTGACAGTCATAACTTCGAGGTCGTAGATAATTTCGTTTATCTGGGAACCAGCATTAACAACACCAACAATGTCAGCCTGGAAATCCAACGCAGAACCACTCTTGCCAACAGGTTCTACTTTGGACTGAGTAGGCAATTGAAAAGTAAAGTCCTCTCTCGACGAACAAAAATCAAACTCTACAAGTCCCTTATTATTCCCGTCCTGATGTATGACGCTGAAGTGTAGACGATGACATCATCAAATGAGACGGGTCTGGGGGTTTCGAGAGGAAGGTTCTGGGCAAGATTTATGGTCTTTTAAACCTTGGCAACGGCGAATACCGCAGACGATGGAACGATGATGTACGGTGATGTACGATTTATACGACGCCATTGACATAGTGTAGCGAATAAAAAGACAGCGGCTACGCTGGCTAGGTCATGTTGTACGGATGGAAGAAAACACTCCAGCTCTGAAAGTATTCGATGCAGTACCCGCTTAAGGAAGCCGCGGAAGAGGACGACCTTCACTCCGGTGGAAAGACCAAGTGCAAAGTGACCTGGCTTCACTTGGTGTTTCCAGTTGGCGCCAAAAAGCAAAAAGGAGGAATGAGTGGCGCGCTCTGGTGGATTCGGCTATAATCACTTAAAGCGGTTCCTACGCCAAATATATATATATAAGTATATATGTTTTAACCAAAAACCTAAAAATTGTAATTCAAATTTCACTTTGGTGGAGCCTTGTATAAACTCGCATATATTAAACTAACCTTTTTTTTTTCAAATTCAGAATTGCATACAGCATTTTTGTTTTTCAATTAATGCATATAAATTATGCAAAAATGCATGTTTACACAAATAATTACAAAAAAATGCAAAAATACACGGATAACCACAAATACTTGACATGCCGTTGACCACTCGAATGCATCACTGCAAATTATTTTTTGTCAAATTCACCGCAGCAATGTCAAACAGATACAGCAGCGTTAATACACGCGTGTTATTTCTAATATTTCATTTTTTATTTGCCAACTATTGACGTCGATATTGACGGTGGTTAGTGGTTAGCATTGGTCACATCGCGGTTATATGAGGTTCTAGCTATCAATAATCCATATAAACCTATATACATACATACATATATAAATACATGCGAAAAATTTCTTATTTTTTATAATTGACAGTGGTTTTCCACATAAGCATAGTATGTTTGAGCGAATAGGGGAGTAATGAATATTGGAGATAAAAAACTTTTTAAAGACGAAATATTAATAATAAATTTCCACATTTAGACATTTGTATTAGGCCTACAACTTTGCTTCCGCCGTTTTCCAATAGATGTCTCTAGGGTTCAAGCACTGGTCGATTAAATCGATTTTTTTTCATATCGATCTTAGACATTTGTGTCCACATTAACACAACAAAATATTTGTACAGATCTATTTGCATCCCAAACTTATTCTCAACTGAAAATGTCACTTTTTGAGCCGAATTCTCGACATTTGCGGGACATTTTGCTTTTCTTTTTTAATTCCAAGAAAAGTGGGTTGAGGCTCATCTATATTTGTAACATCGACACTTGTAACCGTTTTTATATAAATATGATACATATATACAAGATCAGTATAAACCATGAAATCACAGCCCATTACTAGTTTCACGAGTTTAAAGATTTTAGAAAGATTGAATTTGAATACTATTTTCTTACCGAGTCAGCTGCATCGCAACTTTTTTAAGTTAATTAAATTTGAGAAACAGTCTTGATAACGCCACCATGACTTCAAGGGTAATTGAAATCAACTACCTAAATTTTATAGGTATTTTGGTCCAATCTAACCTCCCTTGAGGAGAATAAATATCTGTCACTTCAAAACACAACACAGACCCAAAGATAATAGCAATTCATTCTCCCTTCAAAATGTTTTATTAAGCAATAATTGTTGTGGAGGTCTGTACCTGTAAGAGAGAGTGACAATACACTCTCATAATTCAGCAATAATGAATATTATATGTAACGTGCCTGAATTCAGATTAGATGTGTAGTTGACGCCGACCGTGCCGGACGGGGAATTGAATAATTATTAATATTTAATTAACAATTACATTAGTTTAACATTTGTACTGATATATCTGTGAATTATACGAACTATAATAAATTTGGAAATTGAAGGATATTACATTGGCGACGAGTATAATCGGGAAGTATTTTAAAAATTATAAAAACTAATATCGGCAGCAGCATAAATTTTATTTTTTTGAATTCAAACGGGAATAGTAACGTTAAGCACACACACACATGCACAAATTCATACAGGTATTTTGGTTGAGTATGTGTGTAGGGAATCGTAAGCAAAAGAAAAATTTATTCAGCGTTGACGGAATGACGGAATTCATTCCAAATGGAATGAGATTGAAATAAATTGAAATTTCAATGGAAAAATTTAAAATGAATTGAGAAATGAGAAATTTTAAAAACGACTTTATAATAATTTTAAACATTTAAAATTTGAATGTTTGAAAATGAATCAAAAAAATTAAAAAAAAAAAAAAACAAAAAAAAAAAAATTGATAAGAAATAAATTGGATTGGGATATGAAAAAAAAAAACGGAAAATTTGAAACGTTGAAAATGTATCGAGAAATTAAAAAAATTGGAAAAACAAAGAGTCTATTCCAAATGGAATGGAAAATTTGAAACGTTGAAAATGTGTCGAGAAATATAAAAATTGAAAAACAAAGAGTCTATTCCAAATGTAATGAGACAAATGTAAGAGCGAAATGCATGGTTGAGATTTCTTATAGACAGAATATGTGTAAATATGTACATATGTATATATATTTCAAAGAAATAAAGAAGGCGACGAAATGTAATTAGGTATGGTATTGAGAGACTATATTCCAAATGGAATAACGTTGGAAACTAGGGTAAAGTGATTAATTTGTTTCCATTTATGTATTAGAATAAGGTTATTAGAACCATTCTAGCAGTTGTGTTTTTCTCACTGCATGAAATATGTAAACGAAAATAAATTATATGATTTTTGAAATATGAAAAATGTTATTTTATGGTACTCATTTCAGCGAGAAATAAATATGACGGATCTAAAACCATTTCTATGTCAGGGAATGGACAAAACGTTATGGCGTATGGAATGGGAGGCATGGTTGCGTTCGTTTTATATATACATTGACGCCGAGGAGATAATGTCTATAAGAAAAAAAAGAAAATAAACTCCTTCATCTGGGAGGATCTAGCTTAAGTGCTTACATGTTTACACCTTTGATAACCAAACTCAATGAGTATTTTTCGCCACAACGGAATTCTGCTTTTGAGAGGCACTTGTTTCGTTCTATAACACCGCTGGAAGGAGAATATTTTACGGAGTTTTTGATGAGATTACGTCGTCAGATAACTAACAGGTTGAAGAAATCTGTTTAAAAGATAAAATCATCGATGTCTGGGCTCCGTTAGGTTTAAAAAAAAGGTTACTTGAAAACGAACTAACTTTGGTTGAGGTCATAAAAACTTGTAGTATTGATGAACAAGTCAACAAACAAACACAATCTATGACCCCCCAAGGTAATCCAAGCGGCATCTACAAAATTGTACAACAAAGTATAGACAGCGAGTGTGGAAGATGTGGTAATAGGGGACACCGTGAAAATAGTATGGAGTGTCCCGCCAGAAATATGAAATGCAAGAAATGTGATAGAGTTGTCCATTTTTATCGGAAATGCTGCACAAGGATACGGAAGCCCAACATCAAGATAGATGAACCGGATAAGAAACGCTGGCGGCGAAGAGATACAGTAGTACAGTCCATAAGTAGCGAAATTTAAAATGTACTCGACAGTTCGAAGGAAACTGCGTTATTCAGAGTGGAGGATAAGTCGTCACAAGAGGGAGAGGTTTCGTGTAAAATAGGAGGTTATAGAATTACTATGATCATCGATTCGGGCTCTAAATTAAACTTAATCAGCCAAACAGATTGGCAACAACTATGCGAGAGAAAAGCTGTTATGTTTAACTCACGTACTGAATCAGAGAACCAATTTCGGGCATATGCTTCAGATCGTCTACTCAAGGTATTGCAAGTTTTTGAAGCTCCAATTTCAATACAAAACGGTCCAGAACAGATTACTACATTTTATGTAATCGGAAATGGTAAACAATCTCTGTTAGGACGTGACACAGCTATCAAACTCAACGTTCTAAGAGTAGGTTTAAACGTGCATAGAGTTGAAAAAAGCAGAACCGTTTGCCAAATGGCGGGATGTTTCTGTTAAGCTGTCTATTGACGAATCTGTAGTTCCAGTGCAGCAACCCATGAGACGTGTGCCGACGGCGTTGGAGGGCAAAATAACTGAGAAACTGGAGGAGGCTTTAAAGTTGGATATCATTGAACCAGTAACTGGCCCGAGTGCCTGGATATCACCGGTGGTGATTGCCTTTAAAGATGATGGTGATATTCGGGTATGTATAGATATGCGCCGTGCAAATAAAGCAATACAGAGAGAAAACTATCCTTTACCAATTTTTGACAACTTTATGACCAAACTAAAGGGAGCCAAGTATTTATCTCGTCTTGATTTAAAAAACGCCTACCATCAGTTAGAGTTGGCTGAGTCCAGTAGAGAAATTATTTATTATTTATTTCGTTATAAACGTTTAATGTTTGGGGTTAATTCGGCCCCAGAGATATTTCAGAGGTTAATGGAAGAACTAATATCTCCTTGCCAAAATGCATTGAACTATATTGATGACGTAATAATTTTTGGGAGTAACCTTGAAGAACATGACAAAGCACTGGAAACAGTTAAGACAATTTTTAAAACAAATAATGTTTTGCTGAACGAAAAGAAATGCATAATAAGAACTCAAAGACTGAAATTTTTGGGGCACATTCTATCGGATGAAGGGATTGAAGTTGATCCCGAAAAAGTAAAAGTAATCACAGCATTCAGAGCGCCAAAGAATAAGGAAGAAGTACGTAGTTTTCTTGGTTTAGCTACTTATGTGGGTAAGTTTGTAGTTGACTTGGCAGACAGCACCGAACCTCTAAGGAAACTAATGAAGAGCAATGAGAAATTTGTTTGGGGCAAAGAGCAGGACGAAGCATTCCAAAGATTAAAGGCGAAAATTTTCGCTGTACCGAAACCCTCATACTTTAACCCACAGGATAAAACGTGTTTAATTGCAGATGCTAGTCCGGTGGCCCTGGGTGCAGTATTAGTGCAATTTGATAAGGCACATACTTCTCGAATCATTTCATTTGCCAGTAAGAGTCTCTCAACGGTGGAAAAGAGATATTCACAAACTGAAAAGGAAAGTCTGGCCTTGGTGTGGGCTGTGGAAAAATTTTATTATTATTTGGCTGGACTACACTTTGATTTGATAACCGATCACAAACCATATTTAAACCAACCTCACGACCCCCGGCGAGGATCGAAAGATGGTTGTTAAGGTTACAATCATATCGTTTCCGAGTGATATATAAAGCAGGAAAAGAAAATATTGCAGATTCACTATCAAGACTTTCCCAAGAAAACAACGCAGATCCATATGACTGGGCCGGGGAGGAACATATTTTCCGAGTTGTGTCAACTTTGATACCGAAATCGCTCTCCATATCACAGATTAGCGAGATGACTATTTTAGACGAAGAGATACAAGACGCAATGATGTGTTTGAGCCAGGACTCGTGGAAAGTGAACATGGCAAGTCCATATTATCCATTTCGTTTGGAGCTCTCTATAGTTGGTGATATTCTATTACGGGGCACTAAACTAGTAATCCCACGAAAGTTAAGGGAAATAATTCTAGGCCTCGCACATGAGGGTCATCCAGGAATAAGTGCAATGAAACGGAGGTTACGCTCCAAAGTTTGGTGGCCTTGTGTTGACAAAGATGCTGAAAATTACGTCAAGACTTGTCAAGATTGCCTTATAGTGTCAATGCCTCCAAAACCAGCCCCGATGGAGAGGCACCCTTTCCCGAATGGACCCTGGAAATGCTTAGCAAACAGATCTTTTGGGTCCTTTACCTAATGGAGATAATATATTGGTACTAATTGATTACTACTCCAGATATATGGAGTTCAAAGTGATCAAATCGATAACATCCAAAACCATTATAGATGAAATGGAAGAGATATTTTCAAGATTGGGATTTCCAGAGACACTAACGTCTGATAATGGAAGGCAATTCATAAGCGTTGAGTTTAAAAGTTTTTGCAATACCAATGGCATACGACTAATGACTACGCCCCCATACTGGCCCCAGGCTAACGGTGAAGTAGAAAACATGAACAAGTCCCTAATGAAACGTTTAAAGATAGCTCACGCAAACAACGAAAGCTACAAGAAAGAAATTCAGAAGTTCGTTTTAATGTACAATGTTACTCCACATGGTACCACCGGTGCTCCACCGACAGAACTAATGTTTAACAGAGTGATAAGAGACAAAATTCCCTGCATTCAGGACCTTGTAGGGGAAATGGCAGACTCAGAAGAGAAAGATAAGGACATGCGGGAAAAAGAAAAAGGGAAACAGTTGACTGACAAGGCCAGGAGTGCGGGAGATAATGGCATCCAAGTTGGAGATACAGTACTCGTAAAGAACGTGATATTTCCGCATAAATTGACACCCACATTTGATACTACAACATATAATGTAGTAAAGCGAGAAGGAAACGTTGTGCAGATTTCAGCTGGCGGTAAAACATACACTAGGAATGTTGGTCATTTAAAAAAAATTGTGACCACAAATCCATTGAGTCCTGCAGCTCCAGTTTGTTTCGACACCGATTCTTTTTCTCGACCTACGTCTTTGCAAACTTTGATACCACATGAAACTTCAACATCTGGGGAACAGCAAAAGCCAAGCGAGAACCTTAAACTACGTCTGGAGAAAAAGGAAGGAGTGTGGAGGTCTGTACCTGTAAGAGAGAGTGACAATACACTCTCATAATTCAGCAATAATGAATATTATATGTAACGTGCCTGAATTCAGATTAGATGTGTAGTTGACGCCGACCGTGCCGGACGGGGAATTGAATAATTATTAATATTTAATTAACAATTACATTAGTTTAACATTTGTACTGATATATCTGTGAATTATACGAACTATAATAAATTTGGAAATTGAAGGATATTACAATTGTCATTTCCACATTTAAGAGGCATATATTTAGCACAGTATGCTCTATTCAATAAATATTTGAATTCGAATAAGACGTGTGCTTCTTTAATTTAAGAAAATTCCTAAAATAGCAACAAGTGTTTTAGTAAATATTTGCAATCTTTCAGTAACCTAAATAACTGTGCAAGTTTTAAAATAACTTTTCGGACGAGGGCGAATGTAAATCCCATTTGTTAATAAGATAAGTTAAAGTAACTTAAAATAAATATAACTTTAAGCTACGCCATTTAAACTGATATGATAAAGTCAAGCGTGAAATTGAAGACGCATGTATGTACATTAGGGTGGCCCTTATTTTCCAAAGTATTCCGATTCTTGATCGCACCCCCTAGAAATATGCGAATAGTCCAAAAACTAGTATATACAAAGTTTTGGGCCAATCAAAAAAGGTTTAGAGGTTGCGCAAGGAGCTTAAAATCCTGAAAAATTAAGAATTGTTGCAATTTTTATGTCTCCATATTTCAAAGCCACACTATCTGGTTTCCATACCGTAATAAGATCTGCATTTTATTACCTTTCCAAAAATTACTCTTCACAATCTTAAAAAATCGGTCGATTGATGATAGAGTTACAGAAATACAAATATGGAAAGTAAATTTAATGTGGTGCATTCTCAAGCCGTCGCATGCTCGTGATATACCGTTATAACGGTCTCTCAATGTTACGTTCTTATTATCTTATTACGGTATGGAAAACCAGTAAGGGATAGTGTGACTTTGAAATATGGAAGTCTGAGACATACAAAATGGGCAAAAATTCTTAATTTTTCAGGATTTCAAGCTCCTTGCGCAACCCCTAAACCTTTTTTGATTGACCCAAAACTTTGTATATACTAGTTTTTGGGCTATTCACATATTTCTAGGGGGTGCGATCAAGAATCCACAAACTTTTTTTATCCTCCATACAACTAAGGGCCACCCTAATGTACATACATACATACATATGTATATATATGGTACATAGTACAAGTACATATGTACTTACATATAGAATTACATAATTACATAACGAATTAAGTGGCTCAGCCGATCGCCAGTAAGGCAACGAGTGGGGCGATTGTGATGCTAGGTTTTTTTGTTGTGGTTATGCGCTCTTAGTATTGTTGCTTAAGTTGTTACGCCCTCTGCTTCTACGTTGCGTCTTTAAGCTGCTGCTTTTCGGTTACGTTCAGTATGTTCTGTTGTTAACTAGTTTTTTTCTAAATGAGTGGAGTATTTCAGTGGCAGTAAGTTGTGAAATTATGCCTAAACTGAACTTGTAATTAACGATGCTATTTCGAAATTCGTAGTTTAACTTCATTCTATCACAAGGAGCATTTAGCAAACGATAATAAGACTAATTTTAGCATGACATTTTTTTATCAAAATACAAACTATTTTCGATTATTGCTTTGAATTTCCCTTTGAAAGTAAATACATCTTCTTATAGACTTTACTCCATATTTTTCTGTTTGGTATATACATATCCATCAAAATTAGCAAGCATTTGAAAAATAACAGGCATTAAGGCAGTAGTCTGTTTTAGAAGCCGAAAAAAAACGTTTTTTAGCAATTTTTTGTGAAAGGGGAGGAAATGATTGCGGTAAACGGAATTTTAAGACGATAGTGTACTATATTTAAGGCTTAAAAAACAATATTCATAATTAAAAAATATTGAATTTTTTTTCAAAGTTGTAAGTATTTTTCTGGAGCGCCTGTAGTCTGCACTTGTAAATCGGTGCCGGTGTTGGAGGTCGTGCGATGCATCTAAAACAGTCGAACAATTTTTTTTTTAATTTTTATAAGTTTCTTTTCTTTATGAACTAAAAAAATACCAAAGAAGTTATAAAATTCAAAATTTTTTCGAAGTTTAAAAAAAAAATTCACTTTTTTTAGAAAAAAATTTACTTTAAGTTGCAAAACAAGTAGTTTAAATAATACTTTTGTCCAACTTTCAATAGAATATATATCTTCAAATAGAAGATAATTTAATACTGAAGCTAGATCACTTTGGGTTTTCTCGATCGGACACATATTCTTTTTGCTATCGCCGGCACCGTTTTCTAACACTTGTGAAAATGAAAACTCGAGAAAACGCGCTTTACAGTTTTCGGAGAGTATTCGCACCTGCTCGACGCTCGGCCACTAAAACTGCTCTATCTTCGAAAATATGTCGAATTGCCATCTGGAATTTTAAAGACATATTCTTGGAAGAGATTTAAAACAAAACAAAAAATCGATTTTTTTAAGCCTGTAAAGCAGACTACTGCCTTAATTTGATACCAAAAATTAATAAATATCTAGAAATATTTCCGGAAAAGAACAAACAAAATTAAATTATTTAAAAACAAGGAAGGAAAGGCTAAGTTCGGGTGCAACCGAACATTTTATTCTCTCGCAATTTATTGAAGAAATTTTATTAAGATATCATACAAATTAACCAATAAATTCGGCACAAAGTTTAATAGAATAACGAAAATCGTCATATATATTATGTGAGGGCTGAGGTAATTCCTCAACCGATTTCATTCATTTCAACTAGCAAAGTACACTATACGCTCAATTAATTTGGCTAAAATGTCTCACATACATATATGTTATATATTAACCAATACATATATGCGGAATAAAACCCACCGTATTTTTGAAAAACCTATAATTAGGTATATGGGAGCTAGGATATGTTATGACCCGATTTTAATAATTTTTGGAACAGAGTGACCCTTTTAGAAGAAAACATTTTCCTCTGAATTACATTAAATTATCTGGGAGATTTACCCATATTTTCGGTTAAAAGTTATAGTCCGTTTTCGACAATTTTTTAACAAGTGAAGCCAGAGATGATAACGATGCAGCCATTTGTGTAGAGTTTATTCAGTCTCGCTATCTTCATTGGTTCCTACTAAAAGAGTTAGATATAGAGTCATATATACTCAAAGTGATCAGGTGACGAGTAGATTTGAAATCACAAGGATGTCTGTCCGTCCGTCCAGTCTATCCGTCTGTCCGTTCAGTGCAAGCTGTAACTTGAGTAAAAAAATTAAGATATCTTTGACGAAACTTGGCACAAATTCTTCTCTGGCACCTATAAGGTATAAGAAGATCAAGTTCGAAAATGGGCAGAATCGGACCATTGCCACGCCCACAAAATGGCGAAAACCAAAATCACATAAAGTGTCATAACTAAGCCATAAATGAAGATATAAAAGTAAAATTTGAAATAAAGGATCGCACTAGGAGGGGTCATATTTGGATGTAATTTTTTTGGGGAAGTGGGCGTGGGCCCGCCCACAAATCGGTTATTTGTATTTAACTCGCAAACTAATAAAGCTATATAAACCAAACTTTCTGCAGTCGGTTCTCTTACGTACCCCACCACACACCATGAAAATAGTTGAAATCGGATAATAACCACGCCCACCTCCCACACAAAGGTTAGGTTGAAAATTACTAAAAGTGGGTTAGCTAACTATCGAAAAACGTCAGAAACACTAAATTTTGCAGAAGAAATAGCAGAAGGGAGCTGTACTCAGATTTTTTTACAAAATGGAAAATGGGCGTGGCATCGCCCACTTATGGGTCAAAAACCATATCGCAGGAACTACTCGACCGATTCGATTGAAATTCGGTATATAATATTTTCTTGACATCCTGATAACACGGACAAAAAATTGGCGAAATCGGTTCACAACCACTACTACTTTCTTTATAACTCAATTTTGAAATCCGTCTTATTCCTTCACTTTATAATGTAAACATAAGGAACCAATGAAGATAACGGAATAAAACTTTACACAATTAGTGCATATCATCTCTGGCTTCACTTGTGAAAAAATTGTCGAAAACGGACCATAACTTTTCAAGGCCCCAGATGTCGAACATGTTGAACTCAGCGCCTAAGGATAAATTTTAACCGAAAATATGGGTAAATCTATCAGATATCTCAATTTAATTCAGAGGAAATTGTTTTCTTCTAATAGTGTGTCTCTGTTCCAAAAATTATTAAAATCGGGTCATAACATTTCCATATACCTCATTGTGGGTTTTTCAAAAGTATCTTCTCCTAGCTCCCATATACTTAATTATAGGTTTTTCAAAAATACGGTGAGTTTTATTCGCATATATGTATTGGTTAAATTTTTTCAATAAATTGCAAGAGTATAAAATGTTCGGTTGCACCCGAACTTAGCCTTTCCTTACTTGTTTAATTTTAACTTCAACACGGAAGCACTAAAAGAGTCGTTTGTGTTTTTGTGGGCGCCACAGAGTCGTGAGGACTGCACAGCTTTTAAGTATTGTAGCCACAACTTTTTTTTACTTTAATGTCAAATTTTTGTATAATGAATATCCACATTAATATAGTATATATAATAATACTTGTCTAATACATTTTTTTCTTAATATGCACTGATTTTTCCATTTGATATGATCTACTATCTAACAATCCTTTAATTTTCTGTTAGACATGTTTTTAAGATTTTATCATCGCTATCTAGCTAGAAAGACCAGAGCAAAATATAAAGGCAATGAAATTGGTTTAAAGTTACTGTACTAAATATTATATTAAGTATACCAGAAAAGTATAGTTTTTAAAGAAATCTTCATTTGAAAATGTCAATTTTAATTTCAGAAAGACATTCTTACTTACAGAAACACGATTTTATCTTAACTCTCCTAAACGGGTATAAACTAGCATAAAAACCTCTTCAATGTTACTCATACGCCATGTAAGTCCATGATTAACTGCAAGTACTCGCACACTATAAATTGCATAAATATGGACACACCCCGGCTCTCACTTGAACCTTACTAAAGTGTGCATTATACCAGCATAGACCAGATCAAACCACACATGCATACATTTATATAACATTCCGCAGGCAAAATTTGATTTAACATAATCTCATAGCGCTATGTCCGGGCTATATGGTGGATGCGCTAAAACCTCTCATCCGTATCTTCTGACGAGTCATCAACGAAGTGTGTGGTCTATCGTTGTCCTGGTGAAAGACTGCACATTTCCTGTTGTCCAATTCTGGATGCTTCTGGTCGATCGCCTGCTTCAAGCGGTCCAGTTGTTCGCAGAAAATGGTAGAATTAAGCGTCTGGCCATATCAGAGCAGCTCATAGTGGATGATTTCCTTCCAATCCCACCAAACACACAGCGAAACCTTCCTGGCCGTCAATCCCCTCTTGGCCACTGTTTGGGACGATTCACCGTCCTTCGAAAACGACCGCTTGATATTGTCGCATGTTATCCATTTTTCGTCGCCTGTCACCATCCGCTTCATAGTTCCCGAGTTCGTTCCGTTTCAGTAGCAAATCACAGGCGTTGATTCGGTATAGAAGGTTTTTTTGCGTCAAATCATGCGGCACCGAAACAACTTTTTTGTTTATTTATTTATTAGTGAACGCCATGTTTGCACGTCTATAACTGTTGAACGCAATATCCAAACTAATCATAATCATGCCTAGCGTCGTTTTGTAAGTTATGTCAAGACCTTTCAAAGATGTATAGTATTTCCATATACGAGCTCTGTAGCGCTCTAAACATAGCCGCGAAATTCAAAAGACCACAAAGCGAAAGGGAGATATTTGCCAACTTAATATCTATTTCTCCAATAATTGCCCCAAATATTTCGCCTGCATAACTACAACTGATCGAATGACTCAAGATTCCGAGTTGAGTTATTTTTAAGAGTCTCTAAATGCAAATTCTTAGTAATAGATGAAATGTTTTTTAAAGTGAAAAAAGGGGAACATTATAACGGTAATATGAACACTGCTTAACTACGCCACAGAAAAATGCCTTCCAACCAACCAAGCATCCAGCCAACATCGCGTCAATCAGTGGCCTTGCAATTCGCCAAACTCCAATAAATACATTTACAAGCCTCTTTCATTTTCAAATCTAATTTATAACATCTTTATATATTCATATTTATGCCTTTACAGTCATCCCAATCGACGTGGTCCGGTGCGTGTGAGCGCCTCACAACCGCAATTGGGTTATTCTAGCAACGGTGATGCGGCGGAAAGTGCGCTGATCAACAGCGGTGGTGGAAACGAGTGTAGTCTGCGAAAGGATGTCATTAGCAGCATCAGCGGCAGCACGGCCAACAATAATGGTAATAGCAGTGTATTGCTAGCAAAGCAGCATGGCGGCACTTGAGAGCAGAGCACACAAACACCCGAGTCCATAATGCGTGAGACGCGACGCCACAAGCTAAAAGCATTTAAATTTTCACTGAATAATGTTACGACGACAGCGTTGAATTTGCGGTGAGCACCATGCATGCATGCATGCGCTTATTCGTGCCTATGCGACTAGCGCGTAGGCGCTGCTCCTCTAATTGTATTGCACGACCTTAATTCAATTTGTATTTCTATATCCTCTAATTCTATCTTTTAACCCTTTCTCGCTCTCTCTCGCACTCTCTCTTTGCCGTTGTGTAGCTTCCTGAATAATCGCAACAAACTCAATAGCTTATCCGCCAATGCAGTGGCCACCGAACAGAAAGCGACCAAAGTGTTCGGTCTAGTCTTCTTCGCCTTCGTCCTTTGCTGGTCACCGTTTTTCATTTTGAATATCATTTTTGCCGCTAGCCCAACCTGTCAAGTGCCCGAACATGTTGTGGACACATGCCTCTGGCTCGGTTATGTTTCATCTACAATTAATCCAATTATCTATACAATTTTCAATCGAACATTTCGTGCGGCTTTCAAACGGTTACTAAAATACAATTGCGAGCGGTAAGTCAACAATACAATTTTGATTTTATACTAATGAAATTCTAATTAAAAATGCTTATTTCGCGGAAAATGAAATTTAGTTTAAATTTGGTATCGTGAAATTATCGAATTTATGAGTTTATTTCAGTGGGAGTTTATGCCTTAATGCAAGTAACGTTTTTGTCTAAATGTTTAATGATATTCGTTCATTTAACAGTCCAGTAACGTTTTTAATGTTATTTGTATTTATTTTATTAAACATTCGTTTTCTAAATATAAAAATTACACTTATATTTTAATGTAATATATTAAATGATATGAACGATATAAATGAACTGCGACAATTAATAGACTTTTCTCGATGGATGATGAAATAGAAGTGTCATGTATCACGCGATTGATCAAACGGTGCCGCTTATTGTACGGGACCGCTGACTGGTAAAGATGCTGAGTAAAATAACATACGTTGGAGTAATGATGTTGCGATGCTTTTGCTGAATAAAGGCAAAAGTCTCCAACGCAACATTAGGATATGTCACTTCCTCCCATCTGAAAATAACAATGCAATGTCCTCATTGCAATTTTTCTTTTGTTTACAAGTTAAAGTTCTTAAGTAGAATTCTTACAATATTTTTAAAAAAAGATATTTTTAGCATTATAAAATGAATAAGTTAAAAGAAATGATACAATATTGATAAGATACAAATTCTTCAAATTCTTAGGATTTAGTTTTAGTTGGTTTTCTTTTTTCTTTTAAATTGGTTTTTATATTTTCTTACATTTTGACTTTCTAAATTTTACAATATGATGTTCGCCATCTTCTTTCCAGTTTGTAATAAGACTAACTTTTTTGTAAGGATTAAGCTAAGTTTGTCTAATCTCTCTTCCTCGAAACTTGCGTTTACAAAAAAGTTTGTGTAACAATATCTTTTTCTTGATACGGTGCTTTATTTACATTATTTATTTCTCTGTTCTTTAATAATTTGAGGATCATGTTTTGGTGACTTTTTATTAAAAAATATTGCATATGGAACTTCATTGGTAGGTAGAGTAGAACTAGTTAAATTATATGGTTATAAGTGAAAAGAGTTTGTTCAATTTCTAAATATTTTTTTGCTCTTTATCATCTGAAGTGTTGATTATTCTAAATTTTTC
Source organism: Zeugodacus tau (assembly GCA_031772095.1). Lineage (NCBI taxonomy): Eukaryota > Metazoa > Arthropoda > Insecta > Diptera > Tephritidae > Zeugodacus > Zeugodacus tau. Next base: position 9,514,106 of record CM062649.1, on the reverse strand, counting down.
ATTTAAAGTTTTATGTAGTCTTTCAATGTCAGCAATACCAGTTTTACCGGTGGTTACTTCTACTTTTATATTTAATGAATTACACCATTGTTTAATGTTTATATTATTTAAACCTTGGTCTTGGTCGATTTTTAAAGTTTTTGGAGGACCCATACAATTAAAAATTTTTAACAATGCTTTTTTGGATTCCAGCCAGTTCAATGCTTTAACTTTTTCTATCATAGCAAACTTAGAATATAAATCGATACATGTTAAATAATATTCATTATTCCATTTCCAAAAATCTACAACATATTTTTCTCTTATTTTGTAAATTGGCGGTGTAATTTTGAATGGCATTTTGTTAGAAATATGATCATTCTTACAATGATTACACAGTTCACATTCATTTATTATTTTGGTGATTTCCTTAAGATAATTGGGGTAATAATACTGTAATTTAAAACATTTTGCAACCTTCTCTATACCTTGATGAAGTCCACTTAAATGGATTTCAAGTACTTTACTTTTAAAATTTGCAAAATCTGTAATGTTTTCTAATTCCTTTGTACACCGATAAATCTTATTGCGACTTGTTGTTATTAGTGTCTTATAAACGTTTTGAAATTGTATAAAATCAGTATCATTGGGCATAAAAATTGTTATATTACTTTTTAACAAATGAGTTTTAATTATATATTTAATAAAATCTGTAGTTAATTCTTTGTATGTAATTACAATTAGGTTATTAGAAAAAACTTTCGTTATTGTAGTTGAGTCTTTACAATCTCTTATTAATTTAATTTGATTTTTGAATACATTTAATGGTCGCTCTTCATCGGCAGAATGAACAGTGTCTACGTTAGATTCAGATTCTTCATTAAAAAAACATTCCGTAATTTTAATACGAGAAAGAGCGTCTGCTACACGATTTTCTTTACCTGATATATATTTTACGTCAAAGTCATACTCATTAAGTCGAATCTTCCATCTTTGTAATTTGGAGTATGGTTCCCTTAAGTTGTGGAGCCATTGCAATGGTCTATGATCACTATTTATTAAAAATTTCCTGCCGTATAAATATGGTCTAAAATATTTAGTAGCCCAAACCATGGCTAAAAGTTCTTTCTCAGTAGTTGAGTAGTGCAGTTCATGTTCATTGAGTGTGCGACTAGCAAAACAAATTGGATGTCCCTGTTGGCTTAACACTGCCCCTAATGCCACATTTGACGCATCAGTCGTCAATGTAAATATTTTCTCATAATTTGGATATGCCAGAATTGGATCATTAGTAATTAAAATTTTTATAGTGTTTATAGCTTCTACGAATTTCTCATCTGAGCTATTTATTTTATTGTCCTTTTTGAGACAGTTAGTCAAAGGTTTAGTTATTTCAGAAAAGTTTTGGATAAATTTACGATAAAATCCGCCAGACCAAGAAATTGTTTTATTTCTTTTTCCGTTTTAGGAATGGGATAATTTAAAATTGCTTTGATTTTATTAGGTTAGGCTTGTACCTTCTGGCGTTATGATATGACCAAGAAATTCGGTTTCTCTTTTGAAAAACTCGCTTTTATCCTACTGAATTTTCAAGTTTGCTTCGTTTAATTTACGAAAAACTCTGTCTAGCGATTCTATGTGTTCCTGTAATGACGTACTGAATACTACAATGTCGTCTAAGTAAACCATACAATCTCTCCCTATTAAACCATCTAGAACCGTATTCATCAGTCTCTGGAAGGTGGCTGGTGCATTTTTAAGCCCAAATGGCATTCTTAAAAATTCAAAATGTCCGCTCCGAGTTTTTTTTCTATCTACCGGATCCATTTCTATTTGATGGAAGCCTTGCGATAAGTCTATTGTTGAAAAATACATACACCTACCTAGTTTTTCGAGAATTTCATCCATGTTAGGAATGGGATACCTATCATCACTAGTAATACTATTGAGCTTGCGAAAATCGACAACAATCCTCCACTTCTTTTTACCTGAAGCATCTGACTTCTTTGGTACCACCCAAATCGGTGCTGAATATGGGGAATCACTATGAGAAATGATTTGATTTTCAAGCATTTCTTTTATTTGTTTGTTTACTTCTGATTTATGAATTTCAGGATATCTATACGACTTTACATATATTGGATCTTCAGGAGCGTTTTGATTCTATGTTTTATTTTATGAGTAAAGGTGAGTTTGTCCCCTTCTTTATAAAATATATTTTCGAATTTATTTAAAAGTTTTTTAATTCATTTAACTCTTCTGAATTTAAATGTTCAAGTCTAAATTTACTATCTTTAGTGTTATGATTTTCGTTCATATTTAATTCTTGTAGGCAATTATCAAAATTTTCAGAATTTGATTTATTCTTGAAAAAGTTATACCGAACACCGTTCAAGTGTATCATATTTTTTTCCAGATCAACTTTAGCTTTAAGTAGCTTAAGTATATTACAACCAAGTAAACCATCGTAGTTATTCGAAAAATTATAAACGAAAAATTTCAACTTTTTCATATGTTCATCGCTAAACAATTCTTGGGTTTCATTTAGACAAATTTTTCCTATCGCTGTTGTTAATGTTATTGGCTGAACATAAATAATCTTTTCGTTGAATATTCCAGGCCTTATTAAACTAATTGATGAACCTGTGTCGACTAAAAATTTATAATATTTTTTACTAAATTTCAGTTCAACTGTGGGGAGTTTTCCGAGGCTGTTAAGTGAAAATTTACCTCATCTTGTTCCATTGGTACAGGATAGCCAAAGCGTCTTAGTCGAGATTGGTTTGACCCATGAATCTTATCTTGTTTTAAATTATTTAAGTTTCTATTAGTATAAATGTTTGCAGAATTGAAAGGTGTATGCCTAACTTGTGGGAAATTATTGTTTTGTAAAGTATGTTGTTGATTGCTATGTTCATTGAGAAATGGTTTATTTTTATAATAATTATTTTGATTGGAAAATAGATAATTTTTTGATAAAGTGTTGTAATTGGAACGAACCGGAAATTGATTCGTATTAGTTGCAAAATATTCTATATTACTATTATTATTGTTATTCATATAATTAGGTAGTTTTGAATTTGTGTTAGTTCTTTGAATTGTTTTTTGTTTAGAGAATTGTTTATTATTTTCATAAACATCGTTTTCTTTTAATATTTTGATTGCTGACTTAAGGTCAGTAGCAAGATTTGCGTTTATTAGCGCAGTTAAATAGTTTGGCAATTCTCTTTTTAATGTTTTCAAACTTATCTGATCTAATTCATTATACAAAAATATTTTAGTTGAGCAACTTTCATTTTTTAGTTTGATAACATCTTTTACTTTACAAACTTCTAAATTAATCTCTTCGCATAGTAGCTTAACATTATTTTTAAATTTAATATTGCTTATTTCTAGGATTAGTGTTGAAACTGCCGTGTGTTCTCCGAATTCATCTATAAGTAGTTGCCTCAGCGTCATCCAATCTGGTGGTTGTTCTCGTCTAACCACGTCTAATGCAGCGCCTCTGAGTATTTTTATAACACAGTGAAGATAGAATACTTTCGTCTCTTCCGATATAACAGGAGACTGTGGCATGATCGCATCGACACCTTGAATAAAGAGTGCCAAGTAATTTCGATCACCATCAAACGGTTGAATGAGTTTGATGTTTTGTATCGCCATTTCCCTGGTTTCTCGTTCCATTTTGTTGTTTACCTCTTTAATTTTAATGGATTTCAAAATTTGGCTTAGTTCGTTTACTTCTTCTTCCATAAACTGTCTGCTTTGTTTTTATTCACCTTCGTTTTTAATGTAACTTTTGGATTTTTGATTTTGTTTCAACAAGTAGGTATTTTTCTTTTCGTACTTCAGACAATTCGTTTTCTTTTCAACTTTTTCGTTATTAAGGGTTGTGGAGTAGAGTTTTTGTTGAATAATTTATCGTATATTATTTATTTATGTTTTATTTTATTTTATTTTGTTTTGTTTTATTTTATTTTATTTTATTTTGTTTTATTTTATTTTATTTTATTTTATTTTATTTATTTTATTTTATTTTTTAACGTATTGTTATATTTTTGTTCCACTGTTCCATCGTAACTTTGTTCGTTTTGTTTGTTACGATAATTGTTATTTTTCTTCACTTTTCAAGTTTCTCATTTACGTTATTTATGCACTCTTTCACTTCGATGTTCCATTTTTACGTTCTTGTTGTTATACTATCCGTTTTGTTCTTTATGATAATTTTTCTATTTCTGCATCTTCATGTTCCACTTTTACGTTATTAACTTCGTTCTTCAAATACTATCGATGTTGAATTTTTTTTTTATATATTTTTTTTTTATATATATATTTTTTTTTTTTTTTATGGTTTTATAATGCTGCGTGTTTCAATACTCGTTTTTTTTTTTTTTTTGAGACACGTGGAAAGGAGTCCCCGTACTTTTCTTCAGCCTTACGAGTTGCCAAAGAACACTCATAAAAATCTTGCGTGCAAGTAAATCACGTATTGCTTTGAATATGTAATATTCAAAGTTTTTTGTGTTTTGCACGTTTAAAAATAAGATTTTTTTTATGAAAATTACCGAGAGCAGAAATTTGTACACTTTCTATTCTCGCCCGAGTTAAAAAATTACCGAGATCAGAAATTTTTGCAGTTTCTATTCTCGCCCGAGTTAAACCGACTGCGCCAGTAACGTTTTTGTCTAAATGTTTAATGATATTCGTTCATTAAACAGTCCAGTAACGTTTTTAATGTTATTTGTATTTATTTTATTAAACATTCGTTTTTAAATATAAAAATTACACTTATATATTAATGTAATATATTAAATGATATGAACGATATAAATGAACTGCGACAATTAATAGACTTTTCTCGATGGATGATGAAATAGAAGTGTCATGTATCACGCGATTGATCAAACGGTGCCGCTTATTGTACGGGACCGCTGACTGGTAAAGATGCTGAGTAAAATAACATGTTGGCAATGATGTTGCGATGCTTTTGCTGAATAAAGGCAAAAGTCTCCAACGCAACATTAGGATATGTCACTTGCATTTAAAGCTGGATCAGTATTGATTTATTAAATTTTTTTATTTATTTATTCCGCTAATTCTTACCAAAAAACTTCGTCAAAGCAGACGCTAATTCTTACCAAAAAACTTCGTCAAAGCAGACCTCAGTGTTGCTTTACATATATGTATATCTCTTATATTGAAAATTGTACGCATTATTCTCTTTATTTTGGTTTCGAACACTCAATACATCATAATACAGTATACTCTCGAAAAGTAAATTCTCAGAAAGTAAATAATCGCGGAAAAGTTAATCACCTTTAAGATTACACATGCACCTCGATAAAGTAAATTTTTTAATTTACTTTTCAGAGAGTGTGATAGAAAATTCGAAACGAAGCAAGCAGCGTTTTTTACGATGTTGCAAAAACACTTCTTCTTCTTCTTCTTGGCTGGCGTAGACACCGCTTACGCGGTTATAGCCGAGTCCAAAACAGTGCGCCACGCATCCCTCCTTCTGGCAGTTTGGCGCCAATTGATTATTCCAAGCGAAGCCAGGTCCCTCTCCACCTGGTCCCTCCATCGGAGTGGAGGTCTCCCTCTTCCTCTGCTTCCACCAGCGGGTACTGCATCGAATACTTTCAGAGCTGGAGCACTTTCATCCATTCGGACAACATCTTTTCGTTGAATATTCCAGGCCTTATTAAACTAATTGATGAACCTGTGTCGACTAAAAATTTATAATATTTTTTACTAAATTTCAGTTCAACTGTGGGGAGTTTTCCGAGGCTGTTAAGTGAAAATTTACCTCATCTTGTTCCATTGGTACAGGATAGCCAAAGCGTCTTAGTCGAGATTGGTTTGACCCATGAATCTTATCTTGTTTTAAATTATTTAAGTTTCTATTAGTATAAATGTTTGCAGAATTGAAAGGTGTATGCCTAACTTGTGGGAAATTATTGTTTTGTAAAGTATGTTGTTGATTGCTATGTTCATTGAGAAATGGTTTATTTTTATAATAATTATTTTGATTGGAAAATAGATAATTTTTTGATAAAGTGTTGTAATTGGAACGAACCGGAAATTGATTCGTATTAGTTGCAAAATATTCTATATTACTATTATTATTGTTATTCATATAATTAGGTAGTTTTGAATTTGTGTTAGTTCTTTGAATTGTTTTTTGTTTAGAGAATTGTTTATTATTTTCATAAACATCGTTTTCTTTTAATATTTTGATTGCTGACTTAAGGTCAGTAGCAAGATTTGCGTTTATTAGCGCAGTTAAATAGTTTGGCAATTCTCTTTTTAATGTTTTCAAACTTATCTGATCTAATTCATTATACAAAAATATTTTAGTTGAGCAACTTTCATTTTTTAGTTTGATAACATCTTTTACTTTACAAACTTCTAAATTAATCTCTTCGCATAGTAGCTTAACATTATTTTTAAATTTAATATTGCTTATTTCTAGGATTAGTGTTGAAACTGCCGTGTGTTCTCCGAATTTATCTATAAGTAGTTGCCTCAGCGTCATCCAATCTGGTGGTTGTTCTCGTCTAACCACGTCTAATGCAGCGCCTCTGAGTATTTTTATAACACAGTGAAGATAGAATACTTTCGTCTCTTCCGATATAACAGGAGACTGTGGCATGATCGCATCGACACCTTGAATAAAGAGTGCCAAGTAATTTCGATCACCATCAAACGGTTGAATGAGTTTGATGTTTTGTATCGCCATTTCCCTGGTTTCTCGTTCCATTTTGTTGTTTACCTCTTTAATTTTAATGGATTTCAAAATTTGGCTTAGTTCGTTTACTTCTTCTTCCATAAACTGTCTGCTTTGTTTTTATTCACCTTCGTTTTTAATGTAACTTTTGGATTTTTGATTTTGTTTCAACAAGTAGGTATTTTTCTTTTCGTACTTCAGACAATTCGTTTTCTTTTCAACTTTTTCGTTATTAAGGGTTGTGGAGTAGAGTTTTTGTTGAATAATTTATCGTATATTATTTATTTATGTTTTATTTTATTTTATTTTATTTTGTTTTATTTTATTTTATTTTATTTTATTTTATTTTATTTATTTTATTTTATTTTTTAACGTATTGTTATATTTTTGTTCCACTGTTCCATCGTAACTTCGTTCGTTTTGTTTGTTACGATAATTGTTATTTTTCTTCACTTTTCAAGTTTCTCATTTACGTTATTTATGCACTCTTTCACTTCGATGTTCCATTTTTACGTTCTTGTTGTTATACTATCCGTTTTGTTCTTTATGATAATTTTTCTATTTCTGCATCTTCACGTTCCACTTTTACGTTATTAACTTCGTTCTTCAAACACTATCGATGTTGAATTTTTATTTTTTTTTATATTTTTTGTTTTTTCAATTTATGGTTTTATGATGCTGTGTGTTTCAATACTTCTTCGTTTTGAGACACGTGGAAAGGAGTCCCCGTACTTTTCTTCAGCCTTGCGAATTGCCAAAGAACACTCATAAAAATCTTGCGTGTAAGTAAATCACGTATTGCTTTGAATATATAATATTCAAAGTTTTTTGTGTTTTGCACGTTAAAAAATAAGATTTTTTTATGAAAATTACCGATAGCAGAAATTTTTACACTTTCTATTCTCGCCCGAGTTAAAAATTACCGAGAGCAGAAATTTTTGCACTTTCTATTCTCGCCCGAGTTAAACCGACTGCGCCAGTAACGTTTTTGTCTAAATGTTTAATGATATTCGTTCATTAAACAGTCCAGTAACGTTTTTAATGTTATTATGATTTATTTTATTAAACATTCGTTTTTTAAATATAAAAATTACACTTATATTTTAATGTAATATATTAAATGATATGAACGATATAAATGAACTGCGACAATGAATGACTTTTCTCGATGGATGATGAAATAGAAGTAAGTTATGACGCACGCGATTGATCAAACGGTGCCGCTTATTGTGCGGGACCGCTGACTGGTAAAGATGCTGAGTAAAATAACATGTTGGCAATGATGTTGCGATGCTTTTGCTGAATAAAGACAAAAGTCTCCAACGCAACATTAGGGTATGTCACTTGCATTTAAAGCTGGATCAGTATTGATTTATTAAATTTTTTTATTTATTTATTCTGCTAATTCTTACCAAAAACTTCGTCAAAGCAGACCTCAGTGTTGCTTTACATATATGTATATCTCTTATATTGAAAATTGTACGCATTATTCTCTTTATTTTGGTTTCGAACACTCAATACATCATAATACAGTATACTCTCGAAAAGTAAATTCTCAGAAAGTAAATAATCGCGGAAAAGTTAATCACCTTTAAGATTACACATGCACCTCGATAAAGTAAATTTTTTTAATTTACTTTTCAGAGAGTGTGATAAAAAATTCGAAACGAAGCAAGCAGCGTTTTTTACGATGTTGCAAAAACACTTCTTCTTCTTCTTCTTGGCTGGCGTAGACACCGCTTACGCGGTTATAGCCGAGTCCAAAACAGTGCGCCACGCATCCCTCCTTCTGGCAGTTTGGCGCCAATTGATTATTCAAGCGAAGCCAGGTCCCTCTCCACCTGGTCCCTCCATCGGAGTGGAGGTCTCCTCTTCCTCTGCTTCCACCAGCGGGTACTGCATCGAATACTTTCAGAGCTGGAGCACTTTCATCCATTCGGACAACATGACCTAGCCAGCGTAGCCGCTGTTTTTTTATTCGCTGGACTATGTCTATGTCGTCGAATATCACATACAGCTCATCGTTCCATCGTCTGCGGTATTTGCCGTTGCCAATTCTTAAGGGACCATAAATCTTCCGCAAAACCTTTCTCTCGAAAACTCCTAGTGCCGTCTCATCGGATGTTGACATCGTCCACGCTTCTGCACCGTAAAGTAGGACGGGAATGATGAGAGACTTGTAGAGTTTGGTTTTTGTTCGTCGAGAGAGGACTTTACTTTTCAATTGCCTACTTAGTCCATAGTAGCACCTGTTGGCAAGAGTGATTCGGCGTTGGATTTCCAGGCTGACATTGTTATTGGTGTTAATGCTGGTTCCCAGGTAGACGAAATTATCTACAACTTCAAAGTTATGACTGTCAACAGTGACGTGGGAGCCAAGACGCGAATGCGCTGACTGTTTGTTTGACGACAGGAGATATTTCGTCTTGTCCTCGTTCACCACCAGACCCATACGCTTCGCTTCCTTATCCAGTCTGGAAAAAGCAGAACTAACGGCGCGGGTGTTGTTTCCAATGATATCGATATCATCGGCGTACGCCAGTAGCTGTACACTCTTATAGAAGATTGTACCTTCTATATTTAGTTCTGCAGATCTTATTATTTTCTCCAGCATCAGGTTAAAGAAATCACACGAGAGTGAGTCACCTTGTCTGAAACCTCGTTTGGTATCGAACGGCTCGGAGAGGTCCTTCCCGATCCTGACGGAGCTTTTGGTGTTGCTCAACGTCAGCTTACACAGCCGTCTTAGTTTTGCGGGGATACCAAATTCAGACATCGCGGCATAAAGGCAGTTCCTTTTCGTGCTGTCGAAAGCAGCTTTAAAGTCGACAAAGAGATGGTGTGTGTCGATCCTATTTTCACGGGTCTTCTCCAAAATTTGGCACATGGTGAATATCTGGTCTGTTGTTGATTTTCCAGGTCTAAAGCCACACTGATAAGGTCCAATCAGTTTGTTGACGGTGGGCTTTAGTCTTTCACACAATACGCTCGACAGAACCTTATACGCGATGTTGAGGAGGCTTATCCCACGGTAATTGGCGCAAATTGTGGGGTCTCCCTTTTTGTGTATTGGGCAGAGTACACTGAGATTCCAATCGTCAGGCATGCTTTCTTCCGACCATATTCTGCAAAGAAGCTGATGCAAGCACCTTATCAGCTCTTCGCCGCCGTATTTGAATAGCTCGGCCGGTAATCCATCGGCACCCGCCGCCTTATTGTTCTTCAAGCGGGTAATTGCTATTCGAATTTCTTCACGGTCGGGCAATGGAACATCTGCTCCATTGGGGAATCCGTCGATTGGGGAATCTGGTTCGCCATCTCCTGGTGTTGTACTTTCACTGCCATTCAGCAGGCTGTTTTCTTCAGTTTTAATAAGACTAACTTTTTTGTAAGGATTACTAAGTTTGTCTAATCTCTTCCTCGAAACTTCTGCGTTTACAAAGTTTGTGTCAATATCTTTTTCTTGACGGTTTTTATTTACATTATTTATTCTCTGTTCTTTAATAATTTGAGGATCATGTTTTGGTGACTTTTTATTAAAAAATATTGCATATGGAACTTCATTGGTAGTAGAGTGAACAATTATATGGTTATAAGTGAAAAGAGTTTGTTCAATTTCTAAATATTTTAGCTCTTTATCATCTGAAGTGTTGATTATTCTAAATTTTTCATTTAAAGTTTTATGTAGTCTTTCAATGTCAGCAATACCAGTTTTACCGGTGGTTACTTCTACTTTTATATTTAATGAATTACACCATTGTTTAATGTTTATATTATTTAAACCTTGGTCTTGGTCGATTTTTAAAGTTTTTGGAGGACCCATACAATTAAAAATTTTTAACAATGCTTTTTTGGATTCCAGCCAGTTCAATGCTTTAACTTTTTCTATCATAGCAAACTTAGAATATAAATAGATACATGTTAAATAATATTCATTATTCCATTTCCAAAAATCTACAACATATTTTTCTCTTATTTTGTAAATTGGCGGTGTAATTTTGAATGGAATTTTGTTAGAAATATGATCGTTCTTACAATGATTACACAGTTCACATTCATTTATTATTTTGGTGATTTCCTTAAGAGAATTGGGGTAATAATATTGTAATTTAAAACATTTTGCAACCTTCTCTATACCTTGATGAAGTCCACTTAAATGGATTTCAAGTACTTTACTTTTAACCTTTATGTCAACAGCAGAACTTTTTTACGCACGTTAACAGCAACACACCCGGGTATGTACATACGTTTTGTATGGCAAATGGCATGCCGTTATAACCCTGCAGGTACACATTCAACTAATCGATTGCGATTCAGATTTTTTTTACTAATATACTCACACATTTGCGTTATATGGATAATATACGTATGCATGTGTTAAAAATTGTCATGGAATGAAACCCTAGCTTACATTTTTACACAGGCAACCTTGATATAGTTTAACAAAATTTCTGGATTATTAAGGGGCGCTGATGATGTGGTTAGTATTTATTGTTTTGTGTTTATAAGGATTACTTTAGGTTGCAAACATAAAAACTCAGGCATAAAATCGCTAGTACCTGCGTTAATCACTTGCGCTAAAAAGTATAAAATAGGGTTTACCAGTATTACGGATTTTATCATCCACGTATGATTCGAAGTGAAAGGACGTTTCTGTTTATTTTGTGGAAATAAAAAAATAAAATCAAAGTGAAATGGCAGATGGTGAATGGCTTACTCCACGAAAACTAAGCGCACTTTCGTACGAAGAAGAGCAAGCATATATTCGTCAAACGCTTGAAGAGAGCCAAGAAGAAATAAGTGACCACGATTCAGTAGTTGGTGACGAGGCTTTAGATGAATGTGTAGGTGATATTGGTGGTGATGACACAGACTTAGAAGAGCCCACGTTACCAAAATATGACCCAGAGGACGGCAGTGATTCTGATGAAGAATTTGAAGATGCACCAATTGAAACTGGGGAATATTTTACTGCCAGAGATGGTAATGTTTGGTCTTCGATACAACCACAACCTGTAAGATTCCGTACGCACAACATTCTAAGAAGTGCACAATCTGGACCAGTACGGGCAACGCAAGGTTTGACCATTTCAGAAACGTTCAAATTGATAATGTCAGACGAAATATGCGACATAATTATTCGTGAATCAAATCGAAAGGCAAGGCAATTCTTTGATGATGACAATGCAAAACATCCAACAAGAGAACCGAGATCATGGATTCCCTAAGTGAGCAACTATGCAAGCCAGAAATAGAGAGAAGGGCGAATAACAGCAGAATATCCAGAGTTTTTTCAACGCGCAACGCCATCGAAGCCATGATAGGTAGGCCCATCCGAGTTGGTGATGCTGGAGCACATGAAGCGGAGGAGCGTGATAGTACGGGACGCCTAAAAGTAAAGGGGAATTGCTACATCTGCTCCAAACGACGCCCTACTCGTAAAGCATGCACATTATGCAACAAACCAGTGTGCGCAGAGCATTCCAAAGACTTTCCGCAATGCGATAGATGTAATTGAATTTCAATAATTTTAATTTTTTTCTTAGTTTTTTTAATATTTTTTTCATGAGTATTTTATAATTTATAATAATTTTTATGCCATAAGTATTTTTTTCACTCAAAATAAACTATACTTTTCAAATATTATCATAATTGCATGCGTTTTACTATACATATGGTATGGTATACCCAGGTATGTATGCTGTTGACGTAAGGGTGCAATTTTGTAAATGGGCTTTATCTACCAAACGGATGATCCAATCCTAACCAAAATTGGGACTATTGCGTAAAACAGTTTTCGCTAGGATATCACGAAATTTCAAGTCGATCCGATTATCCAGTTCAGAGCTACAGCGTTTTGAAAACGCAAAACATACCCAGGTATGTTGCCGTTGACATAAGGGTTAAAATTTGCAAAATCTGTAATGTTTTCTAATTCCTTTGTACGCCGATAAATCTTATTGCGACTTGTTATTAGTGTCTTATAAACGTTTTGAAATTGTATAAAATCAGTATCATTGGGCATAAAAATTGTTATATTACTTTTTAACAAATGAGTTTTAATTATATATTTAATAAAATCTGTAGTTAATTCTTTGTATGTAATTACAATTAGGTTATTAGAAAAAACTTTCGTTATTGTAGTTGAGTCTTTACAATCTCTTATTAATTTAATTTGATTTTTGAATACATTTAATGGTCGCTCTTCATCGGCAGAATGAACAGTGTCTACGTTAGATTCAGATTCTTCACTAAAAAAACATTCCGTAATTTTAATACGAGAAAGAGCGTCTGCTACACGATTTTCTTTACCTGATATATATTTTACGTCAAAGTCATACTCATTAAGTCGAATCTTCCATCTTTGTAATTTGGAGTATGGCTCCCTTAAGTTGTGGAGCCATTGCAATGGTCTATGATCACTATTTATTAAAAATTTCCTGCCGTATAAATATGGTCTAAAATATTTAGTAGCCCAAACCATGGCTAAAAGTTCTTTCTCAGTAGTTGAGTAGTGCAGTTCATGTTCATTGAGTGTGCGACTAGCAAAACAAATTGGATGTCCCTGTTGGCTTAACACTGCCCCTAATGCCACATTTGACGCATCAGTCGTCAATGTAAATATTTTCTCATAATTTGGATATGCCAGAATTGGATCATTAGTAATTAAAATTTTTATAGTGTTTATAGCTTCTACGAATTTCTCATCTGAGCTATTTATTTTATTGTCCTTTTTGAGACAGTTAGTCAAAGGTTTAGTTATTTCAGAAAAGTTTTGGATAAATTTACGATAAAATCCCGCCAGACCAAGAAATTGTTTTATTTCTTTTTCCGTTTTAGGAATGGGATAATTTAAAATTGCTTTGATTTTATTAGGGTTAGGCTTGTACCTTCTGGCGTTATGATATGACCAAGAAATTCGGTTTCTCTTTTGAAAAACTCGCTTTTATCCTACTGAATTTTCAAGTTTGCTTCGTTTAATTTACGAAAAACTCTGTCTAGCGATTCTATGTGTTCCTGTAATGACGTACTGAATACTACAATGTCGTCTAAGTAAACCATACAATCTCTCCCTATTAAACCATCTAGAACCGTATTCATCAGTCTCTGGAAGGTGGCTGGTGCATTTTTAAGCCCAAATGGCATTCTTAAAAATTCAAAATGTCCGCTCCGAGTTTTTTTTCTATCTACCGGATCCATTTCTATTTGATGGAAGCCTTGCGATAAGTCTATTGTTGAAAAATACATACACCTACCTAGTTTTTCGAGAATTTCATCCATGTTAGGAATGGGATACCTATCATCACTAGTAATACTATTGAGCTTGCGAAAATCGACAACAATCCTCCACTTCTTTTTACCTGAAGCATCTGACTTCTTTGGTACCACCCAAATCGGTGCTGAATATGGGGAATCACTATGAGAAATGATTTGATTTTCAAGCATTTCTTTTATTTGTTTGTTTACTTCTGATTTATGAATTTCAGGATATCTATACGACTTTACATATATTGGATCTTCATGAACCGTTTTGATACTATGTTTTATTTTATGAGTAAAGGTGAGTTTGTCCCCTTCTTTATAAAATATATTTTCGAATTTATTTAAAAGTTTTTTTAATTCATTTAACTCTTCTGAATTTAAATGTTCAAGTCTAAATTTACTATCTTTAGTGTTATGATTTTCGTTCATATTTAATTCTTGAAGGCAATTATCAAAATTTTCAGAATTTGATTTATTCTTGAAAAAGTTATACCGAACACCGTTCAAGTGTATCATATTTTTTTCCAGATCAACTTTAGCTTTAAGTAGCTTAAGTATATTACAACCAAGTAAACCATCGTAGTTATTCGAAAAATTATAAACGAAAAATTTCAACTTTTTCATATGTTCATCGCTAAACAATTCTTGGGTTTCATTTAGACAAATTTTTCCTATCGCTGTTGTTAATGTTATTGGCTGAACATAAATAATCTTTTCGTTGAATATTCCAGGCCTTATTAAACTAATTGATGAACCTGTGTCGACTAAAAATTTATAATATTTTTACTAAATTTCAGTTCAACTGTGGGGAGTTTTCCGAGGCTGTTAGAGTGAAAAATTTACCTCATCTTGTTCCATTGGTACAGGATAGCCAAAGCGTCTTAGTCGAGATTGGTTTGACCCATGAATCTTATCTTGTTTTAAATTATTTAAGTTTCTATTAGTATAAATGTTTGCAGAATTGAAAGGTGTATGCCTAACTTGTGGGAAATTATTGTTTTGTAAAGTATGTTGTTGATTGCTATGTTCATTGAGAAATGGTTTATTTTTATAATAATTATTTTGATTGGAAAATAGATAATTTTTTGATAAAGTGTTGTAATTGGAACGAACCGGAAATTGATTCGTATTAGTTGCAAAATATTCTATATTACTATTATTATTGTTATTCATATAATTAGGTAGTTTTGAATTTGTGTTAGTTCTTTGAATTGTTTTTTGTTTAGAGAATTGTTTATTATTTTCATAAACATCGTTTTCTTTTAATATTTTGATTGCTGACTTAAGGTCAGTAGCAAGATTTGCGTTTATTAGCGCAGTTAAATAGTTTGGCAATTCTCTTTTTAATGTTTTCAAACTTATCTGATCTAATTCATTATACAAAAATATTTCAGTTGAGCAACTTTCATTTTTTAGTTCGATAACATCTTTTACTTTACAAACTTCTAAATTAATCTCTTCGCATAGTAGCTTAACATTATTTTTAAATTTAATATTGCTTATTTCTAGGATTAGTGTTGAAACTGCCGTGTGTTCTCCGAATTCATCTATAAGTAGTTGCCTCAGCGTCATCCAATCAGGTGGTTGCTCTCGTCTAACCACGTCTAATGCAGCGCCTCTGAGTATTTTTATAACACAGTGTAGATAGAATACTTTCGTCTCTTCCGATATAACAGGAGACTGTGGCATGATCGCATCGACACCTTGAATAAAGAGTGCTGTAATTTCGATCACCATCAAACGGTTGAATGAGTTTGATGTTTTGTATCGCCATTTCCCTGGTTTCTCGTTCCATTTTGTTGTTTTACCTCTTTAATTTTAATGGATTTCAAAATTTGGCTTAGTTCGTTTACTTCTTCTTCCATAAACTGTCTGCTTTGTTTTTATTCACCTTCGTTTTTAATGTAACTTTTGGATTTTTGATTTTGTTTCAACAAGTAGGTATTTTTCTTTTCGTACTTCAGACAATTCGTTTTCTTTTCAACTTTTTCGTTATTAAGGGTTGTGGAGTAGAGTTTTTGTGGAATAATTTATCGTATATTATTTATTTATGTTTTATTTTATTTTATTTTATTTTATTTTGTTTTATTTTATTTTATTTTATTTTATTTATTTTATTTTATTTTTTAACGTATTGTTATATTTTTGTTCCACTGTTCCATCGTAACTTTGTTCGTTTTGTTTGTTACGATAATTGTTATTTTTCTTCACTTTTCAAGTTTCTCATTTACGTTATTTATGCACTCTTTCACTTCGATGTTCCACTTTTACGTTCTTGTTGTTATACTATCCGTTTTGTTCTTTATGATAATTTTTTCTTATTTCTGCATCTTCATGTTCCACTTTTTACGTTATTAACTTCGTTCTTCAAATACTATCGATGTTGAATTTTTTTTTTTATATTTTTTTGGTTTTTATATATTTTTTTTTTTTCAATTTATGGTTTTATAATGCTGCGTGTTTCAATACTGGTTTTTTTTTTTTTTTGTTTTTGAGACACGTGGAAAGGAATCCCCGTACTTTTCTTCAGCCTTACGAGTTGCAAAAGAACACTCATAAAAATCTTGCGTGCAAGTAAATCACGTATTGCTTTGAATATGTAATATTCAAAGTTTTTTGTGTTTTGCACGTTTAAAAATAAGATTTTTTTTATGAAAATTACCGAGAGCAGAAATTTGTACACTTTCTATTCTCGCCCGAGTTAAAAAATTACCGAGATCAGAAATTTTTGCAGTTTCTATTCTCGCCCGAGTTAAACCGACTGCGCCAGTAACGTTTTTGTCTAAATGTTTAATGATATTCGTTCATTAAACAGTCCAGTAACGTTTTTAATGTTATTTGTATTTATTTTATTAAACATTCGTTTTTTAAATATAAAAATTACACTTATATTTTAATGTAATATAGTAAATGATATGAACGATATAAATGAACTGCGACAATTAATAGACTTTTCTCGATGGATGATGAAATAGAAGTGTCATGTATCACGCGATTGATCAAACGGTGCCGCTTATTGTACGGGACCGCTGACTGGTAAAGATGCTGAGTAAAATAACATGTTGGCAATGATGTTGCGATGCTTTTGCTGAATAAAGGCAAAAGTCTCCAACGCAACATTAGGATATGTCACTTGCATTTAAAGCTGGATCAGTATTGATTTATTAAATTTTTTTATTTATTTATTCCGCTAATTCTTACCAAAAAACTTCGTCAAAGCAGACCTCAGTGTTGCTTTACATATATGTATATCTCTTATATTGAAAATTGTACGCATTATTCTCTTTATTTTGGTTTCGAACACTCAATACATCATAATACAGTATACTCTCGAAAAGTAAATTCTCAGAAAGTAAATAATCGCGGAAAAGTTAATCACCTTTAAGATTACACATGCACCTCGATAAAGTAAATTTTTTAATTTACTTTTCAGAGAGTGTGATAAAAAATTCGAAACGAAGCAAGCAGCGTTTTTTACGATGTTGCAAAAACACTTCTTCTTCTTCTTCTTGGCTGGCGTAGACACCGCTTACGCGGTTATAGCCGAGTCCAAAACAGTGCGCCACGCATCCCTCCTTCTGGCAGTTTGGCGCCAATTGATTATTCCAAGCGAAGCCAGGTCCCTCTCCACCTGGTCCCTCCATCGGAGTGGAGGTCTCCCTCTTCCTCTGCTTCCACCAGCGGGTACTGCATCGAATACTTTCAGAGCTGGAGCACTTTCATCCATTCGGACAACATGACCTAGCCAGCGTAGCCGCTGTTTTTTTATTCGCTGGACTATGTCTATGTCGTCGAATAACACATACAGCTCATCGTTCCATCGTCTGCGGTATTTGCCGTTGCCAATTCTTAAGGGACCATAAATCTTCCGCAAAACCTTTCTCTCGAAAACTCCTAGTGCCGTCTCATCGGATGTTGACATCGTCCACGCTTCTGCACCGTAAAGTAGGACGGGAATGATGAGAGACTTGTAGAGTTTGGTTTTTGTTCGTCGAGAGAGGACTTTACTTTTCAATTGCCTACTTAGTCCATAGTAGCACCTGTTGGCAAGAGTGATTCGGCGTTGGATTTCCAGGCTGACATTGTTATTGGTGTTAATGCTGGTTCCCAGGTAGACGAAATTATCTACAACTTCAAAGTTATGACTGTCAACAGTGACGTGGGAGCCAAGACGCGAATGCGCTGACTGTTTGTTTGACGACAGGAGATATTTCGTCTTGTCCTCGTTCACCACCAGACCCATACGCTTCGCTTCCTTATCCAGTCTGGAAAAAAGCAGAACTAACGGCGTGGGTGTTGTTTCCAATGATATCGATATCATCGGCGTACGCCAGTAGCTGTACACTCTTATAGAAGATTGTACCTTCTCTATTTAGTTCTGCAGATCTTATTATTTTCTCCAGCATCAGGTTAAAGAAATCACACGAGAGTGAGTCACCTTGTCTGAAACCTCGTTTGGTATCGAACGGCTCGGAGAGGTCCTTCCCGATCCTGACGGAGCTTTTGGTGTTGCTCAACGTCAGCTTACACAGCCGTATTAGTTTTGCGGGGATACCAAATTCAGACATCGCGGCATAAAGGCAGTTCCTTTTCGTGCTGTCGAAAGCAGCTTTAAAGTCGACAAAGAGATGGTGTGTGTCGATCCTATTTTCACGGGTCTTCTCCAAAATTTGGCGCATGGTGAATATCTGGTCTGTTGTTGATTTTCCATGTCTAAAGCCACACTGATAAGGTCCAATCAGTTTGTTGACGGTGGGCTTTAGTCTTTCACACAATACGCTCGACAGAACCTTATACGCGATGTTGAGGAGGCTTATCCCACGGTAATTGGCGCAAATTGTGGGGTCTCCCTTTTTGTGTATTGGGCAGAGTACACTGAGATTCCAATCGTCAGGCATGCTTTCTTCCGACCATATTCTGCAAAGAAGCTGATGCAAGCACCTTATCAGCTCTTCGCCGCCGTATTTGAATAGCTCGGCCGGTAATCCATCGGCACCCGCCGCCTTATTGTTCTTCAAGCGGGTAATTGCTATTCGAATTTCTTCACGGTCGGGCAATGGAACATCTGCTCCATTGGGGAATCCGTCGATTGGGGAATCTGGTTCGCCATCTCCTGGTGTTGTACTTTCACTGCCATTCAGCAGGCTGGAGAAGTGTTCCCTCCACAAACTCAGTATATTCTGGTCATCAATAACTAGATCACCTCTGGGGGTCCTACAGGAGTGCGCTCCGGTCTTGAAACTTTCGTTAAGTCGCTTCATTTTTTCATAAAATTTTCGAGCATTCCCTCTGTCTGCCAGCTTCTCAAGCTCTTCGTACTCACGTATTTCGGCCTCTTTCTTTTTTTGTCTGCAGATGCGTCTCGCTTCCCTCTTCAGCTCTCGGTATCTTTCCCATCCCGCTCGTGTTGCGGTCGATCGCAACATTACGAGGTAGGCAGTCTGTTTTCTCTCCACTGCGAGACGACAATCCTCGTCATACCAGCTGTTTTTTTGGCTTTTCCGAAAACCAATGGTTTCGGTTGCAGCTGTACGTAAGGAGTTTGATATGCCGTCCCACAGCTCCCTTATACCGAGATGCTGATGACTGCTCTCAGAGAGCAGGAGTGCAAGTCGAGTAGAAAATCGTTCGGCTGTCGGTTGTGATTGCAGCTTCTCGATGTCGAACCTTCCTTGTGTTTGTTGACGTGTGCGCTTTTCTACACAGAGGCGGGTGCGTATCTTAGCTGCTACAAGATAGTGGTCCGAGTCGATGTTGGGACCACGAAGCGTACGCACATCAAAAACACTGGAGACATGTCGTCCATCTATCACAACATGATCGATCTGGTTGCGAGTGATTCGATCCGGGGACAGCCAAGTAGCTTGATGGATTTTCTTATGCTGGAATCTAGTACTACAGACGACCATATTTCGGGCCCCGGCGAAGTCGATCAGCCTCAGACCGTTTGGTGATGTTTCGTCATGGAGGCTGAATTTTCCGACTGTTGTGCCAAAGACACCTTCTTTACCCACCCTGGCGTTGAAATCGCCAAGCACGATTTTGACATCGTGGCGGGGGCAGCGCTCATAGGTACGTTCTAGACGCTCATAGAAGGTATCTTTGATCACTTCGTCCTTCTCTTCCGTCGGGGCGTGGGCGCAAATCAGCGATTTGTTGAAGAACCTCGCTTTGATGCGGATTGTGGCAAGACGTTCATCCACCGGAGTGAATGCCAGGACTCGACGACGGAGTCTCTCTCCCACCACGAATCCCACACCGAATTTGCGCTCCTTTATATGGCCGCTGTAGTAGATGTCACAAGGACCCACCTTCTTCCGTCCTTGTCCCGTCCATCGCATTTCTTGGATTGCGGTGATGTCAGCCTTGAGTCGTATGAGGACATCAACCAGCTGGGCAGAGGCACCTTCCCAATTAAGGGTCCGGACATTCCAGGTGCATGCCCTTATTTCGTAGTCCTTTAAACGTTTGCAGTGGTCGTCATCAAAATTGGCGTCTCTCATCCGAGGCTGTTTTTTCTCACTTTAGCTCTCCTCCAAACGGATGTCTGTTGGCTACCCAGAGGATACTTGGTCTAAGACCGGAAGTCGTGAGCTGCTTGAGCCACATGTAAAAGAATCGTTCCTGGCCACTCCCAAGTGAATGACAATCAGAAACTTTCCTCACTTACGTGAACTTCTACATATGACTCCATCCTCCAAAACACTTACTCTCTTGTTTATCGCGTCTTTTTAGTAAATAAACACTCCTACTTGATCCACTGGTTTAAAAATGAAAACGATGCAAATCAGGTGTCATACTTTTTGAATTGTCGTACAAAAATGGTCAGAAAATATATTGCAAAAGAAAAAAAACAAAAGAATATTCAAGATTTTTTCTCTTCATAGTAAATATGTTTTTCATGTAAATCCATATGTTTTATTGAAGCAAATAAATGAATGAATTTTTTAAGTTTAAAAATGCATTTAATATTATAAAAACAGATAATTTATGTATATATTTGGAAAAGTGAATTATTCGAAAAAGTAAATTACCCAAAATACCAATCGATTTACTTTTCGAGAGTATACTGTATGTTGTCGACAGGAGAGGTTTTGTTATGCGACCAGGATTTAAACCTAATGACAGCCTAGATCTTGCGCACCTCTATTGATAATCATTCCTTTTCTAGCCTTTTCATACAGCCAAATTAATTGATCAATTAAATACTTGATTGAGAATTGAGGTCTGTAGCTTATAAGTTATCTAAAACTCTATTCAAAGTCATTCGTCCAAATACTACGTTTCTAATAGGGTGTTACTAACATATTTACTTCGAAAGTAAGCGCCAATCTGCAAAAGAAGTCAAAAGGACAAGTTCTCCTTTAATTCTGAAGAATGCAGAAACCCTGATCCAATAAATATCTCTTATACGATAAGAGCTGAGGTGCTTGTCTAAATGATAAGTTCTTGTTACGGATTTTGAAATAGGCTGCTTAGACCTTAGGAACATATTTTTATTGATCAAATCGTAGTATATATATAATTATTATAAAATATATAATTTTTTATACTCTCGCAACAAAAGTTGCTAAGAGAGTATTATAGTTTTGTCCACATAACGGTTGTTTGTAAGTCCTAAAAATAAACGAATTAGATATAATGTTATATATACCAAAATCATCAGGGTGACGAGTAAAGTTCAAATCCGGATGTCTGTATGTCCGTCCGTGCAAACTGTAACTTGTGTAAAAATTGAGATATCTTAATTACACTTGGAAGAATGTTAAGTTCGAAGATGGGCGGAATCGGACCACTACCACGCCCACAGAATGTCGAAAACCGAAAACACATAAAGTGCCATAACTAAGCCGTAAATAAAGCTATAGAAATAAAATTTTGTACAAAGGATTGCTCTAGGAAGGGGCATATTTGGATGTAAATTTTTTGGGAAAGTGGGCATGGCCGCCCTCTACTAAGTGGTTTGTACATATCTCGTAAACTACTACAGCTGTATCAACGAAATTTTTTGGAGTCGTTTATTTCAGGCATTTCCTTATATAGTCCAAAAATGGAGGATATCGAAATATAACCACGCCCACCTCCCATACAAAGATTATGTTGAAAACGACTAACAATGCTTTAATTCAGTAAGGGAAAACACCAGAAACCTTAAATTTCATTATAAAGAAGGTACAGAAGGGCTCCACACAAATTGGTATACAAAATTTTAAGTGGGTGTGGCTCCGCCCACTTATGGGTCAAAAACCATATCTCCGAAACTACTCGACCAATATCAATTAAATTTGGTTTGTAATATTTTCCTTACATCTCTATGATATGTTGTGAAGATAGGCCAAATCAGTTCACAACCACACCTACTTTTTATATACCATAACTTTGAGGTCGATCTGAATCGTTTACTTTACAATACATAAAGCAAGCACTAGTGAAGATATCGGAACAGAACTGTGCATAAGTACCGCATTTATAGCGTGGCATCCCCTTTCTAAAAATCGCCGAAATCGGACCATAGGTTTTCAAGGCCCCATATATCGAACATGAGGATTTCGGTGCTTCTAACCTAATATTAGGGTTTTCAACTTTCCATGGACTTTATACCATATATGTGAAGAAAATGTGGGTCAAATTGTCTATTATATAATATTGGATAAATAAATTGCGAGAGTATAAAATATTCGGTCATAACCGAACTTAGCCCTTCCTTACTTGTTTTTATTTTATTTTTAATTTTATTTTAGAAATGGAAAATATTTCGTTATAGAATAAAGTATTATTTTAATTTTTTTTACTAAAATGATAAGTCCGAAAAGTCGCTGTAAAAGCGACCAAAATAGTGTAAATGAGAAGAGAAATGTTTGCGCTTGCGCTTTTCACATATTTTCACAATTAATTTATTTTTTATTAAACTATCAGAATAGTTTTTATTAAATTATTTTGCATTTTACAGTTATGAAACCGTTATATGTGCATAACACATTTGTACAGTTTTTATGTGGAAATAAACTTAATTTAAATAAACTGATTTCATTCTTCGAACTGTTCATTCTCTCTCTCTCTCTCACCACAGCTCCGGTCGGCCATCACGCTATCGGTCGGTCACCGAAGGACGCGGCGCATTAAGTCTGTGCGCGCCATCCGCCCTACCGTTGGCCATTTCATTTCAAAGTGCACCTCTGATGACACCATCAACCACAAATACACCATCACAGATGACGAGTGTTAAATTTGAGTTGCATTCGCATTGGCGGCAGTGCAGACTGGAGGCTGCAAGTAGACATGGCAACATGGCAATTATTTTTCCGACTGAAACTTGCAGCATAAATTTACGAAGTGAAGCTATGCAAGGCGCAGAACGACGAAACGAGCAAAAATGTAACTATTGTTACCTTTACATATAAATATATGAGCGGTATGAGTGTTTGGACTTTGGTGAATGTACATAGATATAAATATTTGGTATGAACGATGGAGATGTGAGCACATGAGGCCAGATATTTATTCAGTTGTGGTTGCCATATGGCGCTAAATTTAGATATAAAGTTCATATATTTTGCTAATAATACATACACACATATATACTTTACAGACAAAGTACATTGGCAGAAGTTTATTATAAGTTTTCACATACAGTACTAGCGCCCAACCAGCAGTAGACAATTGAAAAAGTTAGTCAATTCGAGCGGAAATATTAAGCAAAGGTTATGGCGAACTTCAGCAATAAATGTGTTCGTGTTTCGAAAACATTTATTTTAGCAGGGAATTTTGCTCCAAAACAGACATAGTTTTGTTCCCTAAGCAGGCAGAGGGAAGTGGTGGAAAACAGTAGTGGCTAAGCACACTCCACTACTTTTCTCCATATAAGATATACAATAAAACTTTGTAAATTAACTACAGACAGTACAATTTAGGATTATTTTTGGACATTCAAGCAGGTGGTTTTGTTTTTTGTTTTATTTAAATACAAAAATACGAAGCTTTGCAGCACAATATTGCATTATATGTTAAAGCAAGTATGCATTCACATATGTTTACCAAAGACTACTCTATTAGAAATTAACATCTGTCATTGTTTCGTTTAAACTGTTATTCTCATTAGGGAAATTAAAATAAACAACAGCTGATTGTGAAGCAAAAATAAATTTAACTAACAGATCTGTTTGTTATAACAAACGTAAGCAATTAAATACTAATAGCGCATTTAGAATAGGAATATTTATAATTAACTGTACTGAAACTTTAATTGAAAGAAATTTGTAAAAAGTATGCACATTGTTATAAAAATTCTAGAAAAAATATATTTGATAACAATTATTAATTGCGCATTTAAAACCATAAAAACACAATTAACGACATAATTGATACCAAATTGCTCTGTTTCGATTTATCTGCAAATTATCTAAAGACGAGTTATACGACGACCCCTAAATTCTAGAGGTCTAGGCGTGTATAACCGGTGATACACTGGCACCTGGGGGTAGTTTTTTGTTGTGATCACCGGTGATACATTGGCAGCCAACGTGTTAATTGCGCTTAGTTTTTGAACCTCCTTTTTTTAACCCTAGAATGGTAAACATATTTTTTTGCTCTTTAATGGTAATCTTCGCCTGTGAGGCGACTTTTATAAAAAACCCACATTTTACCCTTAAAAAAACAAAAATGTATTAAAACAAAAACAAAAGCGTATATATTAATTGCTTGGTAATAAAAATAAACAAAAAGCAATTCATTTTTTAAATATCTTAAATATATTATTGGCAACATTTATAGATCACATATTTTATCAGTAGAATGAATAGATCTTTTACAAAAAATATATAAAAAATTAAAAAACAGTTTGAGATCAAAAAATAAACTTCAGTGTCTTGTAGACCTTATATCTAATTAACATATTAAAAAATATTATAAATCTTAAATCTTAAAATAATTTCTGCAAGACAAAATAAAGTTTGTGGGTTTTCCACCTACTTTTTCACATCACATTGCCAACAATTTGGTGATCTGTGCTTTAAGCAATAAGTTTTCTTGCATTTTGCGCAGAAATATACGCATCATTTTCTTTAGCTACATCAATATACTGCATGTCATCGTCGAAATCGTCGACGTAAGTGGGATCAGCCACACTATCATCTGAATCGATATCTACATCTAAATCGTCATCAAGTTCACTTCCATCAAGCGATATCTCCTCCAGCCATTTGAGTAACTGCACATCAGGAGGAGCCATCTCTAAAAACTATAAAAATTATGCAAAAACTCAAAATTTTAGCAAAAAACAAAACAAATGCGCAAACGAATATTTACAAAAAAAGTACCTTTATTGGTAAACTTCGCCTCAGAGGCGACATACGTATCTATATATAACCAACGCAACGTAGCAAAACAAAATACGTCTGTGCCCAAGCTCGTACAACACTCAACTGAGTTGGCACGAGCGCACGCCTTAATACGAGTGAACGATCAGGAAATATTGCAAAAAAAAAAAATTCTTCGCCTCACAGGCGGTGTTTACCATTCTAGGGTTAATTCACATTAAAATATTTATTGTACAATTTTGAGATAAATTGGGCTTAATTATATCTCAATTAACTAGCTTAAAGCGTTGCTAATATCTTTTCCACACAGCCAAATTAATTGATCAATTAAAATTTTCATTGAGATATTAGTTTTTGTCCTTCACACTGCCGGTTACTCGATAAATGACCAGCTGTGCACATTTTTGTATTTGCTTTTCATAAGAAATTGGTTCCAGCAGCTGATTGCTATTTTTAGCAGCGCTACCGTCGTGTAGCTTGAACAACAACTCGCAGGCAAAGAACGTATATATAATTACAAATACGGTCTTTGTTGCAGATTTGTATTTCATTTTTAAGTCGATGAAAATTCAATTAAAAATTAATGTATATTTTTAATTTGTATGGTAAATTAATCGAGCAGAGGCCGTTTAATTATTTAATTAGTTCCTGTGTGTGTTTTATTTTTATACTCTCGCAACAAATGTTGCTAAAGAGAGTATTTTGTTCACATAACGGTTGTTTGTAACACCCAAAACTAAACGAGTTAGATATAGGGTTATATATACCAAAGCGATCAGGGTGAAGAGTGGAGTTCAAATCCGAATGTCTGTCTGTCCGTCCGTCCGTCCGTCTGTGCAAGCTGTAACTTGAGTAAAAATTAAGATATATTGATTAAACTTGGCACACTTATTTCTTGGCACCATAGGAAGGTTGCTTTCGAAAATGAGCAAAATCGAATCGGATACGACTCAAGGCTGACATCACCGCCATCCAAGAAGTGCGATGGACGGGACAAGGACGGAAGAAGGTGGGTCCTTGTGACATCTACTACAGTGGCCATATAAAGGAGCGCAAATTTGGTGTTGGATTTGTGGTGGGAGAGAGACTCCGTCGCAGAGTCCTGGCATTCACCCCGGTGGATGAACGTCTTGCCACAATCCGCATCAAAGCGAGGTTCTTCAACATATCGCTGATTTGCGCCCACGCCCCAACGGAAGAGAAGGACGATGTGACCAAAGATGCTTTCTATGAGCGCCTAGAACGCACCTATGAGCGCTGCCCCCGCCACGATGTAAAAGTCGTGCTTGGCGATTTTAACGCCAGGGTGGGTAAAGAAGGTGTCTTTGGCACAACAGTCAGAAATTTCAGTCTCCATGACGAAACATCGCCAAACGGCCTGAGACTGATCGACTTCGCTGGGGCCCGAAATAAATATGGTCGTCTGTAGTACCAGATTCCAGCGTAAGAAAATACATCCAGCTACTTGGCTGTTTCCTGATCGAAGCACGCGTAACCAAATCGATCACGCTGTGATAGACGGAAGACATGTCTCCTGTGTTTTAGACGTACGTACGCTCCGAGGACCAAATATAGACTCGGACCATTATCTGGTCGCAGCGAAGATACGCACCCGCCTCTGTGCAGCAAAGAACGCCCGTCAACAAACACAAGGAAGGTTCGACGTCGAAAAGCTGCAATCGCAACAGACAGCCACGAAATACTCTACTCGACTTGCACTCCTGCTCTCTGAGAGCACTCATCAGCATCTCGGTATAAGGGAACTGTGGAACGGCATCTCAAACTCACTGCGTACCGCTGCAGCCGAAACAATTGGTTTTCGGCAACGACAAAAAACAAGCTGGTACGATGAGGAGTGCCGTCTCGCAGCGGAGAGAAAACAGACTGCCTACCTCGCAACGTTGCAAACGACCACAACACGTGCGGGATGGGATAGATACCGAGAGCTGAAGAGGGAAGCGAGACGCATCTGCAGACAAAAAAAGAAAGAGGCCGAAATACGTGAGTACGAAGAGCTTGAGAAGCTGGCAGACAGAGGGAATGCTCGAAAATTTTATGAAAAAATTAAGCGACTTAACGAAAGTTTCAAGACCGGAGCATCCTCATGTAGAGACCAAGGTGGTAATCTGGTAACCGATGTCCAGGGCATACTGGGATTATGGAGGGAACACTTCTCCGACCTGCTGAATGGCAGTGAGAGTACAACACCAGGAGATGGCGAACCCGATCCCCCAATCGATGACGATGGAACAGATGTTCCATTACCCGACCATGAAGAAATTCGAATAGCAATTACCCGCTTGAAGAACAACAAAGCAGCGGGGGCCGATAGATTACCGGCAGAACTATTCAAATACGGCGGCGAAGAACTGATAAGGTGCATGCATCAGCTTCTTTGCAAAATATGGTCGGAAGAAAGCATGCCTGACGATTGGAATCTCAGTGTGCTCTGCCCAATCCATAAAAAGGGAGATCCCACAATCTGCGCCAATTACCGTGGGATCAGCCTCCTAAATATCGCATACAAGGTTCTATCGAGCGTACTGTGTGAAAGACTAAAGCCCACCGTCAACAAACTGATTGGACCTTATCAGTGTGGCTTTAGACCTGGAAAATCTACAATGGACCAGATATTCACCATGCGCCAAATCTTGGAAAAGACCCGAGAGAGAAGAATCGATACTCACCACCTTTTTGTCGATTTTAAAGCAGCTTTCGACAGCACGAAAAGGAGCTGCCTTTATGCCGCGATGTCTGAATTTGGTATCCCCGCAAAACTAATACGGCTATGTAAGTTGACGTTGAGCAACACCAAAAGCTCCGTCATGATTGGGAAGGACCTCTCCGAGCCGTTCGATACCAAACGAGGTTTCAGACAAGGTGACTCACTATCGTGCGACTTCTTTAACCTGATGCTGGAAAAAATTATAAGAGCTGCAGAGCTAAACAGAGAGGGTACCATCTTTTACAAGAGTGTACAGCTCCTGGCGTACGCCGATGATATTGATATCATCGGAAGCAACAACCGCGCCGTTTGTTCTGCTTTTTCCCGCATGAATAAGGAGGCGAAGCGAATGGGTCTGGAGGTGAATGAGGACAAAGCACGAAATATCTCCTGTCATCAAGCAAACAGTCGGCGCATTCGCGTCTTGGCTCCCACGTCACTGTTGACAGTCATAACTTCGAGGTCGTAGATAATTTCGCTTTACCTGGGAACCAGCATCAACAACACGAACAATGTCAGCCTCGAAATCCAGCGCAGAATAACTCTTGCCAACAGGTGCTACTTTGGACTGAGTAGGCAATTGAACAGTAAAGTCCTCTCTCGACGAACCAAAATCAAGCTCTACAAGTCGCTTATCATCCCCGTCCTGATCTACGGTGCAGAAGCTTGGACGATGGCCACCTCAGATGAGACGACACTAGGAGTTTTCGAGAGGAAAATTTTGCGCAAGATTTATGGTCCTAAGAACATTGGCAACGGCGAATACCGCAGACGATGGAACGATGAGCTGTACGAGTTATACGACGACATTGACATAGTTCAGCGAATAAAAAGACAGCGGCTACGCTGGCTAGGTCATGTTGTCCGAATGGACGAAAACACTCCAGCCCTGAAAGTGTTCGATGCAGTACCCGCCGGAGGAAGCCGAGGAAAGGGAAGGCCTCCACTCCGTTGGAGGGACCAGGTGGAGAGCGACCTGGTTACGCTTGGGATCTCCAACTGGCGCCGAACTGCGAAGGAGAGAGAGAGATGGCGCACTATCGTCGATTCGGCTATAACCGGCTAAACGGTTGCAACGCCAATCACATACATATCGAACACGAGGACCTCGGTGCTTCTAACCTAATATTATGGTTTCCAACTTTCAATGGACCTTATACAATATATATGACGAATATGTGGGTCAAATTGTGTATTATATAATATAAATAAAGTTAAATAAATAAATTGCGAGAGTATAAAATGCTCGGTTACACCCGAACTTAGCCCTTCCTTACTTGTTTCTTTTAATTTTGTATTATTAAATCATTTTAATTAAGACGTCTTAATCGAGTTGAGGCCGGTTAATTGATCAATTAGCTCCTGTGTGAAAATGCTATTATGTCTTATTTTTTTTAATTTTGTATTATTATAATAAATCCATTTAATTAAACAAAGTTTAACTAACTTCATCTATAATCATGCAATGAATTCAATTAATTAATTAATTACTTAATGAATGAGACATACACTTTTTAGCTACGGCAAAAAATACAATTCCACCGCATTCAATGAGGCATAAGCAAACGCTTGTGCAATTATATCAAATATTTACAATTTTTTATTGTCAATAATAGCAGGCACAACTGTTACTATTCTTCCAAAGTGCTATAAATACTATAAACAATGCCACACATTTGATTAAATTAGCGCAAAGCTTAATAGCTGTACTCGCACTACCAAATTGACGTTGAATGAATTATGTTTTTGCTGTAATTGAAATGGGAAAACATTCCAACATCAACATGTGTGCACGTTGGCATTTCGAAAGGCGCATGCATTGCATAATAAAGGTGTGCATGATTTGTAATCGAAACAATTAACAAGCGAGCGCGTTAACAGCTAGAAATTTACTTGTAACTCTGGCAGAATACTAATTGCGTAAAAGCAGTGTGTAAATCAATAGCGGGCAGCTAATATATACATAGAACAAAATTTAAGGGAATGGTTGTGCCAACATTACACTTATTTATCGCTTGAGTGATACTAAAATTTGCTGCGTGATTTTAATAGAACTCAAACAGAAGAAGAGACCGTATAATAGCATAAAATGGGTCTTGGACGCGACGACTTATGCTGTGGAGCAGAAGCTATATCCCTAAAGAAAATTATATGACTATTTGATGCTGCTATCTAACACAAGGTCTGGGGATCAAACTGTTTCGATCAACTTGGATCATAGCGAAGGTTGACAGTTGGGTTATTTGTGATATGGAAAGTAGTGATGTTAAGTAAAATAGATGATGTTAGTCAATAGAATCTTAAAACTGTATCTGGAACTGTTAGTAAAAAAAATCCTAGCTCTAAACCTTAGTAATCATCATTACCATTTTGTAATCATTCCTCAGAAGATCGGAGAATAAACTTAGAAAAGAATTAATTCTTACACAGAATAACGACAAACTGCATGGAAGATATGCCTGAAAACCAAACCAACTTAGTAAATTATGTTAATCACGTCAATTTCACTGAATATTCACTTTCACTTCAATATAGCAACATTTCAGTTCACTCCGTACTCATACCAGTATAATTAATTACTTGTTTGATTTCACAACCGTCGCTTAATTAAAAATCCCACAACTAATATGCAGACGGAAACAAAATGCAAGTGAAGCCATTAAAACATTTAACTTTCACTGCAACTCACTGTTAATTACAAAAACAACTTGACAAAACATGAAACTTCAACTTACACGCCACCGCTGCCACAACTACATAGACAGACTCATTTGTAGGACGTATAACGGCAGTCAAAAGTTTAATAACTGCGCGGAGATAAAGTAAGTGTCAGCGTAGGAAAACGGCGTCAATAAATCAAGCAAAAAGGCGGAAAATGCAAAAGCAAAACTTTTAGTAAAATTGTTCGAATAGTGGCTGAGAGTTTAATTAATTTGTGATTCCTGTAGCTAACTAATGAGCAGCGCAAGTATTGCGCAGGGAAGTTATTGTGGAAGCCAATGAAATTCAGAGGAAATAATAAACATAATTGTTATCAGCCGCAACAAAACTTAAGGTTGCTAGGTTATTGGGTATCCTAAGCAAATGTTTATTGTTGTATGTTTGTATGTCTGTATGTCTGTATGTGTATATGTTTATGTGTGTTTATAGGCGGCACAGTGGGCTGTTAAAGAAGAAGTTGCTGCTGAACTTTCTCTATTTTCTAACTGAGCTCATTATCTGTATATGAATGTATGTATGTATGAAATGTGCAAAATAAAAAAATATAAACAAAAACTGTCACTCAGATTGAAATAAAACAGTGTGCGCAGTAAGTCGCTACACAATTTTCTTAACAACTAGCTGAATATAATAAAAAGTTATTATACAATTTATGGAAATTTTTACTACACACACACACACACGCACACTCATGTGTACCTAAATATGTATGTATGTGAAATCAAAATTTAATAGAGCCATATACATATGTATACATAATATGTCTAAAAATTTAATATGAGTAAATGTAACTCTCGACTTGCTATAAATACATATATATTTTAAATGTATGTATATGTAGTGTTTAGTGTTAATAAAGGTGTCCTACAAATATTGTTGTAGCTCTAAGCAAATTTAGTCTAAATATGTATGGTTGTTTATATGTAAAAACATTGAATATTAATATGTTGCAATTTGTTAAGCTAAAAACCCTAATGTACTTAAGTATACATGTACAGCAGCAATATTTTACATTAATTTATAGACGTAAGTTTTAATAAAATGTTTAAACAGTCAAATCAATAATAATTTCTAATCTATATATAGATCTTTTATCGTAGAAAACATATTCCAATTATCAAATAAATAATGTAAAGAGTTTTACTTGTTATTATTACCACTATCACAGATTTTAACAGCAAAATTTCAAAACTTAAAATTTAAAAAATATAATTTTAGATAATTTTTATGAAAATTTGCTCAAACAGAATTAAGCTGTCATGTTTTGTGACAATTATTATATGTATTTTAATTTTAATTAAATAAATATGTATATAACTTTTATTTTAAGCGCTGTTTTCAGTTCAAAATATTTTAAATCGATTGATTAATTATAATTTTCTAATTATGGTTAATAGAAAAAATATTATTATAACACTAAGGCTGGTATTGTCACTGGCGAAGCGAATGAAATTTCATTCGAATTTCGCCAGCTCGAATTGTGAGTGGCGAACACTTGGTGAATTCGCCAAAAATAGGCGAAGGAACCGCCGAAAATGAATTTTTGGTATTGTCACTGACGAATATGGAAAATTCGCTTCGCCTAAACTGTCAAAATCTGGCGAACACTTATTTCATTCGCCAGTTCAATTAAATTCAAAAACATGTAAACATTTAAACAAAATTAAAGGAATTGGAATTAAAAAAATTAAACACTCGAAATAAAATAAGTATTTCAAATAATTAAAAATTAATTTCATTATTTTAATATTATATATTTATTTTTATTTTGATTCGCATTATCGCTATCTTCTATCAGTTTCTTTATATGCTGAATTACTTGTGATGCCTTGGTTGATATCAGTTGACTTTTATGCAAACGAACAATTAGTGTCTTTATTGTGTTTAGAATCGCGTCTGCCTCTTCGATATTCTTCCATAATGCTTTAAATTTTTTTCGCAACAGTTTAGTACTTAAAACACGTAATTGTTCTAAGAATATTTCATTGTTCACAAAGTATTGCAAAAGCTCCCTTTGAAATCCAGGAAGATCCAGTTCACACACATTAAACCAAGTAAGCAAGTATAAAATAACCCGTTCCAATCCGTCACTAGATGAAAT
Source organism: Zeugodacus tau (assembly GCA_031772095.1). Classification (NCBI taxonomy): domain Eukaryota; kingdom Metazoa; phylum Arthropoda; class Insecta; order Diptera; family Tephritidae; genus Zeugodacus; species Zeugodacus tau. The sequence continues at coordinate 9,481,275 of CM062649.1, read as the reverse complement.
TTGATCAACGATGAAATCAGTTTCGTTTGTTTTAATGAAGAGAAAAGTGTCCAAAGGTTCCATATTAATTGCTTTACGCTTCTCTGTTGTATTCATCTTTTTTATCTTTGCACCTTTCACAAGATCCGAAGCAGCTTCTAGACGTTTTTCCTGAAGGTATTCATCTGTAATTTCATTTTATAAAGCCGGTAATAATATAAGTGTATATGGTCTTCACTGCATTCTCATACCTGTTTATATATTTATGAATATATTAGCTTCCGTAGAATTCACTTGGCCATCGAACTCTATATCAGATATTTCTTCAAGTACACAATTTTTTTTTTGTTTATGTTTAAATAGAAACAACAATTTATGGACTTTTTGATTTGGTTGTATGAAATTCAAAATAAATTTTGTAAACAAAAACAATATTCAAATTAAAGTCGTCAAAAATGTCAATTTTGGATGAATTCGTGTGACATTTTTCAATTATTTTGGTATGGCAACAAAAATGTTAGGCAAATGTGTTCATTCGCCAGTCACAATACGAACCAGTCGAATTTTCGCCAAAGCGTTCGACTCGCCAAGTACGTTCGCTTCGCCGGTGACAATACCAGCCTAATAGTATGTTTACATATGAAAATAATCTCGTTCTAAGCTCGTTCAATAATCTAACCGTTTACATATAGCCAAATGAGATTATCAATTGTCAAATGTGTTGCATTTGTTGTTGTATTACACATATTTCTCTCGCTGTCGGCCATTGTTGTTTACATTTTCATTTGACATTTCTCCTTTTCTTCGCAAAATTATCGATAAACCTAGGAATAACACCGAAAATCTAGTTGTATAAAACGAGATAATTTTATAATCTCGGATTATCCAGAGAGGAATTTTGTATGGGAAATCTCGTTTCTTAATTACAGATTATCAAGTTAAGCTCGTAAATGGAGATAATCTCGTTATATGTAAACATAGTATAAGTTTTAAATAGATATTATTTTAAAATAACAAACAAAATCCAATATATGTATTATTTAATTCAAGGAATTAAATATAATAATTAAACTATTTTTTAAATAAAAATATATGGCCATAAATTAAAATTTTATTGTTATTTTTTATTAGCTGTTTATTTTATTATTTCTTTTTTTGTTTTATTAAATTTTACTCATTTTTTGCCTTATAATCTACACCTGTTATTTAAAAATCCAAAAACATTCCTGGTAACCATTGTCATGTTGGTTGAATACTTGTCTAACAGTGCGTGTGTTCTAAATCTATCGGCAGTAAGGCTGAAATAATAGAAATATTACTTTTTTATAAGTAATACTCCTGATCATTATGACTTGAAAAAGTCCTCACAAAAATCAGTTAATAGACAGCTTAAATGTTTTCTACGGTAGCCATAAATAGTAAATAGTATTCTGAATACAAAAAAGTAAAATTTTTATTTTCTATTAAAATGCAAGAGGTTAAATGCTGTACCTCTCAACTACAATTCAAGATAGATGCATTTTTGCTGCTTGAACTGGATAGCGAGTTTCCAGAAAATTAATTATCTACCAAATAATATAGTTTTTTTTTTCAAATTTGTGGTAACAATATATTCAATGTAGATTCATAAATGAAAAATAAAATAGATTATGTTAAGTACCTATATGTTAAATAAAAAAATTATAATAATTCTACTGCACTAACTGAAGTAATTGATCAGAATTTTTATAGTCGTATAAGCTTGTGAGTAGGTCTTTTTATATTACTCCATGATTGAGTATACTTGGTGATTAATACTAAACCAAAAATTTACAATCGAATTTGAATAAGCAATATAGAGAGATGGCTTTGTTAAATTGTACATAACAATATTTTTTTGTAATATTTAATCAGCTGATGGGTAATATTTAACCCTTCAGATCACCTTTTCAAGTTTGTGAGAATTTGTACTGAAAATCATTTTCTTATTTTTTATGATTTCTACTAACTAAGTCAAATATATAGTTTTGAAACCGTTAAAGTGTTCCCTTGACTTTATCTACTATACAAATGTTTGGCAGACTTACCTGACAGCCAAACTTTCACATTGAGAAAAGTGTTGTAAATAAGGAAAAAAGAGTGTAGATTAATAGATTGATAATAGTAATATATTATTGGGTCTACAACTTTGCTTCCGCCGTTTTCCAATAGATGTCTCTAGGGTCAAACACTGGTCGATTAAATCGATTTTTTTATATCGATCTTGGACATTTGTGTCAACATTAACACAATAAAATATTTGTGCAGATCTGTTTGCATCCCAAACTTATTCTCAACTGAAAATGTAACTTTTTGAGCCTAATTCTCGACATTTGCGAGAAATTTTGCTCTTCTTTTTTAATTCCAAGAAAAGTGAGGCTGAGGCTCATCGAATGCTTTCGGATACGTACGGTGAGGCTGTCTTAAGTGAAAAAGCCTTAAATTTACAAAAAAACGGCGGAAGCAAAGTTTTAGACCTAATAAATAAAAGAAAAATTTATTTCACAACCATTTATGATACGGTTATCATTAAGTTCAACCATTTTTCGCTAGTTCTTCCAAAGAAACAGGAAGAACCACATCTAAATAAAATGGCACCGGTAGAGTTCAGGCTATGCGCCCACACGTTTATCAAACACAAAAAGCGGTTTGTGAGATACGACAGCTCACGACACTTTGCCATATAAATTTTATTACGCAGTCATTAGCAATTGAACCGCTTCGAGTATTTAAGTGTTGTTGTCGCAACCCTCACAATCAACAGCTATTTAATGAAATACGAATGTAAATGCTTGTATATATGTATGTATAACAAATTTCTCATTCTAACAAATATTACAACCACTTCGATATTATATTATATACTCGTATATACAAACTGCCTCATTAAGTGTCAAGTATCTCCGCCACGCTTCGAATTCGGTCAATTGCACAAATAATCAGTTTTGTTTATAACAATGCTCGATTGAGCAGTTCAAGTGACATTGAAAATATCCCCAAGGCGTCACAAACACAATTGCTACTATACACATACATTCGTACATTTCTTAGTATGTGTTTCTTCGCTTCGGAACTTTTGCTAGCGGGAGCACAGAGATCTACTTGACCGTGTATATTAAGGAAAATAATATGAAACAATCATTAAAAACACTTTAGTCTCGGTTGTTTGCCTGTAGCTATGAACTTTACATTGGTACTTTCGGACAACAAGAACACCAACAGTAAAACATGGCCTAGGATATAAATGTAAGTAGAACAGACAACGATTAAGGTCAAGTGTAACTGCGCGAAGTGGGAAGAGATAGCTAAGCAACAAAAAGGAAAGGGAGAATAAGTTCAATCGAAATTAAATTTAAGGTACTCGGCGCAATTTGGGTAAGATTTGTATACATATTATTTAGTTTCTTAGTTCTCACAGAAAATTACGAGTTACGAGTAGACAATATATAAAAAAGAGATAGAGCGAATGCCGCAGACTGCGCCTTAAGATCGGCCGGGTGCAAAAATCAGTATCGGAGTACTGTTTATCGTTAAAATTTGTGTTCCTACAAGTGGAGAAAGGATAATATCAAATACAGTCAGCAGCCAACATCGGATTTTTAAGCCACCATTAAGACTAACAACCGAATCAAATGGCACTCAAAGTATTGAACGGACAGACTAAAATGTTTAATCGGAAGTGGCACTCATTGAAAGAGTAATAACGTGCCTAAACGAAAGTTCAAATTTGGCTTTAAATATTACAGACGACTCTTCACATACATATATTATAGTTTTATATATATAAATATATATAACTTTGCCAAAATGAACTTCAGCTATATCAACTATTATAAATTACAAAAAATTGTAAAAGTTATAAAAATTCAAAGTAAAAACCGCTAGTACCCTCATCAAAGACAATGTGTGCACTCAACTGTATATTTCATTCAAACCGTTATACCGCTGATTTCACTCAATTTACTCACTCACACTTTTTACGAAAACTTCCGACAACTTTTTGTTTCTTCCTTATTATTGACGCCTTTGATTTTATGCAGAATTGTCAGCTGTATCCATTACGAAATTGCAAATATTTTATTTTCAGAGATTTTGGATTTCCACTTAATTCAGTTTGGGTTAATTGAATCATACTTGATTCGCTATGATTTTATTTTACTCTTGAATGGATATTTGGCGGTTCATGTCGCAGTGTGACTGAGTAATGTAAGTACTGCGTGCATTCACATATCGTATGTATGTTTTTTGGTGTATATTTTTGAAACTATATTCAGTAAATCGATAAAATTCAAAGAGTAATTCGGTATATGAATACATTAAGATACTCTAAAGTATACAGCCGTAAATATAAGTTGATGGATTTTTAACGTGTACAGTAGGGTGGCCCTTAGTTGTATGGAGGATAAAAAAAGTGTCTGGATTCTCGATCGCACCCCCTTGAAATATGCGAATAGCCCAAAAACTAGTATATACAAAGTTTTGGGTCAATCAAAAAAGGTTTAGAGGTTGCGTAAGGAGCTTGAAATCCTGAAAATAATAAGAATTTTTGCCATTTTTATGTCTCAGACTTCCATATTTCAAAGTCACATTATCCCTTACTGGTTTTCCATACTGTAATAAGATAATAAGAATAACATTAGAACCGTTATAACGGTATATCACGAGGCATGCGACGCTTGAGAATGCACCACATTAAAATACTTTCATATTTGTATTTCTGTAACTCTATCATCAATCGACCGATTTTTAGGATTGTGGTAATTTTGGAAAGGTAATAAAATGCAGATCTTATTACGGTATGGAAACCAGATAGTGTGGCTTTGAAATATGGAGACATAAAAATGGCAAAAATTCTTATTATTTTCAGGATTTCAAGCTCCTTGCGCAACCTCTAAACCTTTTTTGATTGACCCAAAACTTTGTATATACTAGTTTTTGGGCTATTCGCATATTTCTAGGGGGTGCGATCGAGAATCGGAATACTTTGGAAAATAAGGGCCACCCTAGTGTACAGTGAAAATGTTAAACTACATCGAAGAGCATCTGTGATTCATTTTCAGGAAGCAAAATGTCACTGGGAACATCTTTCTTGTCGAGAAAAGAACACTTTACGTTACTCTGTAGAATAGAATAGATATGTAGATAGATTTTAAAATGGTATAGGAAGTAAAGTTTGAGAGAGAGATAGAGAGAGAAGACACTATTATTAGGGAATCAGCTGATTAAACGAAGAAAAATACTTAAGTATATAATTATACAAATCAGTCTATCATTAATTAACATCATATAACATAGCTTTTTCGACAGCATACTTGAATTATTCCCAACGTTTGAAATCAGAAACTAAATCTTTGCGTGCTAAATAGAAAAGAATTTAATCGCTTCGCAGCAAATGAGTAGAGAATTCAACTTATAATAACGGTATACTACAAAATTATATATCTTTAAACACAAATAAACACAGATAACAACAGGACATCCCGTACTGGAGATAATTTCACACCTGCCTAGCTCACACCCTCCCAAGTTCTTTTCGGCTCCTTTATCATTCTTATTATTTGTTTACCTTCGTACAAAAAGATTGCTCATTAACTTGGCGCGTGACATTTGTGGCAAATGAGAAATGTTTGCACTTGGTTTGCTCTTGCCTTCGCAATCCTACAATATAAACAAATTAGCAATGCGGGTGCGCAGCTGCTGAAGTACATAAGGTAGCTTGGCGTTGAAATTTTATGTGTGTGTGTGCTTACGCGAATATCCGGAAAGCAAAGAAATTTTATTTCCATTCTTACACTTAAATGCCACAAGTGATAAACATTGTTGCGGTTAATGAGCGAAAACAACAACCACGAGACAGTAAAACAGTAAACCCACAGTTAAATTTAGGCATCTTTTACGAGGGCTGCTATATATATTTCTGGCCTAACAATGAAAATAGGAATATTTATCAACGAAAATGGTATTATTGTTTTTCAAAATATTCTCCATCAAGATTTATACACTTTTTCATGCGCTCAAACCAATTTACGAAGCACTTTATTTGAGCCTTTTTTGAACGATTGTCAAATTGTGCGGGATCCAACGAGAACAAACCTTTTTTACGGCCAGGTGTTCATGCAATATAGAATGTATGCTGGTGTGAGAAATGCATAGGCATGCCTCTATGTGAAGGTATGTTACATGACGGTATTGCATTATCAGTACACGTACGGCATCGATGTTTTCTGGCACAACGGCTGTTTTTGGACCTTCACGGAATTCGTCTTTGAGCGAGCGTCGGCCACGATTGAATTCGTTGTACCAGTTTTTCACAGTGCTATGGGATGGGGCTATAGGTATAGGATGGCATGGCCCGCCCACAAATCGATTATTTATATATAACTCGCTAACCAATAAAGCTATATAAACCAAACTTTCTGCAGTCGGTTCTCTTACGTACCGCACCACACACCATGAAAATAGTTGAAATCGGATAATAACCACGCCCACCGCCCATACAAATGTTAGGTTCAAAATTCACAGAAATATTAGTAGAAGGAAGCTGCACTCAGATTTTTTTACAAAATTATAAATGGGCGTGGCATCGCTCACTTATGGGTCTAAAGCAGGAACTACTCGACAGATTTCAATGAAATTCGGTATATAATGTTTTCTTTACACCCTGATAACACGGATAAAAAATGGGCGAAATCGGTTCACAACCACGACTACTTTCCTAATCACTCAAATTTGTATTCCATCTGATTCCTTCACTTTATCATGTATACATAAGGAACCAATGAAAATAGTGGAATAAAACTTCTCTTTTGAAAAAATTGTCGAAAACGGACTATAACTTTTCAAGTCCCCAGATAGCGGACATGTTGAACGCAGCGCCTAGGGGGAAATTTTAACCGAAAATTTGGGTAAATCTCTCAGATAATTTAATGTAATTTTGAGGAAATTGCTTTCTTCTGTTCTGTTAAAAAAATTATGAAAATTGGGTCATCACATCTCCTAGCTCCCATATACCTAATAATAGGTTTTTCAAAAATACGGTGGGCTTTATTCCGCATATATGTATTGGTTAATATGTGAGATATCTTAGCAAAATTAAGTGAGCGTATAGTCTTGGATATAGTGTACCTGCTGATGAAAATGAAAGAATTACTTCAGCCCTCATTTAGTATATATTACGATTTTCGTTATTCTATTAAACTTTATTCCGAGTTACCCATAATTTTGTATTTTTGTAAGATTCTTCAATAAATTGCGAGAGTATAAAATGTTCGGTTGCACTCGAACTTAGCCTTTCCTTACTTGTTCAATTTATTTTCGTACAATAGAAATTGCAAATAATCACTTATACTCATTTCAGACACCATTTACTCAGTAAACCTTACAAATTATTGGCGCACAATCACTAACCCGACCTGTCTGCAAAACAACTCTAAACTGACAATTAGCAAATGTTTTGTCTAATTTCATTTAAATTTTCGCAAGAAATTTCTCTCAAATGGCCGCATGAATTATGACTGCAACGGAGCATTTAAGAAAAGGCAGAATGTGAACGCCATGAACATGCTCTGCATAATTCTTCAGGCTACACGACATTCGCCACAGCGTGTCTGCATTTTAATTGCGGTTTAAATTGTTTGTATTTGAGGTCAATCGCAAACAAAGCAAGGACAAGCAAAAAAAAAATAACAACACTAACAACAAACTAGACCAGCAGCAGCAACGAACTCAACAACTTATTTGCTCAATTATGTAATGGTGGTATGTATGTGTGTGTGGAAGCAAGTAACGGTAACTTTCATTGCAACTTGCTGCCCCATTCATTTCCTTCGGCGCTATTTAATTCATTAGCTGAATTAAATTTTCTATGTGAACGTATAACACACTTGTAAACATAAACAAATTGAATGCGCACAAAATGCCAGCAAAGTGCGATACTTTAATAGCTGAGTTTCTAAATGGCTAAAGTTTCTCTACCAAGATAGTAGAGAGTCTGGCAAACGCGTACACTTTAGCAGAGCACAGCAAAGGGTCTTTTAATGGATTATAAAATATTTTTATTTGTTGAAGTCCTCTCCGCCTTCCGTACGTAACATCCCTCGATAGTCGTTTTACTTAGTTCTTCTTGTTACTGCAATTAGCCTTTTGTATATTTAATAATTTCTACTATTTTTCTTTAAATAGCTGAGTTCGTTGTGTGTGTGCCTACAATTCAAGTACCCTTTGATTATACCAGTTTAAATAAGAATTCGTTAATATACATATGTAACGTTTTTGACAGGATAACAGAACTCAAAAATAGAAAGTATAAAATATCAAAATAATGGCAAAAATTGTCGACTAATCTTATCAATATAGACGGAATCATTAAATTTATATGCATGATTATGTCAGTCTATTTGGTTTATACCACTCTCCAAGTCTAACGTATCCAATACAGCTAATATGGTTGCAGTTATCATATGTAATTGACTACAAGTTAGGAGAAGAAATATGAACAACTTCGATAATATAAAATGTCTTCGATTCGGCGCTCGCTTAATATATTTGTCAAATATCTCCCTTCCTTTTTGTCTTTTGAATTTCGCGGATTTGTTTAAAGTGCTACAGAGCTCGTATATGGAAATACTATACATCTTTGAAAGGTCTTGACATAACCTACAAAACGACGCTATGTATGATTAGTTTGGATATTGCGTTCAACAGTTCTAGACGCTATTTTAAAGTTTTCCTTCGTTGAAGGCAAATCCGCTAGAGAAACGTTCCGTGAGATTAATGGAGGTTTGGGGGATGTTACTCTATCAATTCGTAGGAATGGTTTCGTCGATTCAGAGCGGGTGAAAACGACACCATGGATAAGCCAGCCGGTGGATGACCTGTGACAACGAATACCGATCAAATCATGGAAAACATTGAGCTAGACCGGCATGTGGCATCACATGACATCGCTCAGGAAATGGGAGTTAGTCACCAAACCATTTTAAACCATCTGCAGAAGACTGAACACAAAAACAAAGGGAAACATCCACTATGAGCTGCTCCCAGACGCTTAATTCTACCATCTACTGCGAACAACTGGACCGCTTGAAGCAGGCGATCGACCAGAAGCGTCCAGAATTGGCCAACAACACTTCGTTGATGACTCGTCAGAAGCTACGAGAGCACGGATGGGAGGTTTTGTCGCATCCACCATATAGCCCGGACATAGCGCCAAGTGATTACCACCTGTTCCTGTCCATGGCGAAGACCATGGTGGTGTAAAGATGAACTCAAAAGAGGCTAGTGAAAAGTGTTTGTCCGAGTTCTACACAAATTATGAGGGGGACTTCTACGAGGGGGGATTATGAAATTGCCGTCTAGATGGAAACAGATTATCGAACGAAACGGCGAATATTTGAACCAAATCCGATCACGGTAACACTTTTTATAAACATTGAATAAAAAGCAAAAGAGCGGAAGGGAGATATTTGAACCTAATATATGTATAATATCTCGTTTATAAAAAATTGTAAATATGGAAGCAATAACAGTGTAATACAGTTGAATTAAGCAAACAAAAGTATATGAAAGCAAGTAAGGAAGGGCTATGTTCGGTGTAACCGAACATTTTATACTCTCGCAATTTATTGATGTAATTTTATAAAGATAACACAATTCGACCTATATATTCGGTATAAAGTTCAATAGAATAACGAAAATCATCATAAATAGTATATGGGGACTGAGGTAATTCCTAAACCGATTTCACTCGTTTTCACCACCAAGATACAATGTATCGAAGACTATACACTAACTCTTTTATTTCTTCCATATCTAACTCTTTTATTTCTTGGTGACACAAACAACCGTTATGTGAACAAAACTATTATACTCTGTGCAACAGGTTGCGAGAGTATAAAAATCAGTTTAAAATGGTATAACCGGCTGCTTCCCTAACTCCATTTGATTATGCCAGTTTATACCAGTTGTTTGTTGGATTCGCTACTTTCTTTGGCTAAACAAATCGAATAATCGAAATTAAATGTATTACATATAAGCTTGGTATCCCTGCAAAACTAATACGGCTATGTAAGCTGACGTTGAGCAACACCAAAAGCTCCGTCAGGATCGGGAAGGACCTCTCCGAGCCGTTCGATACCAAACGAGGCTTCAGACAGGGTGACTCACTATCGTGCGACTTCTTCAATCTATTGCTGGAAAAAATAATACGAGCTGCAGAACTAAATAGAGAGGGTACAATCTTCTACAAGAGTGTACAGCTCCTGGCGTATGCCGATGATATTGATATCATCGGAAGCAACAACCGCGCCGTTTGTTCTGCGTTTTCCAGACTAGATAAAGAAGCGAAGCGTATGGGTCTGGTGGTGAATTAGGACAAGACGAAATATCTCCTGCCATCAAACAAACAGTCAGCGCACTCGCGTCTTGGCTCCCACGTCACTGTTGACAGTCATAACTTTGAAGTTGTAGATAATTTCGTTTATCTGGGAACCAGCATTAACAACACCAACAATGTCAGCCTTGAAATCCAACGCAGAATCACTCTTGCCAACAGGTGCTACTTTGGACTGAGTAGGCAATTGAAAAGTAAAGTCCTCTCTCGACGAACCAAAATCAAACTCTATAAGTCGCTCATTATTCCCGTCCTGATGTATGGCGCTGAAGCGTGGACGATGACAACATCCGATGAGACGACTCTTGGGGTTGTCGAGAGAAAGGTTTTGCGCAAGATTTATGGTCCTCTAAACATTGGCAACGGCGAATACCGCAGACGATGGAACGATGAGCTGTACGATTTATACGACGACGATTTATACGAGTGACCCAGTTTCTGTATTTAGGAATTCATTTAAGGGGGGGTAAGGTTTGTTTCGTCGAAAAAAGACCTTTTTTCATGCATATTTTTAGAAAAAAATATTGCTATCGAAAAATAGCGAGGAATAACGGATTAATCGTCGATCTCTGCAGGCACCTCGAAAATAAGTGTTTGTGCGGTGACCAGTCTACAGCATCGCTGGATCATCCGAAATCAAAAAATCAAAATGCTTTCTTTAGTTTATTAGTTTATCTTTCAATTGACGTCGAGTTTTTTTTTAATTTTTCAATTTTTAAATTTTTGTAACCATTTTCAAGCCAAAATGACGATTTTAGACGAAAAAATCGACCTATTTGTTATTGTAAAATTGTTAGTAATTAAAAAGCTCGACGTCATTCAAGAGCTATATACATGTATAATATTTGTTCAAAATTTCAAAACGATCGATGCAGTAGTTTTTCCTGTAGGCTGGTCACCGACTTTAAAAATGACATATTTGGGAAAATCGATTCAAAATTTTGTACACTCAGCGCAGGTAGCTGGAGGTAACGTTATTAAACCTGCTGTAACTTCATTAGTTTTCTCCGAATAACCTAAAACTTTAATACAATATTCTTGAGATGTTGATGGAAATAAAAAAAAAATTAAAAAAAAAACAACTTGTCAAACCTTATCCCGCCCTTAATATGAACACTACTTCATGCTAAATGTCCGTGCAGCATTTCCGCTCACTCCTGGACGAAGACTTATTATACTCTCATTAATATAGTTTTCACAGAAACTTCATCATAGGTCCTACAAAGAGATAATCACCATTGCAATAGTTGCAGGGCTTTATGAGGGACTTCACGATACATATTTTCGTGGAATATATGCTTTCTAAGAAAATTATTAGAATTATTAACTGAAAATTACTGGAATCTAAATATATGAGATTTTAATGGACATACACAATCAAGAGCTATGCATAAATAAATTACTTCAGTTCCCTGAATAACTCCCACAACAATAGCGCCACGGACGAAAAGAGCTCACGAATTGATAGGAAATATATTGTGACAACGCACTAGCACCCAACTCACACACTTACTCACATACATATATATGGGATAAGAGGCAACAAATACCCATATGCATTTTAGTTATATGCAAAGCCATACATATTCTAATGCCAGCGAGTATTAAAAGCAGCCAGGAAGGCTGAAGCAAAAAACACAACATACATTATGTATGTATGAACGTTGTTTGTGCCTCACGGCATTGTATGCGCCACAATGACTGCCATTACCAAGCACGCCATTGATGCTAGGTCGCTTCTATTTTGCACCTGACAGCAACGGACAAATTTCAACACATTATTACTCATACAAATTCAATGTGGCACACTGTGTTGCATGAAAGTACCGTGATATCTGCAGCTGTATATACATAGGTGGTAGATGAAGGCATTCATTTGCTGCTGAGTAATGAAAGTTAAACAAATGAATAAATGCGAATATGTAGATTTGTATGGTGATTCTGAAATGCATGTCAGTGTTGTCATACTGTAGAATGTTTAATATATGTCACCTAGTAGAATGTATTCGATGCAGTACCCGCTGGTGGAAGCAGAGGAAGAGGGAGACCTCCACTCCGATGGAAGGACCAGGTGGAGAGGGACCTGGCTTCGCTTGGAATAACGAATTGGCGCCAAACTGCCAGAAGGCGGGATACGTGGCGCGCTGTTTTGGACTCGGCTATAACCGCGTAAGCGGTGTCTACGCCAGTCAAGAAGAAGAAGTAGAATGTTTAATATTTGCACAGACAGTAGACCCTGAAATATTAAATGATTGCTTTAAAGTAGTGGCTTCCAAACTTCACATTATGCATCTCTTTATTGAGCTTTATCAGCATTTTTTTCTATCGAATGCTCCAAATTACTCTGAACTTCTGCCTCAGTACACAAAACACCCAAAGCGCTTTTTTATCAGTAGTCTACTCAATCCATATAGCAACTGTATTTTCTATATATTTTCAGATACTCCTAGAGAGTCTCTCAACTCACAACCTCTATTCTAGAGGTAAAAAGAAGATATTTATGTACTAGATACCAACGTCGAACTCTGTGACGTCGAAACAATTGTTCTTACAGCATAAGTTGCTTAATTGAACTAACAAATGCCAAGTTCTTAAACAACCTATGGACTCGTCCTCAATGAGTGCCCTTGCGTAGTTTAGACAAAATATTTTCCTGCAAACCATGGCAACAGACACAAGTATGATATCGTCCACTGGGTTGCTTACAACTATTTTTATACGCGCATAAATTTACATACAAACAAGAGGGAAGGGCTAAGTTCGAGTGTATCTGAATATTTTATACTTTCGCAATTTATTGGTAAAATTTTATTAAAATAACACAATTTGACTCGTATATTCGGCATAAAATCCAATAGAATAACGAAAATCATTATATATAGTATATGAGGGCTGAGTTACTTCTTGAATCGATTTCACTTAGTTCACCACCAAGGTACACTATATCCAAGACTATACGCTAAGTTAATTTTGCTAATATCATATATTAACCGATATATGTGGAATAAAGCCCATCGTATAATGGAGCTAGCCAATTTTAACCAATTTTGGTACAGAGACACACTATTAGAATAAAATTCCTTTGAAATATATTAAAATATCTGAGAGATTTACCGATATTTTCGGTGAAAAATTACCCTAAGGAACTGAGTACTTCTTGTTCGATATCCGGGGCATTGAAAAGTTATAGTCCGATTTCGACCATTTCTCCATCATTGAAGCCACAGGTGATATACAATATTTGTGTAAAGTTTTATTCCGATATATTCGTCGATTCCTTATATGTAGTACATTATACAGTGAAGCAATCAGATGGAATTCAAATTGAGTTATATGAAAAGTAGTCGTGGTTGTGAACCGATTTCACCCATTTTCCATTCGTGTTATCAGGGTGTTAACAAAGTATTTTGCTCTAAATTTCATTGAATTCGGTAGAGTAGTATTTCAGATATGGTTTTTGACTCATAAGTGGACGACGCCACGTTCATTATCCATTTTTTTAACTAAGTGCAGCTCTCCTCTGTCATTTCTTCTGTAAAATTTAATGTTTCTGACTTTTTCCGTTAGTGTGTTAACGCACTTCTAGTAATTTTCAACCTAACCATTGTATGGGAGGTGGGCGCGGTTATTATCCGATTATATCAATTTGTATGGTGTGTAATGAGGTACATAAGGAAATTACTGCAGAAAGTTTGGTTTATATTGTGTCAATGGGCCGATCTCACTTTTCAATAGCAACACTCCCACGGTTCCAAGGAGTATGTGTGTCAAGTTGCGTTAAGATATATTAATTTTTACTTAAGTTATCCGTTTGCTCGGACATACAGACATCCGGATTTCAACTCGTCTCATCATTCTGATGATTTTGATATACATATATAACCCTATATCTAACTCGTTTAGTTTTATGAATTACAAGCAACAGTTACGTGAATAATATTACAATACTCTCTTAGCAACTTTTTTGCGAGAGTATAAAAAAAGAAACACGTTCGCCATGCATACAATCGGGTTTGTTGGTGGTACACTACACCACCATGTCTGTTTTGTAACTAATAAATATGCATGAGTTTTAGGAGAATATGTTGTACAAGAGTTTAGTCGCACCCTTCGCCATATTAACGCATGTTGAAAACATTCGAAAGCCAGTCGCAGTTAATTTTTGCTTGTTCCCCTATGCTAAAATTACATCATTGCCGGCCGACACTGCTATTGCAGGTGCTTTGCGTACAAGCTTTCTGTTTTTCAATTTATGCATTAATTTATTGGCGTCGTTAACAAATTAATAATTTGTACTCATACTCTGGTTTTTAATAAAAAGGCTGCAAAGCTAAAATTATTGGTAGTGATTCAGCGCTTTGACCACATTAAAATTACTAAATTGGGACCGTAAAACTGAAATTGAATTAAGGTACATAGGAAATTACAAAATCTCCTTTTAGTAATTTCATGCATGCGATTTATTGAAAAAAGATGACTTTACAAAATTGATGGACTAACAACATACATAACACTTCCCTTTTCTTTGTAGTTGTCATCTGTTTCCAAAAAAGTCTATCAATAGAGTTACTTTAATTTTATTACAGGACTTAATGGTACTAAGGACCAGTTGCCAAAATATTTGGATCTATATAAATTATGCTTAACTAAAACCGACCCGGATTGATTTCCGAGCATGTACTATCACTTCAGCTTATCAGCCCTATTCTGTGCACTTGACAAAATAACAAAAAAGTTTAAAATTTTTTCAGATTTTTATCAAGTAAGAACTTTTTTGGTATTCTGTGACATTTTTGATAAAATAAAAAGCTTCAGTAAGCATAGCTTTTCCCCACACGTGTGGGAAACACAATATTGTAAACAGAAACAGCTGATTCTGTCCAATTATATTCGAATTGAATTGAAAAATTGATTTGAATTATTTTTTAACGTAAGTTTTCAAATAAATTTCAATATTTGTTGCAAAATAGTTAATAATTTAACTTCAAATTCACAATAAATCCATTGCTTTTGGTCTAGACTTTTCTTAGGGTGCGCAAATATTCCATGCTCCGAAGCTGGCACTATATTTCATGCAAAAGGCCGTTATTTGGATGAATGTTTGTTTTAACCGATCCTTCTTCAGTGTGGCTTCGTTGATAAGTTTGGTTTATGATTGACCAAAGAGTTATCAGCCTATCTATCCGATTCTGATGTCGAGATATCGACTGAAGCCTTTCAGACCTGATGCAAAGTATTTGGTTTGGTTTCACAACTCCATTTACTCTATATAGATGACAGGGTTAAACCTAACCAAACAGGGAGTGCCGCGCGTAAATAAAGTTGATTGATAATCAAATGGCAGAGCCTATACATTAGTTAAGCAGTAATAACTGCTGGTCACCTACCTAAAAACATTGTCGAAAGCTGTTAGGCTGTTTAGCACCGAACGCTGTGAGAGCGATCACTGTAGTTAACAGCTACTACTTTACATCCCAGCAGTCGTAAAGCAAGTGCGAACCAATTGCCGTGAGAGCGATCAGTGCATTTAGCAGTAAAATACAAGTTGAATCAAACAATTGTGAGAGCAAACTGAGCAGCTAACAGCGAGATGTGATGGAGAGCGAGGTTCAAGGTTGTTCCAATCAGAATTAACAGCAGTGCGTTGGTTGCAATTAGACTTTTGGACATGTTGGTTGCTAAGACAAATTATATTTTAAGATCTTTTGTAATTTAATAAAGTTGACGTTTAAAAGTAATTTAAAGTAAAATTATAATTTATTCACTTTTCCATCCCAGATCCTCCATAGTCTTTTGCTCCCCCGCAAAGCCGTAGAATACTTCATAATATAATACATATACATATGTCCTTTATAATATATTTAAAACTGTTTGGAATGCAATTTTGATTTAGTTGGTTGTTATGTTTAGCTTCAGAAAAATGTTTAGCTTGAGGACTACGAAATCTAAACTTTGTTCTTTGTTGTCAATGTTGTTGGCAAAACAATTTCGTCAATGTTACCCTCATTATACCGAAAGTCAAATATCTCCATTGCAACAAATTCACTTTCACAACTATCCACAGCGAGATATTTTATTTGTCAGGAGCATTTTAATTCTTAACAACTTATAAAGAAAAGAACTTTTTATTTTAGACACAGAATACGAAATGCTTGATATATTTCAATTTTTTACAAATTAGAAATTTGTTGAATTTGTAAAGTGCACAGAATAGGGCTGTATGTCTCATACTAATGAAGAGACCATATTTAGTCTTAATCAGATCGCCACTTACTGAAGCTAGGCCTGAAAATGATACTAAAAGAAATCTCTGACATTTTCTGGTATTTGACTTTTTACGAGGACTGAAAAACAGAAACTCTTCGCAGAAAGTGACTTGTATTGGAACTTCAAGTTGTTGAGTTTTAAGTGAACTCACTATCTGCGAGTACGTTGGCATTAGGAGGGTATGTGTCTCTGTTAATCTGAAAGCTTGGTCTTGGCAAATGATAAACCCTGCCGTTCTTTTGTTATTTCCTAACCACCACATTCTAGTTTAATACTTTCCTGTTAAGCAGAGCCACTCAAGTTATTGCAATATCATCCAGAGCGAAGAGCGAACCACTGCGTCACTGTGAGCAAATCTTTGCACGTAGATTTCATCAACACCCATACCTACAGAATAACTGTGTCGGTAGACAGCAATGTTGACATTGATTATATTTATATGGTTCACACTGAAGGTGCAAAGTGCAGTTGCGTGTCTTTTACACAAGCTGTCTAGTGTGGTGACAAGAAATGTTGACACTGAGTATATTTATGCGGTTGGAAATGTAGTTGCTCAAAGTAACTGTTTGTATGTTTGATTTCAGTGCATTTTAATGGTGAAATAACAGAATATATATATATGTGTGCGTATATATAGAGTATTTTTAAGAGCCCAAAAATCGATGTCTGAATCTGCCCACATCTCTTTCAAAGCATTCAGGGATTAACTGAGAAGAAAATCGTATAGTTTACCAAGAAGTTAACAGTAAAACACATCTTCTATGCGGATGCAAATCATTTATATAGGAAAATAATGGCAACTATCAGTCGCCGATATCTCCTCGACGATATCTCGAAAGTAGCACAGTTAAAACTTTTTGAATTATTTAATTTCATCAAGACCACTGAGTGGCTCAAAGAGCACATTGTAGTGTGAGGGAATGCCAGACCCGGTGGTAACGCAATGGGCCTCCTAAGGCCTATGTGCGTAATTTGGCCGTGTAGGTAGGTACCTACAGTAAAAATCTTGTATGCTGTTTTTTTATGTAAAATGTGTACACGTTTGATCTAAACTTGATCAAGACTTTACTGTTGAGATCGATCTTTGTATAGAACCTACATGGAAAGATCTGTTTTTCTTTGAAGTGAAATCAGCATGACACGGCACGAAATAAAGAGAACAAAGTAGCTTCTGCAAT
This sequence comes from Zeugodacus tau, assembly GCA_031772095.1. NCBI lineage: Eukaryota > Metazoa > Arthropoda > Insecta > Diptera > Tephritidae > Zeugodacus > Zeugodacus tau. Next base: position 9,463,443 of record CM062649.1, on the reverse strand, counting down.
TTGTTTCTTACAAATAAAGTTCTCATAATAACCGTATTCGATCGAAAGGATCTAGAGCATTCATGAAGAGAGTTCTATAGAAAGTTTGTGGAACCCTGAGTTTACCGAATTTGGGTATTAAGCTAACCTATTCTAAAACTTTGACTCGTAACCACTTTATATTTGTATAAGTATGGGAAATAGTGAACAGGCATCCCAATGTTTTCTCATGTTTCAGATCAAAATATACAAATCACCGACTTTCAAACTGTCCTCACATACAATATGTACCAACATATGTGCAAGTGAGTTTACACAAGTGTTTAAAATTGCGAAATAACTAATTTGCCATTTTGTAGCTTATTCGATTAGACTGATTGGCAAACAACAAATGTATATGTAGATATATAAACTGTTACCATGTTTTTGCTGTGCTACAAATAGAAGTTTAGTCACGGACGCTTGCTTGCCGACATTCCCTGCTCAGTGCTCTTGAGAGCTAATGGAAATGTTGTGGCGAGTTCAGTTTGTAGTGTGGTAATTATACAATTTCATGTGAGAATTTAATGATATACGTACATGATTTTCAATCCTAGAAGCACATATTTATGCGCACATTCCTATATGGATATGGATGCGACTGCCAAAGTGGTGCTGTCACCTATTTGAATGTTGCATGTTGATTGTCAATGAGAATACAGTGGTACTCCAATATAACGAATGATATAATGTTGGGACCGTTCGTTAAACTGAAATATTCGTTATATCGGAAACGAAAACTAAATTAATATTGGTACATATATGTTTAAAAATAACTATTTATTCATGAATTCATAAGCATTGGTTGAAATAAATACATATACAATGGAAAATGCATACAATAATATTAATAAAAGTTGAATTTTATATCAAATATATGAGCATTATTCAACTGAAAAGAAATTTGCTATGCTCATTTGCTTTTGTGGGCGAGAAATTTTGAGATCCTGTGCCATTTGATGTAGGCTTTTCAATAAAAATATTTTTTCCTGTTCCACGTTGCTTTCTTCAGAACATTTGATACACATCTCAAAGCAGTCGATGGCATCAGTATGCTTTATTGGCGGCACAGCTACAACTGCAGCGGTATCACCTTCCTCCTTTTCCGAAATTTCTATAGCTAGTTCATTTTCAACACTCGGGTTCTCTTCTACAAGTACATTGTCTACACTGTTCAATGCTTCCAAATCATCTGTGTTGAAGTTTGTCTAAAATTTTATTTGAATATTAATTTAAATTATTTCTACAAATGCATAAGTTAAACCGTACATGGGGAAACATTATATGGATAAGATAAAGTGTGCTCTCCATAACAGAAAGGTCTTCTCTGAATCGCAAATCTGCTAGAGTTATATTGTCCTCATCATCTTCGTCGTCAGGTGTGGTTTTATTAATTAAAATATTTTTCCAACACTTCTGAAGAACAACCCCTGAAACTATTTCCCAAGCTGTGAGGTGAGGTCCTTTAACGCCGTATTTAAATTTTTATTTTACACTACACTGCTCAGTAAAGAATTTCGGTAAAATAATTTGGTGAGGCGAATCGCGTTCTGGTCCATCGGATGAATTAGAGCCGTTACATCCGGTGGCATAAACACTGTTCAAATTTTTCCATCTGGAGTCACCAAATCTTCTTCTGGTGGATGACTAGGAGCGTTATCCAGGAGTAATATTACTCGCTTTGGTAGACTTCGACTTTCAAGATGATCTTCAATCCATAATTAAAAGTATTATTAAGGAGTATTGAAGTGAAAATTGTTGTAGTATACAAACCTGAACCATAAAAAATAAATAGAATCCTTAAAAAAAAATAGCTCAATAATAATAAGAACCGACGGGTGTTTAACTGCCTGCATTGTTTTTTGTTGTAATACAACCAAAACCATATACAAACGCCATACATTCGTAATATCGAGTTCATCCAATTTCCAACTTTCGTTATATAGAGTCATCAATGTATTGAAAAACAGCGTTCGATATATTGAACATTCGTTATATCGGCGTTCGTTATACTGGAGCACCACTGTAATGTTGTTACAGCTGTTACGAGCACATATGTACGTAGTAGTATTATATATCTGCAAGAATACTATATATAAAATTGTTGTAAGCTTTTACTACAACAGGAATATGAATAAAATTCTGATTTTTAGAATAAAATTATACAACTTCATTGTAATTTCTTTATCTGGCGTACTAATGAAAGTGTAAAGAAATATAATATTGTAAATGAATATATATACGTATGTACAGAAGTAGATGCAGCAATATGACCGGAAATGAAATGTTCAAATGAATTTAATTATTTGCATATATTATAAATTTCTGCTACGCTTTGAAGTACAAAATCATAATTTGCTCTTGCGAGTTAAAGTGAACATTTATCAAAAATTTTATAACTGTAAATTTTTTTAAACTCACTATAATATCGCAGCCACATTTATTTGTCTATATATATTTATATATTTCCCTGCTGTTTAAAAATATTCTGCATCATTTGAAATCACTAATGCTCGACAAACCAAAGTTTTAGCACATTAACCGTAATATAATTTTATAAAAAGTTTGTTATGGCATACAAATGTTTTAAACAAAAATGTGAAACTTTATCAAATACAGTTATATAACTTTTATTTTCCAGCACAATTTTGGTTTAATGAAGTGAAAATGAGTGTGAATAGTAAACGAGTGTTTATTGTTGAAGTTTGCGGTATTTTTATGAGCTTTTGGAGCTATGCTTTTTTCACTACAGCTCGCAAATATAAATTGAAAATAATTTGGAAAAAATAATAGAAACTAATTTAGAATAAAGTGAATTAATCAAAAAGTTAAAGTAATAATAAAATCTTCACTGGAAAACGCAATAAATCCTTCACTGACAAATGCTTATACCTTTAACGTTGACAGTAAGCAGTATACCTTGAAAGTGTATATTTGAGACAAGAATAATACAATCTTCCTCTTATTTTATTGATGACGTCACATAGGAATATTTTTTATGTCAAACAGACACCAAAAAAAGTATGAATACGAAACTGTCTTTATCATACATACATATATTAGAAGCGTGAAAGGAATTATATAGTATCTCGCCAGAACAATTTATGACCACTGAAAACTCTCGAAAGTGACAGTTGATTAAATTAAAAAATAAAATAAAATTTCAAGGTAGTTTTATCTTTTACTTTTCTTCGACTTGAATGTGAAAAATTTAACCCTTAAAGCACATAAAATATATAAACACAACTGCTCCACAAATATATCCATATTAATCCATATTAATATTATAAATGCGAAAGTAACTCTGTCTGTCTGTTACTATTTCACGCCTAAACGGCTGAACGGATTTTGATGAAATTTGGTATGGTGATAGATGATAACTTAGAAATGGTCATAGGCTATAAATAATCACGCCATCGTTCTTAGTGGGTAGGCAGTAGGCAGAAAACTGAATTGAGTTAGTGATTTCTTTATGGTTTTTGCTGGAAGTGTTGCTCTATCATGCCTAATCGGCTGATATTCGGCATTATTCGGTATTAGTCCGACTTAGACTTTAAAATATCTTGATTGTCAATAAACGTTTTTGGTGGAGCCAGGATTCTGTTAGCAGGTGATTTACGCCAGACTCTTCCAATTATTCCTGGATCAACTGTTATTGACGGGCTAATCGCATGCCTAAAATCAAATAATTTGAGCTGACACATAAAGATCGCCAATTAACAACAAACATATGAGTGTTTTTGCAAAAATATCAAATTGCGATTGTAGAAGCAGTTGCAAATGGTAGGATCGCTGTTGACAACTCGATGGATTAATAACATTTCCAACATATTTCTGACACTTCATTGACTCGAAAGAGAAGTTTTCCTGACATGAAACTTAAATATGATAACCATAAATGACTGATTGAATGACATACATTGGTGGTATAAAAAGATATCGATGATCTTAATGCGACAATTTAGAACTTCGGTCCAGGAGAGTTGACACAGCTACAAACCAGGATGGCGTAGTCAATTATCCCAAACTATTTAAAATTGCCTTACTATCACCACTCATTTTACAATTAAAAGTAGTGTGAGTTGTCATCCTGCTGCGTAACCTCGAGTAATAAATATCGTCGCCGACGCCAGGATTGGACCAACGTAATTTAATGTATACCTTGCCACAAAAACGTGTGGCCGGGTCTGCTAGTATATATATATATTTGGCGTAGGAACCGCTTTAAGCGATTATAGCCGAATCCACCAGAGCGCGCGACTCATTCCTCCTTTTTGCTTTTTGGCGCCAACTGGAAACACCAAGTGAAGCCAGGTCACTTTGCACTTGGTTTTTCCACCGGAGTGGAGGTCGTCCTCTTCCGCGGCTTCCTCCAGCGGGTACTGCATCGAATACTTTCAGAGCTGAAGTGTTTTCTTCCATCCGTACAACATGACCTAGCCAGCGTAGCCGCTGCCTTTTTATTCGCTGAACTATGTCAATGTCGTCGTATAAATCGTACAGCTCATCGTTCCATCGTCTGCGGTATTCGCCGTTGCCAATGTTTAAAGGACCATAAATCTTGCGCAAAACCTTTCTCTCGAAAACCCCAAGAGTGTCTCATCGGATGTTGTCATCGTACACGCTTCAGCGCCTTACATCAGGACGGGAATAATGAGCGACTTATAGAGTTTGATTTTGGTTCGTCGAGAGAGGACTTTACTTTTCAATTGCCTACTCAGTCCAAAGTAGCACCTGTTGGCAAGAGTGATTCTGCGTTGGATTTTAAGGCAGACATTGTTGGTGTTGATAATGCTGGTTCCCAGATAAACGAAATTATCTACAACTTCAAAGTTATGACTGTCAACAGTGACGTGGGAGCCAAGACGCGAGTGCGCTGACTGTTTGTTTGATGACAGGAGATATTTCGTCTTGTCCTCATTCACCTCCAGACCCATACGCTTCGCTTCTTTATCTAGTCTGCAAAACGCAGAACAAACGGCGCGGTTGTTGCTTCCGATGATATCAATATCATCGGCATACGCCAGGAGCTGTACACTCTTGTAGATGATTGTACCCTCTCTATTTAGCTCTGCAGCTCGTATTATTATTTCCAGCAATAGATTGAAGAAGTCGCACGATAGTGAGTCACCCTGTCTGAAGCCTCGTTTGGTGTCGAACGGCTCGGAGAGGTCCTTCCAGATCCTGACGGAGCTTTTGGTGTTGCTTATCGTCAGCTTACATAGCCGTATTAGTTTTGCAGGGATACCAAATTCAGACATCGCGGCATAAAGGCAGCTCCTTTTCGTGCTATCGAAGGCAGCTTTAAAATCGATAAAAAGATGGTGAGTATCGATTCTTCTCTCTCGGGTCTTTTCCAAGATTTGGCGCATGGTGAATATCTGGTCCATTGTAGATTTTCCAGGTCTAAAACCACACTGATAAGGTCCAATCAGTTCGTTGACGGTGGGCTTTAGTCTTTCACACAATACGCTCGACAAAACCTTATATGCGATATTGAGGAGACGCAGATTGTGGGGTCTCCCTTCTTATGAATTGGGCAGAGCACACTAAAATTCCAATCGTCAGGCATGCTTTCTTCCGACCATATTCTGCAAAGAAGCTGATGCATGCACCTTATCAGTTCTTCGCCGCCGTATTTGAATAGCTCGGCCGGCAATCCTTCGGCCCCGCCGCTTTGTTGTTCTTCAAGCGGGTAATTGCTACTCGAATTTATTCATGGTCGGGTAATGGAACATCTCATCCATCGTCATCGATTGGAGGATCGGGTTTGCCATCTCCTGGTGTTGTACATTCATTGCCATTCAGCAGGTCGGAGAAGTGTTCCCTCCATAATCCCAGTATGCTCTGGACATCCGTTACCAGATTACCTCCTCGGTCCCTACGTGATAATGCTCCGGTCTTGAAACCTTCTGTAAATCGCCTCATCTTTTCATAAAATTTTCGAGCATTACCCATGTCGGCCAGCTTTTCAAGCTTTTCATACTCACGCATTTCGGCCTCTTTCTTTTTACGTCTGCAAATGCGTCTCGCTTCCCTCTTCAGTTCTCGATATCTATCCCACCCCGAACGTGTTGTGGTCGATCGCAACTTTGCGAGGTAGGCAGTCTGTTTTCTCCCGGAGACCAATTGTTTCGGCTGCAGCGGTATACAATGAGTTTGAGATGCCGTTCCACAGCTCCCTTATATCGAGATGGTGATGAGTGCTCTCAGAGAGCAGGAGTGCAAGTCGAGTAGAAAAAACACAAATGGCTCGCTTTTAAATTCAGTTTTCTTCGCTTCGTGAAGTTTTTCCAATTTTCACTAAAAAAATGTAACAACTCAAAGTCAGTGAAACACAAAGAGGCAGCCTGTCAATTCAGCGAATCAGTGACCCACTCAGCTTACGCGCACACTGATCACAAGTGCCTGCACTGAAACGCAGCGAGTTCAACTTAAAATTGATGCAGATGTGCAATCAAGTAGCCAATATCCGGTCCGCAGAAAAAATAGCAAGTTTAACGGGACAAAAAAAGTTGCTCGCAAGGTTGAAAAAAGCGCCAGTAGCTGAGCATAAATGAACAACGGCAATATGGTACCGTTGAGTAAATGAATTAGTGGCACAAACGACTGACAGCGGACAAGTGAACGCCGGTAAATGGACTCATCTGAAAAAGGGAGGATGTATCACAGACAACACGTCTATAACGGCGCAATCATGAAGTTCTGGATGCTCTATATGAAGTGGTGGCAAAATCGAAATAAAATATTTTTGAATAAAAAAATGTTTTGGAGTATCATTCAGAACTTTCGATTTTGAATTAAAGCAAAAACTTTTAAAGTTGTTCTCAATGGTTCTCGTTAAAACGGATATTCGTTATATCGGAATACTACAGTATATAACTTCACATGTATTTCGATTAGTTACTGAACTTGTGGAACAAAAACCAGCTCATACATACCAAAGCAGCATTTACCCAAAAACAAAAAACAATACTCGATTAATACTAAATCACCTGTTGCACAGAACATACACTCTTCAGCAATTCATGTGAACGTAAGTGAATAGGTGAAGCACCAGAACTGAGGTCAATAACTCACCGGATAAAAACCTATATCTTACTAACACAGTTCGCTTCCTCTCAGTCGCATTACTCCGATAATTAAGGACGGGACTTTGCATTTAACGAAATGGAAAAACAAAGAAGGGAATAACAACGAAATGTAATAAATGAATATACACAATCGTAAGAATGGTTTATTTACACAACGCATAGAGTACTTGCTGCAGCATAATACTTGCCTTCTATTAGTTTTAGAGGTTATGTCGATATGAGAGAATACGATACAGACTTTATTTTCTCTCTTCAGAATTTTTCAGAAATTCAAGTCCAACAGATTTAAGCTTTCTGGTTCTAAATTTAATGAATGTTGCCGAGATGACATATGGTATGTATACCTTTTCATTCATATAATGTTTAATCGAAGTTATCTTGCTAAAAATGCTCTAGGAACATCCCTAATTCATTTCGCTCTTTTTATACTCTCGCAACAAAAGTTGCTAAAGAGAGTATTATAGTTTTGTTCACCTAACGGTTGTCTGTAAGTCCTAAAACTAAACGAGTTAGATATAGGGTTATATATACTAAAGTGATCAGGGTGACGAGTAAAGTTCAAAGCCGGATGTCTGTCTGTCCGTCCGTCTGTCCGTCTGTCCGTCCGTGCAAGCTGTAACTTGAGTAAAAATTCAGATATCTTAATGAAACTTGGAACACGTGTTCCTTGGCACCATAAGAAGGTTAAGTTCGAAAATGGGCGGAATCGGACCACTGCCACGCCCACAAAATGGCGATATCCAAAAACACATAAAGAGCTATAACTAAGCCATAAATAAAGTTATGAAAATAAAATTTGGAACATAGGATCGCATTAGGGAGGGGCATATTTGAATGTAATTTTTTTGGAAAAGTGGGCGTGACCCCGCCCCCAAATAGGTTTTTTATATATATATTGCAAACCAATAAAGCTATATAAACCAAACTTTCTGCAGTCGTTTCTTTTAGCCGTTTCCTTATACAGTCCAAAAATGAAAGAAATCGGATAATAACCACGCCCACCTCCCATACAAAGGTTAGGTTGACAAGTAAGGAAGGGCTAAGTTCGGGTGGAACCGAACATATTATACTCTCACAATTTATTTATTTAACTTTATTAATATTACATAATACATAATTTGACCCACATATTCGTCATATATATTGTATAAAGGCCATTGAAAGTTGGAAACCACAATATTAGGTTAGAAGCACCGAGGTCCTCATGTTCGATTAATGGGGCCTTGAAAACCTATGGTCCGATTTTGGCGATTTTTAGAATGGGGCTGCCACACTATAAACATAGTATTTGTGCAAAGTTCTGCACCGATATCTTCACTAGTGCTTACTTTATATATTGTAAAGTAAACGATCCAGATAGTCTTCAAAGTTCTGGTATATAGGAAGTAGGCGTGGTTGTGAAGCGATTTAGCCAATTTTCACAACATATTATTGGGAGGTAAGGAAACTATTACAAACCAAGTTTCATTGAAATCGGTCGAGTAGTTCCTGAGATATGGTTTTTGACCCATAAGTGGGCGACGCCACGCCCATTTTCCATTTTGTAAAATCTGAGTGCAGCTTCCATCTGCCATTTCTTATGTGAAATTTAGTGTTTCTGACGTTTTTCGCTAGTGAGTTAACCCACTTTTAGTAATTTTCAACCTAACCTTTGTATGGGAGGTGGGCGTGGTTATTATCCGATTTCAACTATTTTCATGGGGTGTGGTGGGGTACGTAAGAAAATCGATTACAGAAAGTTTGGTTTATATAGCTTCATTGGTTTGCGAGTTATATACAAAAAACTAATTTGGGGGCGGGGTCACGCCCACTTTTCAAAAAAAAATTACATCCAAATGTGCCCCTCCCTAATGAGATCCTATGTTCCAAATTTTATTTTCATAACTTTATTTATGGCTTAGTTATGACACTGTATAGGTTTTCGGTTTTCGCCATTTTGTGGGCGTGGCAGTGGACCGATTTTGCCCATTTTTGAAAGCAACCTCCTCAGGGTGCCAAGGAATGTGTGTTCCAAGTTTCATTAAGATATCTTAATTTTTACTCAAGTTATCGCTTGCACGGACAGACGGACGGACAGACGGACAGACGGACAGACGGACAGACGGACGGACAGACATCCGGATTTCAAATCCACTCGTCATCCTGATCATTTATATATATATAACCCCATATCTTACTCTTTTATTTCTTGGTGACACAAACAACCGTTAGGTGAACAAAACTATGATACTCTGTGCAACAGGTTGCGAGAGTATAAAAATGACTAAAAGTGCGTTAACTCACTAACGATAAACGTCAGAAACACAAAATTTCACAGAAATGATAGCAGAAGGAAGCTGCACTCAGATCTTTTTACAAAATGGGAAATGGGCGTGGCATCGCCCACTTATGGGTCAAAAACCATATCTCAGGAACTACTCGACAGATTTCAATGAAATTCGGTATATACTATTTTATTGACACCCTGATGACATGTGTGGAAAATGGATGAATTCGGTTCACAACCACGACTACTTTCTTTATAACTCACTTTTGAATTCCATCTGAAACCTTCACTTTATAACATATACATTAGGAACCAATGATGATAGCGAAATAAAACTTTACACAAATACAGTATATGATCTGTGGCATCACTTGTGAAAAAATTGTCGAAAACGGACTATAACTTTTCAAGGCCCCAGATATCGAACATGTTGAACTCAGCGCCTAAGGTTAAATTTTAACCGAAAATATGGGTAAATCTCTCAACTAATTTAATGTAATTCAGAGGAAATTGTTTTCTTCCAATAGTGTGTCTCTGTTCCAAAAATTATTAAAATCGGGTCACAACATCTCTTAGCTCCCATATACATAATTATAGGTTTTGCAAAAATATCATCCCCTAGCTCCCATATACCTAATTAAAGGTTTTTCAAAAATTCGTTGGGCTTTATTACGCATATATGTATGTATTGGTTAATATGTGATATATCTTAGCAAAATTAAGTGAGCGTATAGTATTGGATATAGTGTACCTTGCTGGTGAAATTGAATGAAATCGGTTCAGGAATTACCTCAGCCCTCATACACTATATAGGACGATTTTCGTTATTCTACTAAACTTTATGCCGAATTTATGGGTAAATTTGTGCGTTATCTTAATAAAATTTCTTCAATAAATTGCGAGAGTATAAAATGTTCGGTTACACCCGAACTTAGCCTTTCCTTACTTGTTTATACTCAACTACTACTAACAAAGTTGCTAAGAGAGTATAATAGTTTTGTTGTTAACGGTTGTTTGTAATTAATAAAACTAAAGTAGTGAGAGGTTTGCTATTGAAAATGGGGGAGTTGAAAATTACTAAAAGTAACTCACTAACAAAAAACGTCAGAAATACTAAATTTTACAGAAGAAATGGCAGAAAGTAAAGATGCTCTCAGATTTTTTTTAAATAGATAAGAGGCGTTACGTCGCCCACTTATGGGTCAAAAACCTTAGCTCAGGAACTACTCGACCGATTTCAATGAAATTCGATATATAATATTTTTTGACACCCTGATAATACGGATGAAAAATGGGTATCAGTTCACAACTACATCTACTTCCCATATAACACAATTTTGAATTCCATCTGATTCGTACACTTTAGAAACCAATAAAGGTTACGGATTAAAACTTTACACAAATGCTGTATTTGAACTGTGGCATTACTTGTGGAAACAATTTTGAAATCGGACTATAAATTGCTATAAATGCTATAAATTTTTAAACGAAAATATCGGTAAATCTCTCAGATATTTTAATTTAACTCAGAGGGAATCGTTTTCTTCTAATAGTGTGTCTCTGTACCAAAAGATATTAAAATCGGGTCATAGCTTCCGCTAGCTCCCATATACCTAATTATAGGGTTTTCAAAAATACGTAGGGCTTTATTTCCCAAATATCGGTTAATATGTGAGATATTTCAGCAAAATTAAGTGAGCATTTAGTGTTGGATATAGTGTATCTTGGTGGTGAAAATGGTTGAAATCGGTTCAGGAATTACATCAGCCGTTAAATACTATATATGATGATTTTCGTTATTCTATTGGTCTTTATTCCGAATATATGGGTCAAATTATGTGTTATCTTAATAAAATGACATCAATAAATTTAGACAATATAAAATGTTCGGTTGCACCCTTCCTTAGCTTGTTCATACTTGTTAGGTAATTAATTTATTTTTTTATAAAATCTTGTTGTTTAAAATGGACTTTCAAATATTTTTTTAAACCTTCAATAGGTAAAAATTTAGTAAACCTATAATAAAAACTTTAAACCTAAAAAATATTTCTAGTGAAATTCCAAATTATTTCCACTATTGTTCAATGCTATATATTTACATATACCAATTATATTTTTTCGTTAAATGCGAAATGCCAATTTCGCACCAATTTGTCAACATAAATTGACATTACATGAATTTACCAAATTTTATTTATTTTACACTTGATAGGTCTCAGCGTACAATCACGGTAATTAAAATAAATATAAATATTATAAATAATAAAAGCGAGCAGATGTAACTGACAGTCAGTGAAATATTAAAACAAAAAACTGTTATACAGTATGTATAGGCAACAACAATTGAATGCAAAACAAGTAAGGAAGGGCTAAGTTCGGATGTAACCGAACATTTTATACTCTCGCAATTTATTTATTTAACTTAATTTATATTATATAATACTCAATTTGACCCACATATTCGTCATATATATTGTATAAAGTCCATTGAAAGTTGGAAACCATAATATTAGGTTAGAAGTCCTCGTGTTCGATATATGGAGCCTTGAAAACCTATGGTCCGATTTCGGCGATTTTTAGAAAGGGGCTGCCACACTATAAACGTAGTATTTGTGCAAAGTTCTGTTTCGATATCTTCACTAGTGCTTACTATATACATATATTGTAAAGTTAACGATTCAGATTGTCTTCAAAGTTCTGGTATATAGGAAATAGGCGTGGTTAAAAAACGATTTGACCTATTTTCACAACATATCATTGGGATGTAAGGAAACTATTACAAACCAAGTTTCATTGAAATCGGTCGAGTAGTTCCTGAGATATGGTTTTTGACCCATAAGTGGGCGACGCCACGCCCATTTTCCATTCTTTATGTAAAAAAGTATCTGAGTGCAGCTTCCATCTGCCATTTCTTATGTGAAATTTAGTGTTTCTGACGTTTTTCGTTAGTGAGTTAACCCACTTTTAGTAATTTTCAACCTAACCTTTGTATGGGAGGTGGGCGTGGTTATTAACCGATTTCTTTCATTTTGGGACTGTATTAAGAAGTGGCTAAAAAAACGACTGCAGAAAGTTTGGTTTATATAGCTCTATTGGTTTCCGAGATATGTACAAAAAACTTATTTGGGGGCCACGCCCATCGCCCCAAAAAAATTACATCCAAATATGCCCCTTCATAGTGCGATCCTTCATACATATTTCCATAGCTTTATTTATGGCACTTTATGTGTTTTCGGTTTTCGACATTTTGTGGGCGTGGGCCGATTTTGCTAATTTTCGAAAGCAACCTTCCTATGGTGCCAAGAAATAACTGTACCAAGTTTCATTAAGATATCTTAATTTTTACTCAAGTTACAGCTTGCACAGACGGACAGACAGACATTCGGATTTGAACTCCACTCTTCACCCTGATCACTTTGGTATATATAACCCTATATCTAACTCGGTTAGTTTTTGGTGGTTGCAAACAACCGTTATGTGAACAAAACTATAATACTCTCTTAGCAAATTTGTTGCGACAGTATAAATATATGCGTATAAAATTTTACAAATTATTATGATTTTTCATTTAACGCTGTTGAATTTACGCATTTACACAAATATGTACAGTTGATCTCCTTTTTACACGGTTTTTTTTGCACGGTTTTTTTTACACGGTGTTTTTGAACACTTCCCAGTTACCATTTTTACACGGTTTTATTTTTTTTACACGGATTTTTTATTTTAATTGTATACTTTTTTGCAATAAAATCAAAATTCCATCCGTCAATACGTCACAAATCCATTGCTGTTAAGAGAATTTAATAAATTCTAAATTAGGTTTAAACTAAAAAATACAAATCATAGATTCGAAAGCCAGTGAAAAAGGTTGCAACAATTTCAATACGTAAATGTAAATAAATGAAGCCTTTGTATGAAGAAGTAAGAAAAAAGAAGACACAGCGATTAATGACGGAACTTTGAAAATTATTATTTTTTTACCATTCCCAGAATAGTTGTTGTTTGTTCCTTCTAACAGTAATATGTACATAACGGGAGATTTTTTTGAGGTTAGGATTTTCATGCATTAGTATTTGACAGATCACGTGGGATTTCAGACATGGTGTCAAAGAGAAAGATGCTCAGTATGCTTTGACCATTTCATCATGAATCAGAACTTACTAACGAGCAACGCTTGCAAATCATTGGAAATCATGCAGCCCTAGAAAAAAGTTGGCCCAGAAAATCCAGCTTTTTTATCGACAAATTTTTGTTCAGCGATATGAGGCTCATTTCTGGTTGAATGGCTACATGTAAATATTAAGCAAAAATTGCCGCATTTTGGGGTGAAGAGCAACCAGAAGCCGTTCAAGAACTGCCCATGCCATCCCGAAAAATGCACTGTTTGGGTGTGGTTTGTACGCTGGTGGAATCATTGGACCGTATTTTTTCAAAGATGCTGTTGGACGCAACGTTACGGTGAATGGCGATCGCTATCGTTCGATGCCAACAAACTTTTTGTTGCCAAAAATGGAAGAACTGAACTTGGTTGACATGTGGTTTTCAACAAGATGGCGCTACATGCCACACAGCTCGCCTTGATTGTCATATATAGCCATTTTGAGGGAAAACTTCGGAGAACAATTCATCTCAAGAAATGGACCCGTAAGTTGGCCACCAAGATCATGCGATTTAACGCCTTTAGACTATTTTTTGTGGGGCTACGTCCAAAGTCTGTTAAAGTCTACAGAAATAACAGCCAGCAACTATTTCCAGCTTTGGAAGACAACATTTCCGAAATTCAAATATCGGGCTATTCCGTGAAATGCTCGAAAAAGTTGCCCAAAATTGGACTTTCCGGAATATGGGACCACCTAAGACGCAGCCGCGGTCAAGCATTTAAATGAAATTATCTTCAAAAAGTAAATGTCATGAACCAATCTAACATTTCAAATAAAGAACCGATGAGATTGCAAATTTTATGCGTTTTTTTTTTAAAAAAAGTTATCAAGCTCTTAAAAAATCACCCTTTACATATAACACCTGAAAAGTCTATAACAACAACAACAGTGAAAATTCTCACTGTACGAATAGATAGAATTTCATGTAAAATTAGATCTTTTTTACACGTTTTCTATTTTTTGCACGTTTTTTTCTTAAATTGGTCCCAATAGTGAGTTTTATATAAAAATTTAATTTTTTTTGCACGGTTTTTTTCTACACGAGTAATTTACTGTCCCAGTTAACCGTGCAAAAAGGAGATTAACTGTACTTGTTTGTGTGTGCCTTTGTTTGTTTGTGTAGTGTTGAAATGTTTTCAATATATCAATACACCAAGGCATATGTTGCGCATGCCAATATATTTGCATACAGTTAATAGTTTACTATTCATTCTATAAGCTTTCTTTGATTCGGCTATAACCGGCTAAACGGTTGCAACGCCAATCACATACAATTCTATAAGCGCACAAATAAATTATTTGACGCTTGAAAACACACGCGCGCTGTTATTATTATTCAGTTTTGCCATTTAATTTATGTCTTTCATTTGCTAATTAAATGGCATCGAAAACATGACAGGCAGCTGGTCATTTAACACTTGCACATTCGTGCATGCAAATGCATATGCGAGCGGGTGTGCCCAGAGATGTGTAGTTATGGCTTTCAATTACTAAACATGTAGGCAAATGCAATTTTGATGATGTGACTGTAATTACATATGTGTGTGTGTCGAACACGGGCGCAAATCATTAGCAGCACTACGGTGTTGAAGGGATAATAATTATGGACCTCATACACGCATATATCATGTGCGTAATATTTTTATACTCTCGCAACAAAATTGCTAGCAACAAAGTTGCTACGAGAGTATTATAGTTTTGTCCACATAACGGTTGGTTGTAAGTCCTAAAACTAAACGAGTTAGATATAGGGTTATATATATCAAAATGATCAGGGTGACGAGAAAAGTTCAAATCCGGATGTCTGTCTGTCCGTCCGTCTGTTCCGTGCAAGCTGTAACTTGAAGTAAAAATTGAGATATCATAATGAAACTTGGAACACGTGTTCGCTTGGCACCATAAGTGGCAAGGTTAAGTTCGAAAATCAGCAGCAAATCGGAGACCACTACCACGCCCACAAAATGGCGAAAACCGAAAACACATAAAGTGCCATAACTAAGCCATAAATAAAGCTATGGAAATAAAATTTGGTATGAAGGATCGCACTATGAAGAGGCATATTTGGATGTAATTTTTTTGGGGAAGTGGGCGTGGACCCGTCCCCTACTAAGTTTTTTGTACATATCTCGCAAATCAATAGAGCTATATAAACCAAACTTTCTGCAGTCGTTTTTTTAGCCACTTCCTAATACAGCCCAAAAATGAAAGAAATCGGATCATAATCACGCCCACCTCCCATACAAAAGTTAGGTTGAAAATTACTAAAAGTGGGTTAACTCACTAGCGAAAAACGTCAGAAACACTAAATTTCACATAAGAAATGGCAGATGAAACCTGCACTCAGCTTTTTTTACAAAATGGAAAATGGGCGTGGCGTCAAAAACCATATCTCAGGAACTACTCGAACGATTTCAATGAATCTTGTTATACTCTCGCAACAAAAGTTGCTAAAGAGAGTAGAATAGTTTTGTCCACATAACGGTTTTTTGTAAGTCCTAAAACTAAACGAGTTAGATATAGGGTTATATATACCAAAGTGATCAGGGTGACGAGTAAAGTTCAAATCCGGATGTCTGTCTGTCCGTCAGAAATCGGATAATAACCACGCCCCCCTCCCATACATAGGTTAGGTTGAAAATTACTAAAAGTGGGTTAGCTCACTAACCAAAAACGTCAGAAACACTAAATTTCACATAGGAAAATGGCAGATGGAAGCTACACTCAGATTTTTTTTACAAAATGGAAAATGGGCGTTGGCGTCGCCTCACTTATGGATCAAAAACCATATCTCAGGAACTACTCGACCGATTGCAATGCCGAAACTTGGTTTGTGTAATAGTTTCGCTTACATCCCAATTATATGTTGTGAAAATAGGCCAAATCGCTTCACAACCACGCCTACTTCTATATACCAGTAACTGATCACGCGAAGAATATTCTGAATCGCTTACTTTACAATATATAAAGTAAGCACTAGTGAAGATATCGATGCAGAACTTTTGCACAAATACTACGATTTATAGTGTGGCAGCCCCATTCTAAAAATCACCGAGAAATCGGACCGCCATAGGTTGTCAAGGCCCCATATATCGAACATGAGGACCTCGGTACTTCTAACCTAATATTATGAAGTCTGTTCCAACTTTCAAAGGACTTTATACAATATATATATTACGAATATGTGGGTCAGAATTGTGTATTATATAATATTAATAAAGTTAAATAAATAAGAATTGCGAGAAATATAAAATGTTCAGTTACACCCGAACTTAGCTCCTTCTTTACTTGTTTTGTATATAGTTTCCTATATATCCCGCAAAAAGATATGTTTGTGAAAACCTAGGCCAAATCGCTTCACAACCACGCCTACTTCCTATATACTGGAGAACTTTGAAGACAATCTGAATCGTTAACTTTACAATGTATAAAGTAAGGCACTAGGTGATGAAGATATCGGTGCAGAACTTTGCACCAAATACTACGTTTATAGTGTAGCGGCCCCATTCTAAAAATCACCGAAATCGGACCATAGGTTGTCAAGGCCCCATATAGCGAACATGAGGACCTCGGTACTTCTAACCTAATATTATGGTTTCCAACTTTCAATGGACTTTATACAATATATATGACGAATATGTGGGTCAAATTGTGTATTATATAATATTAATAAAGTTAAATAAATAAATTGCGAGAGTTTAAAATGTTCGGTTACACCCGAACTTAGCCCTTCCTTACTTGTTCAGCTTGGTTTTGCAAATACTGAACAAATTCGGCCCGCTTCTTTTATAGTTTGTCGTTTTCGTTGTTGGAATCCTGAGTTTAGAGCGAATCTTGTTCAATTCCTACAACCGCCGTTTCTACATTACCGGAATTGACACTGTTTCTATCCGGCCAAGGACCAATCGACGATCTAATTCTGTTTGGATGGATAAGCTTTAAGCCAATCTTTTTTCTCACTCCGGAAAAGTCTTTCTGCTACTGACAACAAAGAGCGCTAAAAAAACAAAAACGATGTAGGATATCAATGAAATTATTTATTCCTGTAATAGTACACTCGATGCCATTATGTATGGAACTTGATTTCTTTTGCATGGTCACCACGGGCACGCTTGCAGAAGTCCAGACGCTGAACCCAATTTTCGACGCTTTTCAAACATAAATCGGCCGATACTGCTGCAATTTCACGTTCGTCGCTGGCTTGTTGGCATAGACCATAGATTTAACGTAGCCCCACAGCAAATAGTCTAACGGCGATAAATCGATCGACCGAGGCGGAAAATTGACTGGACCATTTCGTGAGATAACACGTTCATCAAATCTGCCTTTCAATAAATCGATTGTGACATTCGCTGTGTGTCTTGTGGCGCCATGGAGCCCTGTTGGAACCACATATTGTCCAAGTCCATATCATCCAATTCGGACTAAATATATTCGGTTATCATTGAGCGGTAGCGATTCCCATTCACAGTAACGTGCCGATCTTGATCATCACGGAAGTAGTACGGCCAATGACGGCCTTGGCCTATATACCGCACCAAACCGTAATTTTTTCGGAATGCTGAAGATCGCTGAAAATTATTTTGATTGATACGGATTTTCATCGGGATCAAGTTGTGCTCAGCACATCTCACGAACATCACATCTCACCAACATACAACGATTTTGTGGTCAAGCAGCTTCAGTTTTTGCGTCAGTTCGATCTTGCATGGATGTAAAATTCGCGACAAAGACGTCACAGAGATTCCCAATGAATAAGGACGATGTGTGAGAGGCTGATTTGGGTCTTCCTCAATTGATACTCTAGCGGCAGCAATATTCTCGACACTACAGCTTTGTCTCACTGGTACGGGTACATTTTGCACTATGCTTGTGAATTAAATTTGTTTCACTATGCGCTCAATTGTTGACCTGACAGGACGGTTATGATGACCATAAATTAGAAGTAGTTCTCTCAAAGTTGAGGCCACTGGTATTTCGGTAGTAAATTTTAATAAATTCGACTCGTTGTTGGATCGTATATCTTTCCATGATGAAATGGCAAACCTTACCGAAGTGAAGCGGCAAAAATATGGCATCGTTTGCTGGTCCTAGCGTGCCTTTTAAATAACACTTTAATACTTTATACTATGATTGATCCATCCTTCTGGTACTATAGAATTGCTCTCATTCAATGCATTATTTCCTCAATAACTTAAGTCTGCTGCACTTTGGAGAACCATTAATTTATTACA
>CM062649.1:9422174-9444174 GCA_031772095.1 Zeugodacus tau | reverse complement strand
AGAGAATCAATTGGTAAGCTGCAGCTACAAAAGCGGTCCCTTGGGAACCCAAAACAACAGCTACAGCCACAACAGCAACTATCAACGGTGTCCGCCAGTAAAATCTGTGTCGCAACGTCCCGAAAACCTCTTGCAAACTTTATTATGTCAAGATGTTGTACCTGGACAGAAAGTAAATCGGCTAACAACCTGCAAGAAAATACACAAAAAACCGATGAAAAGGCTACCCCCCCAACAAATGAGACAACTGAGGACCCCACCATGCCTACACCTTCGTCCACGCGTCCTCAGTCGGAGTGCAAGACAGCAATTCAGAATTTCATATCAAACGAGCAACTGTACGATACCCCGCACGATTCGTCGGAGAAGCAGAAGGCAATGCTTTTGCCTGAGAGACCGAATATATTGGTGTTGTCCGAAATAAACAACAACGGTGTAGCAGTGAACCAATCTAAAGCGTCCTTAAATGAAATTTTTCGCCAAATCTGTAAAAACGCCATTCAAGAAAAAGAAAGCCAGAAGTCGTTGAAACAACTACCGGCTCCGATCAAAACATTGAACTCCAGCCTATGTTGTAAGGTATCAACAGTGCCAGCTCACTGTATCTTGCCATCTCAGAACCGCCCTGTTACCCTGCTAGTAACAAACGTTTTGGATAAATATAAAATTATTTCTTTGCCAGCTGGACGCGCAATTCCTGGGCAACCAAAGCGTCACGCGCAAATCGATGTGAAAAGTGGTCAAAATCCAACTGGACTCTGTCACTCTTCCTTATTGAAAAGAAAAGTCTAATTGATTTTCCGTCATTAGAAATGGTTATGCGCATATCCATTTACTGAAATTCTAACGAAACAATAGATTATTACCACAAATCAGAGTTTGTCGGTGAACATATCCAAGTATTTTTTTTTAAATTTTTCAGTTTCTACATCTATTTTGGCAATAACTTGAAATAAATTTATATATACAATCACCATGTTTTTGTACTCGTTCCATATCCTATCATCCGTATGGTATAGTCACTATAGTGTAAGAGAATATAAATCAGTAGGCTACTTCCGGACTTAGGTTATCCCTACTTATTGTAACGAGTGGTTTCTTTGTCGTGTGTTTTTAGACTATTAGACTATTTATTTCGGAGTTACGTCTTTTTGACTGCAATTACTTGATTTATACACAGTTTGGTTTGCCATTTCATAATGAAACTTACTCCGGGTCAACGTTCATTGCTCCCAATTGGTCCCAATTGCTGCAAAAAGTGGTCAAATTTTGGGAAATTATTCAAGGCGGGGCATCTCCCGAAATAATTTTTTTAAATAATGGAGAACCCTTATCTTGATAATAAATCTAATCCATAACAGTGAAGTATATGCGTTTTATTTCTTCTTAAGAATCACGTGTCTAAATAAAACATCCTTTACATGGATGCATTTACGACTGTAAAGGTGTTTCAAAAGTCCCAAATGGAGAACATATAGGCACAAGTACAATGGCTGCAAAAAATAGCGACTTACGAATCGTCGGCAAGGAAGAGTTTTTCGAGCTTCCGCGCAACTTTGCTTCTCTTCTTGACATTGTTAAAATTGTGCTTTAATAAACTTGCATTGCTGTTTTAGAATATTTCTCATGTATAATTCGCAGCAGTACATATCCATTATTATTACTGTTGTTGATGTATACTTTTGTACTTTTGTGCTTTGCAACTTGAAACTTTTCCTTGTAAGCGTGGGAGTTACTTACTTTTGGCTATTATTTCTTGTTTATTGTTGCATGATTAATTTGTTGTTGCTTGCGGTGTTTGGCGTATTCGTTACAACTACTTTCACTCCATTAACTGTTACTGCACGACTTCTTTGTTGTCATTACAACATGTACAACTGTGCCACCGAGTGTTTGTGGCATATTCAATGAGCTTCACTCACCGTCACGGACGAAAACGCACAACAATGATGATAATATAGCGAACGGAGGATGATGATACAATTAAGGCAATTGGGAAATGATATTTCAATGTTCGCACTCGAGGAGACAAAAATTGCACATAATATTTGACAAGGCGCGAAGGGAGAGTCGATTAAAAAAATCATGGAGGGGTTACAAGAGGGGTTGGATACTTTTGTGGAATCTTTATACCATCAAAGAGTCAATCAAAGAGTTTACGTTTAAATTAAATGTTCCAAATGCAAGTCGTGACTTCCATAGGATGTCAAGCTCTTTGAGCATTTAGAGTCAACTTTACTTACTATTTCAACAATTTTAAAGTCAGAAAAGTTCATTATCAACAATGGCTGCAAAGTAATGCGTTTTCCAAAGACAAGCTGCGGTGAATCTGGCTCGACAACAGCACACTCATATCTTTATGCTTTCGCTGCTTTGCTGCGAAACGACAACACTCCTTGGCTATTTAAGTTCCCGCAGGTCACATTTACTTGGAGCGACAACTTTTGGCTATCTTTCGGACGCTAAATTTATGTTAGCCCTTAGTGAAAGTGCAACGAGAAATGTAATTTTGTAGTCGTTTAATAGCTCCTTGGCGATTTTATTGCAATGCGCAGCGCTCTAGTTAATTCGTACACACACTCGGTGCAGTTATTTATTGCATTGCTGGGTATAAGTTGCTGGTGTGGCAAATATACAATACATTTTTCATCTATAAGCTTTCCTCCTGTCCGGCTGAGGATATATGTTTCCTTCGTATTGTAAAAATATCAGCAATGGCTTCACAGTCAGTAATATCATCTGCGCTAACAACATCACCAACTATTAGTAGTCTTCACCGCAGGTATGAATTGTACCAACCGCTACCATGGTAATGAAGTCACACATCACAGGTATTGGATAATGGTGGGCGCGCGAATATGTGGCTAATGTCGTTAATAGGCGACGACGTTAAATGTTAAGTGCCTGTCGCAGCTTACTCACCTAACCAACAACAATGGCCCAGTACACATAAGTACATATATCTATGCCAACACTGGAGCACTCCATGGAATAGCTGCTTTATTACTCCATGACTCGTGCAATTTGGAAAGGATGTACAGTATGTTTGAACCTGTAGCTTCGACCACTTCTCCGCCTCTCATTCACTAAATTGTGTTTCACACTCGTTCATTGCGTTTTTCCGTTACTAGACCCCTTGTGGCAGACACAACACAAATCAATAAAAAATTTTCGGATTACACCATAAGCAAACACATCTAGATATCTAAATGTAAAGGCAGCTTGGATTGCTAAGTGTCATCACAGGCTCTCCATAAAATCGCATATCATTATGAATGAAGTGTTTTGATAAGCAGAGGTTTTGAATGTGCGTGTGTGTATGATTAAGGCTGCATCGAGTTCCAACTTCTTTGTTTTATATTTGAATGTTGGCTTTGAGTTGTAAGAAATTCGACGTTCCGACCCCAAATTCTGGAAAAAATATGCAACAGCCTGATGTAAAAATTTGAGCCCAATAATTTATTTGTGCGCATTGCGTAATTTTCATCGAATATCTTAAAATTTTGAAGAAAAAACTTTTTTTTTTCATTAAAAAAGACGATGGGTCCTTAAATTATTCAGCATTCTCCAAATTCTCCGGATATGACTCTCAGCGATTGGTTCGATATTATCATCACTCAATAAAATGCTCGCTGGCATTTAAAGCGTCGATAACGATTATTTATTAAGATTGAGCCCTATTCTTTCACCTAATATAAAGTGAAACTTTATACTAGACATACACAAAGCCTCTTCATGGAAAATGGATGAAAGTGAGAGAACAGATGTGGCGAGGAACAGTGTGCAGTGCACTCCCTTCACTTTCCAAAATAAAGCCTCGGCCTGATTTGATGACTATATGAGCTCTTTACCCAGCGCTTTTATTTTAGCTCGACACTCACAGCGGCATCCTACAGTATGAGCGCTTGTAGACGATCATTAATCTCAGCAATACCGCATCGGTGTTGTCAACAGCAGGGCTTCATTGCAAACCACTGCAGCAATCCGAATTGTGCGCATGGTTGGCTGTGCTGGTGTATGAGGGCGGAAAAAGTCGTAATTATTTGGGAATTATGCTTTGTGAACGGCGAATTGTCTGCTGCAGGATACCGGTCCAATGCAATCAATAACAAATACACCATGGTGTAATGACTGCACTTTAACGTAGTATTTTATGCTTTCTAATTGCGACTAACAACCGGCAGTACCGTTAACGAAAAAAGCATTTCATGTCCTTGGGCTCCAAAGCGAATATAGAAGTATTGCAATTGCAATATCCACAAAATAGAAAACTTCGAACGCTATCCTATTGTGTATTTGGATAGTGAAGAGAGAAGGTGCACAAACGCGGTTGAAGCTGTCTCTGGTAATGATGTTAAATAAATTGTTGAGTGTAGAGAAACCAACAATACTTATTCACAATCAGGAGTTTAGAAAATCCTTTTAAAAAATGTTTTTATTTCTGCCATCTTACTCAGTCCAACCATTTTAAGACTTCCCGAGGCAAATTAGTTTCAACCCTAGGTAAATCTCTAATTAGTTATTGGTATAAATAATTGCTTCTAATCCACTTCATTCTACCTTGCCACGCAATACTAATTATCTCATATTCTTTATAAGCGCATAAACACTGCTAATTGCAACAATAATGTAATCTATTTCTTAATCTCGTGCAATTCCATTCATTTTAAATTGTTCAAGCGAAACTATTCGCAGCATTGTTAGTTGGTTTTAGTGTTTCTTGTTTTTTGTACAGCAACTTAAGTTCCGAATAAATGAGATTTCTTCACAATAAGTGAAATAAATAAGTAAATACGAAAACATTCAACTTGTTTTTTTCAGTTTCCTGCTTTTGTGAATTTTTTAATTTTTTCCAAGTGCATTCGCTCTATCTCCACCGGCCAAGTTGGCAAATTGCGTATAATGCGGCGAATGGAGGCGAAAAGGGGAAGCACAAGGACAACTGCGGGAAATCGCTTACAATGCTGCGGATGCATTTATCTTCTAGCAAACTGCAGCAATTCAGTTGTTACTTTGTCCCCTCTTGTTTTTGTTTTTCTGCTCCACTTACCATCGTATTGTTGTCCTTGTTCGTTGCTCGTCGCTCGGGTGGTTTTTGTTGGCTGTTTGCTGTCACGTCCGAATTTAGCGTCGAGAAAAAAGTGACAATTAATTAGCGTTGATTTGCATTCAAGGTAAGGCTTGAGAGTGTTCTCTCCTCGGCAAGAATTTACGATAAAATGCGAAATTTGAAGCTCTTTGCACCTCTAATTTCTACTCAGCTCTGGTGAGTGCAGCGGATTCCGCACGAATGGGCATGACTATAAGTTGGTGTAACATTGCTTTATTTTCTGTGCTGAATTTCATTATATTGTTTGGAAATTCTCATAAAATGCAGCCGTTTAGCATGATTGCACCTTCCTTCGTAATAATAGAGAAAACAGTAAGGCCTGTGATGAAATGTTCAGGTGAAAACTTTCTAAACTTCAACTCAGATCTATTTCCAAAGTCTGTTCATTGCCTTGCCCAAGCTGTGAAGTGGTAAACGTCAGCACTCTCCGTTCCATGCATGACCTGTGCTTTCAACATGCCACAACAAAAGGTGATATCGTTGGAAAAGTGCTGTGGATGATGACTCGGAAGGAGAGACGAGAGCAGTATTGTGATAGGTATTACTACAATATATAAAAATTACAAAAATTGCACATGTGTGGGTGTGCTCCTACACATGCAGTGCCGAGCACAAAAACGCTAGTCAGCACTCGACCTAACGGTGCTGCAAAGTGCCCACTAAATATTTTCCATGCAATTACGCCCGCGCACAATGGCCATCCAGCAGGCGGCGAGCAGCTAATAAAAGAGATTGCATTTGCGAGGGCGTTTCCGCTCAAGTGTACAATTACAACTGTATACATAGGCATTTGTTTGGCTTCTAGTGCCCGCGCACATTTATATTTTCAATTGAAATTTCAATAACAGCATTCCGCTGTGGTTTTTATTATTGTAATTCAAGTACCTATATGAGGCGGAGGCCGCACAAGCACTATTAATTCAAAAATTGTGCGCTTCGCCGTGGCGTTTTGCCTATGCAGCGGTGGCAAATTGCTAGTTTAGACGCGGCGGAACAATTATACACACGCATTTTTAGACTTTTCGTTTTTGCTCAACAGCTGTTTGTAATTTTACGAGAACCGCTTGGGACTCAGCGAAACTGTTGATCACAGCAGGTGTTGTCATTCGCATGGAACCCGTACGGTTTCATATTCTGTGCGCTGGGAAATTGTTCACAATAAAATCTGACACACACAGCTGTCTACAGTAATGTGTAGTTTACTTATATTCATGATGCACTGATGTGCAAGGGTGCCTGTGGCTTGGTTCAAATTATAAGATTTGGCGACTTATTTGCACAATATCTATGTAAGCCTTAGCTTCATTGAGTGTACCAATGCACAGTGGTTGCGCCCATAGGGCAAAGTTCAAAAATTTCATATCAACAGAAATTTTCGAAAAGTTACCAAATCGCCTCTAAAATGTCCAAGCTTCTTCATGGCAAACCGGTTTTTACTGCAATTCTAACGGGACATTCTAAAAATAGAATGCAAAGCGTGATCAACTGTTCAATTTTGCAGCGAAACTGCGCTAAGTTAGCTTTTTGTGAAAACAAAATTGAATTTCAAAGTGGTCAAACGTTTGCGAGAGAGGTCCGAATTTAATTATTTAAAATGAATTTTATTGTTGCAGGTATTTACTTTAATAAATTCATCTTGTGAAATTAATTTTATTGATTTATTATTTGTTGTGAATTTTTGATTCATTATACTTTTTATACTCTCGCAACAAAGTTGCTAGCAACAAAGTTACTAAGAGAGTATTATAGTTTTGTTCACATAACGGTTGTTTGTAACACCCAAAACTAAACGAGTTAGATATAGGGTTATATATACCAAAGTGATCAGGGTGAAGAGTGGAGTTCAAATCCGAATGTCTGTCTGTCCGTCCGTCCGTCCGTCCGTCCGTCCGTCTGTGCAAGCTGTAACTTGAGTAAAAATTAAGATATCTTGATGAAACTTGGCACACTTATTTCTTGGCACCATAGGAAGGTTGCTTTCGAAAATGAGCAAAATCGGACCACTGCCACGCCCACAAAATGGCGAAAACCGAAAACACATAAAGTGCCATAACTAAGCCATAAATAAAGCTATGGAAATAAAATTTGGTATGAAGGATCGCACTATGAGGGGGCATATGTGGATGTAATTTTTTTGGGGAAGTGGGCGTGGCCCCGCCCCCTACTAAGTTTTTTGTACATATCTCGCAAACCAATAGAGCTATATAAACCAAACTTTCTGCAGTCGTTTTTTTTTTCCACCTCCTAATACAGTCCAAAAATACAGAAATCGGATAATAACCACGCATCCCTCCCATACAAAAGTTAGGTTGGAAATTACTAAAAGTGGGTTAACTCACTAACAAAAAAAGTCAGAAACACTAAATTTCACATAAGAAATGGCAGATTGAAGCTGCACTCAGATCTTTTTACAAAATGGAAAATGGGCGTGGCGTCGCCCACTTATGGGTCAAAAACCATATATCAGGAACTACTCGACCAATTTCAATGAAACTTGGTTTGTAATAGTTTCCTTACATTTCAATGATATGTTGTGAAAATTGGCCAAATCGCTTCACAACCACGCCTACTTCCTATATACCAGAACTTAGAAGATGATCTGAATCGTTTACTTTACAATATATAAAGTAAGCACTAGTGAAGATATCGATGCAAAACTTTGCACAAATACTGTATTTATAGTGTGGCAGCCCATTTCTAAAAATCGCCGAAATCGGACCATAGGTTTTCAACCTTCTAACCTAATATTAGGGTTTCCAACTTTCAATGGACTTTACACAATATATATGGTGAATATGTGGGTCAAATTGAGTATTATATAATATTAATTAAGTTAAATAAATAAATTGCGAGAGTATAAAATGTTCGGTTACACCCGAACTTAGCCCTTCCTTACTTGTTTTGTTTATTTTTTGAACGTAATTTTCATGTTTAAATAGACATTTAGTTATGTTACCCCACGATCCCCCCTTTATGAGTGTTATCAGTGTATTTGTCAATGTTTTAAGATAATAAAAATGTTAGGTGTAGCTGCCGATATTTGCCCATATGTTTATATTCGTGAATAAACTTAAGCTGTCGTCTTACTGTTGCTCAAATTTGGTTTCGTGGAACAAAGCATTAAAAAGAAAGGCTACGCAGTAGAGATGTGAAAACATAACATTTGTATTGGTTACATTTGCAAAAAAATTATTGCTTATTGAACTAAATACAATCGTTGTAAGATTTCAATTGTTCAGTGGTTCCGCCGTAGGCCAAAAATCAAAAAATCCATCTCTTGATTTTTTGACAAAATGTAAACCGATGGCCTCTAAATTATCCAAACTTCTTATTTTCAAACCAGGTTTTCCCAAAAATCTAACGCTACTTTCTAAAAATACAGTTAAACGCATGAACAACTGTATTTTTTTTAAGCACATCAGACATTTTTTTTTAAATTCGCAGCAACAACGCACTTCAAATTGTTCTGGTAATTGTCCAGGTTAACGAATCAAGATTATTTTTAATGGCTTTTGAAGCTAAAGGTATTTATTTTAACTTGTGAAATTAATTAAGACTAACGTGATTTGTATTTTTTGTGAAATTAATGTTTTATATCACCTATTTTTTTAACCTTTTTTCTGCGTCTTCAATGTATTTACATAAAGTTTTTGTTGTGTTCCCCCGCGATCCCCCCTTAGATTTATTTTACATTGTCTTTACCAGAGTCTTAAGGTAATAAAAGTGTTAAAGTTAGGTGCGGAAATTTGCAGATGTAGAAGTAATGGTCAAAATTAACTGTATTAAATTGGTTGATAATTTGCTTTTTTCCTACATGATTTGTTTATATGATATTATTCTTACAGTTTACTATAACGACAAATCATGTTCAGCTTGTTTATCGCTTTCATAAATGTTTTTACAAAGCCTCACTGTAAGTTTTGACGCTCCGACCATGACCATGAGAAGTATTTTTGCGCATGATTGCCATATAATGGCAATTACAGTTCTATGGGAGCTATATACCTAGTAGTCCGATGGGGCCAATTTTTCTACTATATATTTAAAATAATTTTGGTGAAAATTTCAAAGCGATATCTTAACGGGAAGTATTTATGACCGCACCTTCATACAAGCCGAACCACTGTGCAATGGCAAGAAAAAGTAACAATGTATTTCCTAAGTCACGTAATTACTATTTACATTTTTTCTCGGCGAAACCCAGAAATTATTTTCTGGCGTTGCTTGACATAGACTAGAGAAAATTATACATCTAATGCTGTCCACTTTAAAAAATAAAAATTTTATGGTCAAATAATCCATTGCTTTATGTTATGTTTCAAAAATTGGAATGTGGAACAAATGTGGAACACAAATGTATTCCTATGAAAAAAATCGCTGTTTATCCAACTTGACAATATTGCAATAGATAGATATATGGGAAATATCATAAATATCATGGGTAGATATATAATTGTTGAAGGTGGGGTCTATGATGTTTAAACACAATGCACAAGATCTAGATCACTTGTGGGTGTCCCCAACAAGTCATACATTTGACTTAATTTTTACTTTTGACTTTTATTAACATCAGTGAAGCTCTGAATTCGAGCGAAATTAAAAAATTTTATTAAATGGTCTTAGCATTTTACGGTGAATTTTACCTTTTCACTTATCTAGGTGTTTCCACTTCCCTAATTAAAAATATTCTTTCATAAATTCACCAACATTTGCAACCCTAACCAGCAAGTCATTTATCACTTGCAGAAAACTACTCAACGGATGGTTTACATGAACGGAGCTAATCCAAATCCGAGGTGACTACAGCAAGAGCATACATCCAAGAACTCATTCATTAGCATTAAAGCTATGAAATATTTTACGTCGAAGTCACACAAAAGGCACAGCTTTCATTTCAGTGAATGTGGTGACTCGAGAGTGCCAATCGCAGAGCGAGGTAAATTAAATGGCAACCCTTTTCAATGGATTTAAATAAATTAGTTCTGTACAGCTTTGCAAAGAGTTGCGGGGGTTGTATGAGACATATACGAGATGAATAAACGTACGTGGTTCCCACATGGTGGCAAGAAAGGAAGCTCACTGAGCTAAATTTTATCAGTCATGGCGCTGAGTAAATAATGAATCAAATGCAAAAGGTTGTAATATCATCAATACATATCCATAACCAGAGCTACATTGCACAGGTGATTTGGTGAAACAATGCGGCAAGTTGAGACAAAAGCTGAACCAATTATTTTGAAAATGCAATCTTAATATTTTGATTTACAAATTCGAACAATATCATTAAAAAAAATGAAAAAACACTCAGCTGTAAGAAAATGATGACTATGGCAATACAAACAAATCTGGAAAGCGATTTGCTCTTGTTTCGTTGATGCCTAACTGACGCTACTGTTAGAAGTACGCGATGGTTTGAGTACAAATTTTTCAAAAGTACAGAATTCACTTCACAGAAAATGGCGAAACGCCGTTCAACACCGCTCTGCATCGCCTGAAATCTCTAAAGTTTAAAGTGTTAATCTTGATTAATCATTTCGACAGCTGCGTTGTAAATTTAATAAACCGTCGTTGGTTATTTTATGGTTTTCGTCTGATGTTTGTAAATGAAAGGCGAAATTTCCGTGTCATACAGTAAATTTTTTACACCCTCTTTGATGAAAAGCTGAAAGGGGAAAAATATTGTTGTTAAATATTTTTAAAGCTTTAATATTTGCCGTTCATAAAATCAAAACCAATTTGCGTACCATTGAATTCTTTTATTTATTTATAATTCCAGCTTCAGTTTCATTTATACACCTTGGTTGAAATCTTCTCTTTTGGCTCGCACTGCAATTTAGTACCGTTTTGTTTGGCGATTTCAGCAGTTGCTAGCTCATTTATAAATGGCCGTTTTTCATTACTAAAGCGTCTACACATTTATTTATTTTTGCCCTTTAAGTAAAATGATTTATTTTTGGACAAAAATTTAAAACTCTGACCTTAATAACGAAACAAAAACTGTTTTAAATGTTTTTAATATTTATATGTATATAATAAGTTATATATATGTACATTTATATACATACTAGCTGACTCCGCAGTCGTTGCACTGCGTGAAATTATTTGTTTTGAAAACAAAGTTGAATTTGTATAGTGTTGGAAAACATTTATTTGCGATTTTTCTAATTTTTTTTTTCAATGTAACGCAGCTTAATAAACGAACATTTTTTGTTTTCTGTTCCGGTGCGTAAATGTACAGATGATGATTTTTCAACTCGTGAATGAAATTTATGCCTCCAGCGACTGTCTTTGAGTCCTGTTGATTGTCATCCCAAATGCAAGTCTCATTGGAAACTGAATACGTTTGAACTGAAATGGCAAATCGTTGGAAGTCAAAGAAATTCGTGGAATCAAGCATTCTGTCCCCTTGTAAGTCCCTTTAAAAAATTCTTGCAACTATTACATTATTCGATAGAAGCTTGAAGATTGCGAAGCATAATAAATGTATGTATGTGATTGGCGTTGCAACCGTTTAGCCGGTTATAGCCGAATCGACGATAGTGCGCCATCTCTCTCTCTCCTTCGCAGTTCGGCGCCAGTTGGAGATCCCAAGTGTAACCAGGTCGCTCTCCACCTGGTCCCTCCAACGGAGTGGAGGCCTTCCCCTTCCTCGGCTTCCTCCGGCGGGTACTGCATCGAACACTTTCAGGGCTGGAGTGTTTTCGTCCATTCGGACAACATGACCTAGCCAGCGTAGCCGCTGTCTTTTTATTCGCTGAACTATGTCAATGTCGTCGTATAACTCGTACAGCTCATCGTTCCATCGTCTGCGGTATTCGCCGTTGCCAATGTTCTTAGGACCATAAATCGTGCGCAAAATTTTCCTCTCGAAAACTCCTAGTGTCGTCTCATTTGATGTTGACATCGTCCAAGCTTCTGCACCGTAGATCAGGACGGGGATGATAAGCGACTTGTAGAGCTTGATTTTGGTTCGTCGAGAGAGGACTTTACTGTTCAATTGCCTACTCAGTCCAAAGTAGCACCTGTTGGCAAGAGTTATTCTGCGCTGGATTTCGAGGCTGACATTGTTCGTGTTGTTGATGCTGGTTCCCAGGTATATGAAATTATCTACGACCTCGAAGTTATGACTGTCAACAGTGACGTGGGAGCCAAGACGCGAATGCGCCGACTGTTTGCTTGATGACAGGAGATATTTCGTCTTGTCCTCATTCACCTCCAGACCCATTCGCTTCGCCTCCTTATCCATGCGGGAAAAAGCAGAACAAACGGCGCGGTTGTTGCTTCCGATGATATCAATATCATCGGCGTACGCCAGGAGCTGTACACTCTTGTAAAAGATGGTACCCTCTCTGTTTAGCTCTGCAGCTCTTATAATTTTTTCCAGCATCAGGTTAAAGAAGTCGCACGATAGTGAGTCACCTTGTCTGAAACCTCGTTTGGTATCGAACGGCTCGGAGAGGTCCTTCCCAATCATGACGGAGCTTTTGGTGTTGCTCAACGTCAACTTACACAGCCGTATTAGTTTTGCGGGGATACCAAATTCAGACATCGCGGCATACAGGCAGCTCCTTTTCGTGCTGTCGAAAGCTGCTTTAAAATCGACAAAAAGGTGGTGTGTGTCGATCCTCTTTTCACGGGTCTTCTCCAAGATTTGGCGCATGGTGAATATCTGGTCAGTTGTTGATTTTCCAGGTCTAAAGCCACACTGATAAGGTCCAATCAGTTTGTTGACGGTGGGCTTTAGTCTTTCACACAGTACGCTCGATAGAACCTTGTATGCGATATTTAGGAGGCTGATCCCACGGTAATTGGCGCAGATTGTGGGATCTCCCTTTTTATGGATTGGGCAGAGCACACTGAGATTCCAATCGTCAGGCATGCTTTCTTCCGACCATATTTTGCAAAGAAGCTGATGCATGCACCTTATCAGTTCTTCGCCGCCGTATTTGAATAGTTCTGCCGGTAATCTATCGGCCCCCGCTGCTTTGTTGTTCTTCAAGCGGGTAATTGCTGTTCGAATTTCTTCATGGTCGGGTAATGGAACATCTGTTCCATCGTCATCGATGGGGGGATCGGGTTCGCCATCTCCTGGTATTGTACTCTCACTGCCATTCAGCAGGTCGGAGAAGTGTTCCCTCCATAATCCCAGTATGCCCTGGACATCGGTTACCAGATTACCACCTTGGTCTCTACATGAGGATGCTCCGGTCTTGAAACCTTCGTTAAGTCGCTTCATTTTTTCATAAAATTTTCGAGCATTCCCTCTGTCTGCCAGCTTCTCAAGCTCTTCGTACTCACGCATTTCGGCCTCTTTCTTTTTTGTCTGCAGATGCGTCTCGCTTCCCTCTTCAGCTCTCGGTATCTATCCCATCCCGCACGTGTTGTGGTCGTTTGCAACGTTGCGAGGTAGGCAGTCTGTTTTCTCTCCGCTGCGAGACGGCACTCCTCATCGTACCAGCTTGTTTTTTGTCGTTGCCGAAAACCAATTGTTTCGGCTGCAGCGGTACGCAGTGAGTTTGAGATGCCGTTCCACAGTTCCCTTATACCGAGATGCTGATGAGTGCTCTCAGAGAGCAGGAGTGCAAGTCGAGTAGAGTATTTCGTGGCTGTCTGTTGCGATTGCAGCTTTTCGACGTCGAACCTTCCTTGTGTTTGTTGACGGGCGTTCTTTGCTGCACAGAGGCGGGTGCGTATCTTCGCTGCGACCAGATAATGGTCCGAGTCTATATTTGGTCCTCGGAGCGTACGCACGTCTAAAACACAGGAGACATGTCTTCCGTCTATCACAACGTGATCGATTTGGTTCCGCGTGTTTCGATCAGGAGACAGCCAAGTAGCTTGATGTATTTTCTTATGCTGGAATCTGGTACTACAGACGACCATATTTCGGGCCCCAGCGAAGTCGATCAGCCTTCCTCACTTGCGTGAACTTCTACACATGGTCCCATAATAAATGACAAAGCATTATAATGGCAAAGAATTTAGAAATTTCACTGGATAATTCACAGCTTCGTCTTCATTTTCAACATGATCGATCGATGTGTATGAACACAAATATCCCGGAAGTTGACTTTAAGTCGTATAGATTAAGTCATCGACATCGGTATTTTTGACAGTTAAAAATCTGCGTGCACTCAACCAATCGTAGTTACGATAAATTTGGCTAATGTTCGGATTGATGTCAAACCATTAGAAGTATTAACCGGAATTTGCCCAGTTCTTTGCAGATCTTCTGCGGTGCTATCCTGTTGCAGGAACACACGCATATTCATGGTCAATCATATGGTTTTCGCGTGTCGCCACAAGTACGATGACTTGAGACATGCGTTCAATTCCTCCGCCGCTGTTGATTTCGAAATAACAGAATGTGTTTGTCAATAACAGTATCATTACGCCACCAAAGCGATGATTATTATTCCACAGATCTTTCATTGTTCTGTCAAGTGCTTCTAGAAAATTGCGCTCATCTCATATATGTTTCATAGATTTGCATGTTTAACTAAAGCTACAATGTCGTATGTGCCGTTCTTCCAACTTCAAGTAGCGTTGCTGCAATTCCAGTAGATGCGAGAGCCAACGTAATGCCATTTTGAGATCGAATTATTGCCAATATCCCGTTTTTTACACATTTACCGCTGTTTCTTCGCTTATATTGGTAATGGTATATAGCCTATAGCCTTCCTCGATAAATGGACTATCCAACACAAAAAGAATTATTCAATTCGAACCAGTAGTTTCGGAGATTAGCGCGTTCAAACAAACAAACAAACAAACTCTTCAGCTTTATAATATTAGTATAGATACATATATATTGTAGAGTGGCATAAATCTTGCGTTTTTGCCTTTTATGGATTTCTAGTCCTCCGTAACTTTATGACTTAATGATTAAATGATCCCTCCACTAGATTGATAAATATAGGGACATTTTTAAAGCCCGATGTTCTAATTACATAACTGAGCTACTTTTTTTACATAAGAGCGCTTTCGTTTACTACACGCAACTGATTTTCTATGTAACCACTGCATATGTAATTTCATGAGTACCATGAGCTCACCTCATAGCTTCACACCTCATTCACTTGCTTTCGCCGTCATAAAATTTCACCAACTTTTTGGTGGTGACCTCAAATTGCCACAATCGATTTTCGATTTTATCGTTGTGGTTTCAGTGGCATGCGGCGGCATCGGCATCTCGCTCTTCCAAGTTGTTGAATGGCGAAAACCGTTATGTTGGCTAATAGGGTTGGATGCATATCCATGAGAGGACACCGACACCCACACTCATATCGCGTGCGAATTTCATACTTCAATAGTCGATTCCTGTGCGAATTGATTGCACATTGCCGTTTACACGAAACGCCACGGGCTGTTGTGGCATTGCAACTTGTTGTTGCCGCCCTCCATTTCGTTGCTAAAATAGCGCTCAGTGAATTGTATATACTGTTACCGCAGAATTTTTGCATAGCTGGGAATAAAATTTTCAATTTATGATACAATCTGAAAGTCGAACGTCGGAAGCGCGAACGAAACGCATGTAGCAAGGTTAACACGGATGCGTACATGCAACCGGTTTGGATGCAAAATTCTCCAAAACCTCAATTGAAATTGCTCATAATGATAAATTGCAACAGACAATGTCCATCCGCAGCTACCCGGCCAGCTTCCAGTCTCATGAGCTCACACGCATATAACCGGATAACGGTGCATATCTATATATTTGTATTTGTATAATTAGGTTGTAATTATTTTGCCAGAGGCAATGACGAACCAAGCAATACTGCGAAGCAAGATATCCTCCGATGGTGCACCTTTTTCAACTGGTAGTACAAGGTGGATGGGAGCAGAGGAAATGTACTAAATTAAAATTATGAGAATTTGAAGAATTCCAACAAATTTAAGGGTGGCAGACATGGTGAATGAAGTAATATTTTTAAAATAATGCAATAGACATGGCTGAAGAAAAGCGTAGAGAGTGGAATACTATTATGATATGCTAAATTTAATCTTTTGTAATATTTTAAACATCTATTCAGGAAAATCATATACATGTGGTAAATACCATACATGTATACTGGGACAGTCCGTCTTAAGTTCGATTCTAGTAACAGCCTTCCATAATCAACGGCATAATACTGGTAGAGTTCCCACTGGCGACTTCATAGCAAAAACTTGGATCAACATTGGTATGTCAACTCCACCTGTCAATCTCGCCTTTGTTAAATCAATCATACTAATGTTTTCGCAGTCTTTAATTTAATGAGAAATGGACAACCACAACGTAAACAATGAGATAAAGCGAGCAATTGAAGATCACAAACTCTTGGCTGGATTGCAGTTTGAGCCAAACGACGAATAAGAAAAGCTATGAAAAGCAGCCGCTTGATTGTCAAAGCAAAGTAAGCAAAGCAAAGCAAATTCCAAACAAACAGAGCGAAGCCGGTGCAGCGCCAGGATTATCAACGCATACATGAACATGTAGAGACAAATACGCAGCAGCAGAGTCAAAGCTGGAGCTGGAGCTCACATCGAAAGCCATTCGTTGGAGTATTTGCCACTTTGATGTACATTAAAGTTCAAGTTAATGCGAAGCGGTGGTGGGCTGCGGGGTCGCTGTGGCTGACGTTTTAATGCGGTGCACCGCACTCGAGTGTTGCGCAAATAAAGCGATTACACTAAAAATTGCCGCAGACAATAGTCGACGTGTGTGTGTGTTTGTAATGCATAAACGTGCGCAATGGAAAAGCAGTTATCGTATGTACATAAATGCATGGGAGTAAAGTGTGTAATTCATCTGTGCATTGCACTAATGCTTTTCTAATTTTCTAACAACAACAAAGTGCATATAAATACGTACATATATGCGAAGATATAATACATGTGATGAATTTATATGTTTGTGTTTACTTTAAAAGCAAAGTAATTGCTTGGAAAAACATTTCGATGGCCTTTTGAGCTCAAATCTCGATGCTGTTGACCGAATCACTCACTGATTGGAAAGCGTGCCAAAGGTTGCTGAGGAAACGCAAAGCGATTAAACTCAAATTGATTTTTTGACTTCTACTGCAAAGCGCTTTCTAAAAATCTCACACAATTTATCCATTTTCTTTAATCAAGCTAAAAATATTAATATCTGTAACTCATAGTTAACAAATGACAAGTTGAAACATAATTTATTTGAATATTTTATTTAAGATCTAAAGATATAATCAAAGGCAAAGAAGTTCAGGTCTAGCCAATGCACAAGTTCTTTATGGCTGTGGCTTAAAACTATATTTAATTAATATCTCAATTATATTGAAGCGCAAACTGCGTATCAAGCCGATGCTTATTATTTCGCGGACTTCAGCAGTCTCAATTTCAAGCGTGTACAGCTCGTATCATAACATTTGCTGCATCATCTTCGTAGTATCATTCGACTTGCCGTTCTCGGCATGCCAGTGAGCCATGGCATGAGCCAGAGCGCGCACTTTCGCACAATTCGATATGTGCGCATATCAAAATAATTATATAACGAAATGGAAAATGCATTCCAAGTACTATTTGTACTGTTTTTGTATGCATATTATATTTTATGTTTTAAGAGATAAATATTTTTCAATGATGATGTTTCTCAAACCACATTATGCGCGAGCAAATATATTCATTTAATTTCTTTCAGATCATCTTTCAATAATTTCGCTCAGTGTTATTAAATGATTATTTGTATAAAATTTAATTATTTCGGATCAATACGAAACATGAGTAAAAAATTAACATAATTGTACATTTTTAAAGTGTAACTCTATCTAAAGATATTCGAAGAACTTCCACGGCAGGCACCTATAATTAAAGCCGTGCGCCAATACAATGCAAATCTTTAAATGATCCAATTTACTATGGACTTTCCATCAAATCATTAATAAGCAAATGGAAAAAAATGGTGATTTATTCACTTAAGTCACATATGAAGTGGTGAATGTAAGAAACAAATAACAAATAGAGAGAATAACATAAAGCTATGAATAATAATATTGTTGAAGCAACAAACCAGTCTACAAAATGTAACTATAAACAATATGTGACTTGAGACATATGAGAAAAGTAAAAAACCTTGACCCGATTAGCAGCAGCAATAACAACAGAACTTGGCTAGCTTGCAGAAAAACGCACCGAAGCATAAGAAGTATTCCCATAGCAAAGGAAAAAGTAGAAGTGTACATAAAAACGAGCTCTTCGACCACAGCCAACAGCGAGAGCATTGCAACCCATAATTTCTCGGGCGGCTCACTGACCTTTAAGCCAAAAACTTGCAGTAACTGACTACTTTCAGCCAGAGTACTTTCATTCTACGACCTACTCGCCTACCTCCTCTGGACTACTGGTGTTTGAACTGAAGGAAAATATGTTGAATAACGCCACGTATCACACAAGACACTTTCGCTGCAATTCCTTTGACGTACTGTGGCACAATTTTATTTTTGTGAACATACTTTAAGACAAAAATATATACATATGTATATATTTACTATTCCTATAATGTCACTTCAGATAACAACTGGAAGTTTGCTCTAATACTGTAAGTATTAGCAAGTTTTCCCTACAGATTTACCTGTCGCATATTCTATCGGACAGGCACAACTATTATAAAGGGTGATTTTTTAAGAGCTTGATAACTTTTAAAAAAAAAAAAAACGCATAAAATTTGCAAAATCTCATCGGTTCTATATTTGAAACGTTAGATTGGTTCATGACATTTACTTTTTGAAGATAATTTCATTTAAATGTTGACCGCGGCTGCGTCTTAGGTGGTCCATTCGGAAAGTCCAATTTTGGGCAACTTTTTCGAGCATTTCGGCCGGAATAGCCCGAATTTCTTCGGAAATGTTGTCTTCCAAAGCTGGAATAGTTGCTGGCTTATTTCTGTAGACTTTAGACTTGACGTAGCCCCACAAAAAATAGTCTAAAGGCGTTAAATCGCATGATCTTGGTGGCCAACTTACGGGTCCATTTCTTGAGATGAATTGTTCTCCGAAGTTTTCCCTCAAAATGGCCATAGAATCGCGAGCTGTGTGGC
Source organism: Zeugodacus tau (assembly GCA_031772095.1). Lineage (NCBI taxonomy): Eukaryota > Metazoa > Arthropoda > Insecta > Diptera > Tephritidae > Zeugodacus > Zeugodacus tau. The sequence goes on along the minus strand of CM062649.1, from coordinate 9,425,011 downwards.
ATGTAGCGCCATCTTGTTGAAACCACATGTCAACCAAGTTCAGTTCTTCCATTTTTGGCAACAAAAAGTTTGTTAGCATCGAACGATAGCGATCGCCATTCACCGTAACGTTGCGTCCAACAGCATCTTTGAAAAAATACGGTCCAATGATTCCACCAGCGTACAAACCACACCAAACAGTGCATTTTTCGGGATGCATGGGCAGTTCTTGAACGGCTTCTGGTTGCTCTTCACCCCAAATGCGGCAATTTTGCTTATTTACGTACAGCCATTCAACCAGAAATGAGCCTCATCGCTGAACAAAATTTGTCGATAAAAAAATTTCGAACCGAACACTGATTTTGGTAATAAAATTCAATGATTTGCAAGCGTTGCTCGTTAGTAAGTCTATTCATGATGAAATGTCAAAGCATACTGAGCATCTTTCTCTTTGACACCATGTCTGAAATCCCACGTGATCTGTCAAATACTAATGCATGAAAATCCTAACCTCAAAAAAATCACCCGTTACTATTTACGCTTGTTAACGCTGCTATATTCTTAAAAAGGGACATATATTAGTGGCCAAACCCTCGTAAGTAGCTACCATCGAGTCATAAATTGGTAAACAAAAGTATGGGTATTACCGAGCTGAGCCAATTTACATTATATAGTGAACAGCAAAGCCACTCCCTAGGGCGAATTAATATACTCAGATAGAAATATTTATTCAGTGTCGTGTGTTTGCCTATGTTTGTAGATTACGAATATTGGCTATTATATAATAAAAAGTTATTGCTCGTATGCTCCATGCATTAATGGCTTGTGAGGCCAGGAGTGATATATGGCCACCCGTAGTTTGAGGACAATTTATGGTGAAATGTTATTGTTCAAATGCGTTATAAAAAAGAGGGAGTATAAAAAATGGAAAAATTAAAAGGCAATTGTCATGTTAGAATTCATAATTTTCAATTGCAATTCACAGGAAAACAACTGTTTTTAATAATCATATCTCATAAACAGTGAAAAATCACAACTATGGCCATATTGCAAAAGCAACAGAAATAGCAGATGCAAGATGCCTTCTAGTACCAACACAACGTTTCGATTTAAATAGATCTGAGTTTATGCAGTTCCTCCATATACACAGAAATGTTATTCCTTCCAATTTTTTGTGCTTTTTATACTCTCGCAACAAAAGTTGCTAAAGAGAGTATAATAGTTTTGTCCACATAACGGTTGTTTGTAAGTCCTAAAACTAAACGAGTTAGATATAGGGTTATATATACCAAAGTGATCAGGGTGACGAGTAAAGTTCAAATCCGGATGTCTGTCTGTCCGTCCGTCCGTCTGTCCGTCTGTCCGTCCGTGCAAGCTGTAACTTGAGTAAAAATTGAGATATCTTAATGAAACTTGGAACACGTGTTCCTTGGCACCATAAGAAGGTTAAGTTCGAAGATGGGCGGAATCGGACCACTGGCACGCCCACAAAATGGCGATAACCAAAAACACATAAAGAGCTATAACTAAGCCATAAATAAAGTTATGAAAATAAAATTTGGAACATAGGATCGCATTAGGAAGGGCACATTTGAATGTAATTTTTTTGGAAAAGTGGGCGTGACCCCGCCCCCAAATATGTTTTTTGTACATATCTTGCAAACCAATAAAGCTATATAAACCAAACTTTCTGCAGTCGTTTCTTTTAGCCGTTTCCTTATACAGTTCAAAAATTACAGAAATCGGATAATAACCACGCCCCCCTCCCATACAAAGGTTAGGTTGAAAATTACTAAAAGTGGGTTAGCTCACTAACCAAAAACGTCAGAAACACTAAATTTCACATAAGAAATGGCAGATGGAAGCTGCACTCAGATTTTTTTACAAAATGGAAAATGGGCGTGGCGTCGCCCACTTATGGGTCAAAAACCATATCTCAGGAACTACTCGACCGATTTCAATGAAACTTGGTTTGTAATAGTTTCCTTACATCCCAATTATATGTTGTGAAAATTGGCCAAATCGGTTCACAACCACGCCTACTTCCTATATACCATAACTATGAAGAATATCTGAATCGCTTACTTTACAATATATAAAGTAAGCACTAGTGAAGATATCGATGCAGAACTTTGCACAAATACTACGTTTATAGTGTGGCAGCCCTATTCTAAAATTCACCGAAATCGGACCATAGGTTGTCAAGGCCCCATATATCGAACATGAGGACCTCGGTACTTCTAACCTAATATTATGGTTTCCAACTTTCAAAGGACTTTATACAATATATATGACGAATATGTGGGTCAAATTGTGTATTATATAATATTAATAAAGTTAAATAAATAAATTGCGAGAGTATAAAATGTTCGGTTACACCCGAACTTAGCCCTTCCTTACTTGTTGTTAATGATATTTTCCCCTGAGATGACGGATTTTATTTAGATATTCCGCTTTGGAATTTTTCTTTTATTTTTTCCTTTCTTCCCACTACACTTACACAAATGACTTAACTCTGCCGCCGCTAGGTTTTTTCTTCTTCTTATTGTCTTTTTTCTTCAATCTTTTGGCCGACCCGGCTTGGGGGTACTTAAATATTTGTCGTAAAATGTTAATGACTTTTAATTTTCGTGTCTATTTGCTAGCAATAAACGCGCCTAATGATACTCTTTTAATGAGTATTGTAATAAAGAGATGACTTGATTACATTATTTTTGGAGTATGTGGGAAGATGTCCAACAAAGGATAGCATTTACCGCATATCCTTTTTGGTTTTAATTTAACAAAATACAAATTAAATGGTGTTTCCAATCCAATATATTTAGCTAATTTACTTGACCAAAGCTGATTAAATTTCA